>CH003028.1:22030-67300 GCA_000149265.1 Ciona savignyi
GTGTAATTAAAAATTATTCCAATTTATTTTCCATTTAATCCGAGTTCGAATATTTGATGTACAGTACTAAAAATCCCTAGTGTGTTTTATGCATAACTTGACTATGAATATGAAATAACAGTCACATCACATTTGTTTTGGTTCAAGTAAAATTGTCATTTGTGGTAATAACAAACAAAATAACAGGAAATTGTATCGTAATGGCTGTTTAGTGTATTAGGGCCTGTAATACTGCTTATACACCTGTATACATTTACCCATTAAAAGATAGATTCTACATGATCATATACCTGGATAGTAAGACCATTTTATATTAAAAATCCAAACCAGAATTTACTCGAATTAGTGTGAAAAAGCTTGGTGGGGGGTGGGTGTGTGTTTCAGTTTCAAGTTACAATTTCAAACAATTAAATACATTGGTATTTAAGTAAAAGTAACAATAAACATATGAAAGTACACAAAGTCATAGCAAAGTAATAATGATGACCAGTTAAACTTCTAAATTTTGATGCAAAAACTCTTTGTTACATGGGTATCTACGACATGTAAGCATTTGTATAGCAAGTCTTATAACATATATGTTTCTTTAATATCAATACCAGTATGTTCTAATTAATAACAGAGACACTGACCTATAATTAAAAAAAGTTATGTTCGTTTACTTGCTGTATCTAATCAGTTGATACATTTATGCACAACTACTTGTCTTACTGGATTGACGTCCCATATAATAACACAGGAGTCCTTGGAACCAGTGGCGAGCATGGATCCATCGTGGGAGAAACAACAGAACCACACCTCATCACAGTGGTCACTCAATACTTGTGTGGTGATGGATGGAAAGTGATGCCTGTAAATTAAAAGTAAGCATTTTCCCACAATAGGTAAAGAGCAGTTGATACCTTCAATGGTTACTATATTTTACAGACCATAAGGCGCACTTTAAACCCTTATTGTTGTATAAAGTTATTTGTGTGCCTTCTAAGCCGGTGCGCCAAATGTATGGATCATGTACCGCTTTTTGCTTTATTGCCTTTACTCAAAACCAGCACCGGTACTATTGTTTTATTAACAAACTGCCGTAAAATAACTGCTGTGTCTTATGTATAAAAAAAACAATCAAACAAATTTATTGACAGTGTGTCTTATTAATCTGGTGCGCCTTACAGTCCATATAATACGGTAAACAAAATTGTAAAGTATAGTTAAACTTCTGACATTGATATGTTTTAGAATGAAATTGATTGATTAACCCAAATAATAAAGAACTGTTACAGTAACTTATAAGGCTTTATATTTTAGGGTATACAAGGCTTAAAAAACTCATTAAAACTTCTAGATAATGGACTTACGTGCGGCACCGAAGACATGAATGATCGACCAGCAAAGAGTAGGATGTGTACTGAGGCAATTCGAATGAGTTATGAAATAAGCATTGACTTTGTTGGTATACAAGGGCTTGGGTGAGTAGGGTCTTTAATCGGTTGGGAGGCATCATAACGGATATAGGGAGGTAGCCTGGGGAAAAAGTACCATGATCAAATGATGAGCAGTGTCATTAGTACAGCTATGCTATTTCCTGAGAAATATGAATCACTCGTTTGACGTCATGATTACATTCTGGGAAAGTTTTTGTTAATTAAATTACTATTAAAACTGAATGGAAAAACTATAGGATATAATTCATACAGTTGACAGGTGTATTCAGAGATACACATTAAAAATTTATAGAAACAAGAATTTCACAAAACAAAGCTTTGCCACCGTGTTTTGGTTTTAAACATTCTCATTATATTATATATATAATTATATAACGCTAAGAACTGAAGATGAGTTAAGTAGGTCAGATCGCTAGTAATCATCTTTATTACGACAGCACTAAGCAAATATAGGTTATTTGAAGCAACATGCTGTCATGGTGATGTCTTTACAACTAGGCTTCTCTTAATCCTGCTCTTTACCATTCAAAATAAGTTTTCAAATCAGACATAAAAGTAAAAATAAAGGGTATGCAAACACAGTTTGTTTTTATGGTGTTGGACCTTGTAAGTTACCTTGCAATTTTTCTAGTAATTTTGCTCTAGATTTGTGGCTTTTTCCATCCCAATTTGCTGCTTTTTGTAATTCTTTAGGATTTGTAATCATCAACAAGCTAAAAAAACAAAAAAACAATGGTAATTTACTTAACACATGTCAATTCAAGAAGTATTGCTGGTGTCTGAGTAATAAAGTGTTGTTGCAAAAACCACACGGCACAGGAACTTAAACATAGAATAAACTTCAAACTAAAATGACAATCTTATAACTTATAGGAAATAAATAAATATGATGCCAGAAATATAAATTCATAGAACCCAAGATACCAGTAATGGTCTGCAATCAGCAGTTCTATAAACCCAAAGATATGTACATACACATGTAAATTCGCTGTTTAAATGGCTAAGCACCTCGACAAATGATGAACTTTATTGACGTATATCCTCAAGGGTGTGATTTGATTTCTTAGACATGCAAGAGCCTCCAGAAGCTTGGCATCTTCTAAAAGTTCTAGAAACTTCTGTTCCATGATGTGATAACGCATTTTCTGTTAAAAAAACGTGGAATTCAAAGTAACACTAAGTTTGGGGAATATCATGAAAAATAAAATACACTAATAGTATAACATTAGAATGAACAAAAGAAAATAAAAATCATGTATAACTATTATTATGACACTACTTCTACACAATCAAGGGATTGTATCTACAATTACCTTCAGTGTATATTATGGATCTTGTTGATAAAATTAAAATATTTGAGCAGTATAATACTGAACTATAGATGTGGTTCCTTAGGTTGTAGTTTTGTGTTAAAAAAACAATTGGAATTTAACAGTTTAACTTTATCTTCCAATAAAATAAAATGGAATGTATGGCGAACTGGTACGTATTCCACTAAACACCACTGATTTATGGTTACTGGTGTAAAGACAAACCTGTAAATGGCGTTGGTGTTTTATGAGAGGTTTCATTTCTATCAGAGTTGCATCGACTTTTGACCACTGACCAGACATTATTTGCTCACGAAATTTAGAGGCAGCTGAGTGCTCTAGCTTGCAGCCAGATTCTTGCATCAGTATGTCTGATGATTTCCTGGAAACACAGTCACGTAGCATAAATTGCTCGTTACGGCATGTATGTTGTCATAGTAAAAGTACTTTACTCCAGAGACTTTAATGCCGAAATAATCCATAACTATATACAATAAATAAAACATGAAAAAATGTCAGTATGTAACACATATACACACACAGCCCTTACTGTAATCCAAGAGAACATAGGTGCTGCCCAACTAGTCGAATAACTTCTTTATCCGTTTCAGACAGACTTTCAGCTTTTTTATTTTTCTGTGCATCTCCGTTTGACACAATTAACTTAGACGTTGTCGGCTTCTCTTTGACGGAAGCATTGTTTTCGGATCTTGTCCCATTCAAAACCGCAGTATGAGACTGCATGGCAATACGCTGACGTTTAAACGGTGGAGGCGATAAACCACCTTGGTTTGTTTTGCTTGAAGATGCCAGGCTTTTCTAGGTATAGCTGGAAGGTCACACCTTTCAGATGAAGACCGTTTTTCTCCAGCACCAAAGTTTTAAAGAACCCGTCTGATATGTCTTCTTGCAACTTGTTTGTTAATTCTGCAAACACTCAATTCCAATTCCATTCACACTGAGTTGAAACTTAATACCTTCCACTATTGACTACTTATAAACACATTACAACCTTTAAAAGTTAAAAGTATAAACTAAGATTTAAACCCCAAAAAACTATTGACTACTTATAAACACATTACAACCTTTAAAAGTTAAAAGTATAAACTAAGATTTAAACCCCAAATTTAAGTATATTGTCTTTTAAAGACATTTAAGTACAGCAAGTAAAGCATGTTACATGTTTCGGTCAGGGGACATATTTTTTTAGCAGGATGGTCATGAACCAAACGGGTTCTATTTTGTATTTTTGTAACACAGATCACAGTAACAAATAAAATGCATTATTCCGTCTCTAAGCATGGCAAGAAAAGTTGCCTCTGTAGTAAAGATTTAAGTAGGTTATTTGAAAATGATCCAATGCACAGCAACTTGACTGTACGCATGTGGTATCCTGACCAAAGTTTCTGTACATCTTGTGGTAAATATGATCCATAAGCATGCTCAATCCAGAGAAGGTACGCAGTGGTAACAAATAAAGATAACTTTTATGCCCTAGGGTAATTCTAAGGTTGACATATACAGTACCTTTGACCAGTATAACTGATTGTTTAGCATTGGTGCTGAACAATAGGCCTTGTATTGGGAAGAGTATACTGTCCATATAAAAAGAGGTAACATAAAAAAATTTAGCAAATGAACTAAAAAAACATAAACATTAAAAAGTTAATGTCATATTAAGATACTTCCAAATGTAACTTAGCATTAATTTTATTATCAATATTGTTAGCTTTATACTTTTAACTTAAGACTTTTCTACAATTTAATGCAACATGATATGAATCGTTGATATCTGATCTAAACCAAAAGAAAAAAATTATAATATTTAAAACAGTATGATATTTGAAGCATATTTAATAGTTGGCATATAAATAATGAAACAGTTGTAGTCACAAATTGTAAAAAGGAATTTCTACGAGTTTTAACCATACTTACATATATAAATAACATATTTATATAATATCAATTGTTAATTGAAAAAACGAGGGGGAAGGTCATGCAAGCATAAAACAGATTAACTCATGCCCATCACTGGCTAAGAACTGAAGATATTGCAATGTGTTGAAAATGATGGAAACGTTCCTTCAGTTTTAGTAAAAACCATTAATCCAATGGCTTACTACCTTGATCAAAAAACAACCTAGCCATCGGCAGGTTTCAAACAAACAACCTTGAGGCTAACTGCAGATCGACGGTGTGCTTACGGATTGCGATAACCTGCTAAATAAACCTATTTTTCCTATACAGATATTTATTATGTTATAAACATATTATAACATATTGCTATACTTGCACACCAGTATAAGTATAAAAATACTACCTAAAATGATATGTAATATCAGAATATTTAAGCATAGAGAAGAAAGCTTTTTCATATTATAAAGATATCTAAAAGAACGTAATTACTGGTGTTGTCGGCAGTATAACTATGTTTGGAATAACGGATGTAAACGTAACATTTGTTTTTATAAATCTATAAAAGGCTAGGTACTTTTACCCAAGGAGAGGAACTATGCATACTGTTAAAACATGTGCATCATCAAAATACAATGTCTTCACTGTCACACCTTGGCTGTTTATGTGATGTATATTATAAATAGGGTAAGGATAGCCTTCTTGCGCAGTATCACTACTAGTAATAATCTTTTAATTCCATTAATAATATTCACTGTAGTTTTATTAATATTACAATAATTTTGCACCATTGTTGGCTACTGTTTCCACATTGTTGGATAGCTAGCTGATAGGTCTATGTTGTCATCATGGTCGTTCCTTTGTAATCCCATTGGATAAGTAACACTTTAAACTTAAGATGCTAGTACTGTAATAGACTAGTCAATCATTAAAACATAGTTCGTCATTGGTTAATCTAAAACAGACATTATTAGGGTAAGAGTTTGAAAAAAAACTAAGTATGGTATTCAAGCAGGGAACAAAATCATTACCGTATATGTTTATTTCTGCCACGAAATGAAACTAACAAACTACTTTTAACTATAACCATTAAGTAACAATAAAAAAGAACACACCATCTAAGCAAAATTGAGCTTTATCAATGACTTCTCGACTTTTATTTGATATTTCAGTTTTAATATATTGTGCATCATTATAAAATTTAAAAGATTCAAATATAATGGTATATATAAAACACACGTTGAGTTGTGCAAATAATTGTATGTTAGCTGGTATAATATTAAACAAAGTAGGCTTCACTAATCTTTGGGACAGCAGGGAGGGACAACACACTCTTTTGCGGAACAACGGGGTGGTACAACACACTATTCTGCAAGACAGTTGGAAGATAAGTGAAGCAGATTAGTGAAGCCCACCAAACTACAGTACCAGTATAAAATACAAAGTGATTATATAATTACTGCGCTACAAATTTAATATGGCAGTTTATCTGTAACTAACTTGAAAAAAAATAATGTAGCGTATTTAAAGCATTAAGCTATTAGGTTTACCTCTTTAGATTTTAGCATAAATGATTTGAGAATTTTAAGTAAATACGTACTGATTCACCACCGTAATTACCGATGTTAAACAACAAATTAGTGACGTACTGGTAAAAATATAAAAAAGTATCACATTTATATATCTTTGTGTGGTCTACATAAGTTAGATTTAATTTACTTGCATGATCAATATTGTGGAATTAAGTTTATTTTAATTAGTCTTCTAAATAAAACAATATTAATTAATTACCAATATCTTACATTGTTTACGTTTTATTGGCACCCTACTCACTAATTAAACGCACGATAAATAAAAAAGATTACAAGTAATGATTGAAAGTTAACAGTGAACATTCACCAAACCTGTTCGCGCATCGCCACAGCAGTTGCCTGTTGTTCTACTCCACGCTTCATTGGTCCAGTTGGTGTTTATTTATTATATTACCTTTTTTCTTGCCAAACAAGGCAAATCAGCTGATTGGTGACGTCACGTGCCTTGAATCACATTTTTACTCAGTGGCGTTTGTAACAAAGAAAGATCACACCAATTTAACTATAATTTCGGATATCGCATATAACAAAAACACCACATAATTATGGCTAAATTCTTAACGATTAAAAACTAAGCAAACTATATTAGCTGTTGGCTTTTGCGGTCACGAGATCACGGAAAGGAACAAAGAAATTGGACTTGTTGCCACGCATAGTCAATGAGAATCGACAGCCATTGAAATGTTTTCAAATTCTTCCTGACACTGTGGTAGTATATTTCTGATAACGACAGTACGTTCAAATGCAGAATTGTTAATGAAATCCCAAATCCCCTTTAAAGTTATTAACAAATAATACCTTTGGTATCGTTGTCCATTAAAAATTATTATTCTTAAAGTTTTTATAGTTACGTGTTCTGTTTGCAAGATATATTTGTATATCATAAATGGCCTGCATGCAGTGTTAAAATTAGTCATTAGATTATGGCTAAAAATATATATAAGTTCCGCTAAAAACCGTCACTCACTGAGCGGCAGTAGTGAGCTTGCTAAATTTTGTTAACATTAAAGGTGTTTTTATCTAAGCGACAGGACCAATTTTTATCTAAGCCACAGGACCAATATCTAAGCCACAGGACCAATGGCTCATGTAGCCTAAGTTGGAACTATTGGAATCCTAGGTCGATAATGTTGTACATTTTTTACCCTTTATATAAGATACACAAAAGGTATTGGCTAACCAGCCAAACCTTTTGCATCAATCTGCAAATATATATTTCATGTTTTAATCGGTAACTGGGCAATCCATTAGTTTTTCCTTGCAGAACAAACGTACAATTTATATCAGATATACTAACAATGTAACCTGTACATTCGAAGAGTTTCGACAATGGTTTATATCGTTACATACCTCAGTTAGAAAGGGGCACCTTTTAACCAAAAGTTTGTTAGGTAAAAAACAACCACTGACTAGAGTTTAGACAGTTCTGTCCTCCGGTGAGCCACATTTTCCGATTACATCAATTAAACTCAGTTGATATTTGGATTGTACTAAAATTAAAGGAACGTCTGAATAATGTACATCAGGTATGTATAGAGCTGCAAGAGCTGTGTATTAATTGGCAATATGACAACGTCATTGACGTTTTTACTTTTTCGGGAATAAAGCATTAATATTTTTGGGTACCCTTCGATTCCCAAGAAAATACAAAATGTTTTTTAGCGTTTTCAGCAATATCGCCGATATCTTCGTATTAGAAAGTCAGTGAAACTCCCGAGAGACCCAAGAATAAAAGCACTCTTTTGCATGTATAAATAACGAAGGCTGGTAGAAGTACAAGTGTAGACTAATGGTGATGATTATATGTGTGTCAGGTCCACCAGTTATATCGTTTAAAACGTGGTTGATATACGGACGACTACTGGGCGGCCACGAGATTTTGCAAATGAGGTTTTCGACATCTGTAATAAAAGGTAATGTTCGTCTATTTGTCAATTGCGATTTTGGGTTGCTGCCACAGTTTAGAAGAATCTGGGCTTTAAACATTAATATGTTTGTTAATATAGAAAGATTTAAAGAATTTTTGGTCGAGTCGCCAAAAAAATAAACGAATTTGTTTCGAAATCACTGAAACACAGCATTTACAATAAGTTTATTTTCGCACACTAGCGACACCCAATGACCATTATATATCCAGCCATGTGGTCACAATATGTCTAAATCCTAATTGCTATCAGTGGTTCATTTTCCAAGCTGTTTCCTGAAGTATGGAACAAAAACTTTAAATTTATATTTTGGCGTTTAAACGGATTGGTCTTGAATTAACATATGTGCCTTTTGAGTTTATTTTAAATAGTTAGTGGCTTTGTTGCTTGGGCTATCAAAAGTAATCCACTTGATAAAAGGACATTGGCTTGATTTAGACTTTGCGCAAAACCATGGTTCTTTGTGACGTGGATTTAAATAGTCACAGAGCTGCAAAGAAGTGTACCTAAAACATAGTTTAAAATAAATGGAGGGATTACAACGAATTGATAAGGTGACCGTTTCGCTCTATCGAATATAGTGTCGGATCACACCACTCACAACAAAGGCTGCGTTGTTCGTTGTGTAATTAGGCAAAAAATCTAGCAAGAATCTTTAATGTTGTTCAAAAAATAGGTTAATCTAAAATACAAATATATATTAATCACGCACAAACAATTTAATGAATTATATTAGTAACCCAATGACAGACACGTAGTAATAAGACTATATGGTAGGCCAATTAATCCTTAGATTTACCTAAATAACCTTCAAATTATTGGTGGATAAGTCGGTATTACATTCAGTAACTTAAGCATTGTCAAATGTCGCATTTACCAGAGTATCATCTTAAAGATGAGGCAAAAATGAGTTTTGCCATTCCTCCCACAAAATATACCAGTACAACTTCCAACTGCAATAATCCAGGTATTGGTAATTTAGGCTACCTTGCAAGGTTTATCTGCTGTTTAAATTGTCTTTTATGAGAGGCAATTCCGTTAGGTCGAGAAGCGCCCACATCCTCTGATCGAAAATTACAAGCTCGAAAATAATCCCCACTAAAAGTTTTGTATCTCCACCACAATTGAGTGCTGGTATTGTTGCTACTCAAAAAAGTATCAGCATACTCATGACAGTATGAAAAAGTGTCTTTTTTAAGATCAAGAAAACGTTGGAACGTGTATAACTTGACAATATTCCAATTTCTTCATATATATTTTGCATAGCTCTGTGTCACTATAAAAAAACGGTGACACACAGCGAAACACTTAATTAGATAGTCTTAACAACGTGTTAAAAGTACATTTTTGAAATCCCATTTTAAGTGTACGGTAAATGTTTCTGCGTGCAGAGGCGATCGGGTTCACAGGTCACTTATTGCCAACTCTTAGTTAATCTTATTTCCTTTGGTTAAGTTTAACTCTTTCACTCCCGGCCAAATGCATTAATTCAAACATGCTGTCCCGCAGTGTTTTTTACAATTTTTAGTCATTTTCAAATTAGCACAGTTTTTCTAAAGTTTATGCTATGATTTAATATTTAGTATGGTTGGAAAGATAATTTATCCCTCTTTTAAACAAGCTGCACATCTAAAATCTACCTTTAATAAAGAATATATTATGTAAACTTTAGTGAACACCACTTTTTATGCAAAGAAAATTCTGCTCGACTTTGAAAAATTTGAGGTGCACTGACAAACGAAATACTCACTTATTATTGGAATGCCCAAATGAGATGAAAATTGGAATGTAGATTGTCTAATAGTTTTTGTACTCAGGAAAATTCGAACTGTATTTCTATCTTCAGTAGTTGTTTTACTATTTGTAATTGAAATTTCCCTTTTTTCTGACTATATTATGAAAATTTGAACCAAAACGCATTGAAGTTTTTAGTTTTGTAGAACTAACAATAGTAAAAAGTATAAAAAAGAACAGTGAAGGAAGTGTAAAAAGGGCATACAAAACCAAACCAAACGCAAATACTATATCCAATATTCTTCAAAGCAGGGCACACCGAAACTAGCTAGTCTCGCCGCCTTTTTCTTTATCGTGCGCTCAGCAGGCCCAGCTGGATTCATGCTTTGGTGAACACGAAGGCATAACCGCCTGCTGCGAAAACGTCACCAACGCTCTCCTTTTTATCTCAACGGCACGAAATTCACAGAGAATGTAAAGAAAGACTTGCTTGACAAAAAGAGCTTCTCTGCAAGTTAACACGACTCCTATTGGCTGAGTTAGTCACGTGTAAATTCGTGTAAAATCGATAGAAATAAGAGGCGAAGCCTTGAAAAAGAAAGGCTATCACTCCTCGCATTTTTAATATTTCTCCACGATAATCACAGAGAATAAAATATAGGGTTTCCTTGATCGAATGAGCCATAGCTGAGGTCTCTACCATTACGCATTGCGGAGTTTTTTAGATTTGCACCCATTTATGTACAGTCGGGATGCCATGTTTTACCACCAACTCGCGATATATGGCGAGTTGGGAGGGAAAGAGTTAAGTGCGAACAGTTTAAATCAAACTGAAACGGTCACCGTTTCCAAGATGGCGAATAACCAATTAAGACCTATATGCGTGGTAGGAAGTGACGAGTGGGAACCTCCCTTAGTCATTATTTTTAAACAAGTGTATTGCTGAGTAACAATGGTGGTAATTCCCCAAAGTTTGGATTTTTTGAGTTTAGGTTGGTTGTAATTTCCCCAAATTTTGGAGTTTTGAGTTTAGGTTGCAGATCCTAGCTTCAATTTTAAATTGTGAAAAAATTCTAAGACTTCCTATGTCAGGATTTTAAGCGACAGCCATTTTGTGAGTTTGCATTGGTCAATTTGCATTGGAGAGATGGGGAGAATAGTGAGTTAAACGCCTCCTAAATTTAAATTCAGGGAGTTGAACAGGTTATTATACAGATTCAGTTCCGGTTCGGGTTATTTGAACTTATTTTTAAATAATCGTTTAGGTTCGATTCTGTTTCGGTTCGAACAAAACAACCGCTCTAAACCGGTTGAGAGGTTTCGTTTCGTTTTTCCTGAATTAACTGGTTGAACATGCAACGCGTATACGTTCTGGTCGGTTTAGATTCATCCGAACACCAATTTAGCGGTTTAACTCCAGTTCGGGTTATTTACTATATCACATTAGGTGGTTCGGATTCATCGGTTTACGGGTTCGTGTTCTGGTTCGACTCCGGTTGGAATCCCTGTTTAAAATATTGGTACACTTTTTGATAATAGGTTTTCTCATTTCGATTACTAAGAAAGTCGGGTTATTGAATTTCAATCTAAAGTTCTCGACTTCCATGATCTGAACGAAAAACCTCTTTCAGATTGGTGAACTGTAATTAGAAATGATACAACATAGATCATCAATACACACATACCAGTATTTAAAGTGATAAAGCCAAATGAGCAACCAGGAATATTATATTGATGCACTTATTTGTAGGCTATGCATGTAACATATGGCTAACCTCTAGACTAGACCCTTGTTGTTTGTTTCTGATTTTAGGTAAAATCGGTTTAGTAAATTATAGTAGGCCAGGCTAGACCGATAATAATTCACAATACAAAACGTACACTTTCACTATCCATTAGGTTAACCTACTACATTAGTAGTCACATTCGATTGACTTCTAAAAACGACAAACAAAAATAGCGTCATTTAAATGAGTCACTTAACTGGTTGGATTTGAAACTTGTGTGACGTCATTTCAAATCTGTTTGGTACTCAATCCGATCCGTTTGAGCAACCGACATTTAAACAGGCTCTAATAGCTGCCAAAAATGAAACTCGTGACCGCATGGAAATTTTATGGTGTAATCAACGCCGTCCAATCACAAGCATAATTTCTAGGGACATTAATTACGTTTTCCCGAACCTTCGCACAGAAAAAAGGCAAACGAGAGAAGGTAAAAGGCAATTTCCACAAAAAAGAATCAAAACAGGCTTGACCAGAGTGAGTGATAAAGTGTTTATGATATCGCATTTAGCTTTTCCTTTAATAGCCGCGTATTTGTGCGTAGCCTGTATGATAACTGTAGGCTATTAGGGGTGCCTCTAAATACTACAGGACCGCTTGGAGCGCTTGGATCGCTTGGATCACTTAGATTGCTATGGAAAGTAATTCTAACCCTGTCCCAGACATTAATCTCAACCCCAGAACTAACTTTAACCCCAACCCTAACATTATTATTATGGCTTTTGTAATTACTAAGTATAGTAAGCGATCCAACCGATCCAAGCGATTTAAGCGCTCCATGCGCTCCAAGCGGTCCTGTAGTATTTAGAGAGCTATACCGCTGTATTTGTTGCATTATGATGATGGCAGTTACTTACTAAGAGACGGTGATAGTCATACCTAAGATGCATTTTAAAACTTTCTTAAAGGCGACGTGTGTTTTTAATCCATATTTTAAACCATTTGCAGGTTAGGTTTAATATTTGCATAATTTAATCAAACAAACATGAAATTCTTTATTCAAGGGGTTGTTGTTTATTGTATAAAAATAGCTGTATGCGGTAAGGTTTTTAAACAAACGTATTTTTTATGATTTTTAAACGTTGAGTATTGCAGAACTGATAACTTCTCAAAAGGGAAGTTTTGATCTATCTCTCGGACAGAAATCTCCAAAGAAAAAGACATTTGTACCTTACATGATGTGCTTGGATTCTGTACCGTTTCACGTCGAAATAACAGTTCGGAACAAAAATAGAAATGTGCTCCACACATACCAGGCGAGAGTGACCGAAATCTTTATTCATGGCTTTATACTTCAAATGGAGGGAACTGTAGAGGATGATTGGCAAGAACATCTCTATGTGAATTGGACGTTTTACTCAGGTTGATTTTATTACTTAGATAAGCTCGGAGAATATGATGATGGATAGTAATTGTTGCATAGTACCAGTGGGTTGATCATACGGAGTTGTAAAGTCAAATTTCTTGTTGTAACCAAATTTGTTTTTCCAACTTCGAAAAATAAATATTGCAACTGTTTAATTTAAAAATAAATAAATAAAAATACTAACCTCAAAGGACGGGGAATTGTACAAAACATGAAGTTTATTTTGATGTCGAAGCCAAGGAACAATGAACTACAAACTCGAGATGAAGCCGAGATGTCGTGTCGGAACTTGAATGCCACGTTAGTGAACATTGTGGACAAGCAGATGTTTGACGCAGTCTATAGTTACGTCACTGCTACGCTCGTCAGTGTTGATAAAATATTTGCTCAAGTTTGGCTAGCGATGAACTACAACCCAAAGGTTTGTGTTAAAATATTTCTATGTTCTTTGTAACTTGGTGTATTATATTATCGTAGTTTATATATAACGCTTATAGTGTTTTACAAGTGTTTAAAGCGTTAACCTTAGGTCAACATATAGTTAAACGTACCTTACATACGTGTCTTTTATAATATCAAGTATTAAGGTCTCCAAGGTGCGATACATTCGTCGGTTGTGCTAACCGCTTGGCCGCACACGTTTTAACATATCCAAGTTGTGTTTTAATTTAAAGAACTCCACTAAAGAAAATCATTTTGCTCTATTACCAGAATGGCTCAGTTACATTAAGCACTGGACAACCGGGCTACAATGGTAATTGGCATCCTGGCGATCCGGAATCCATTTCGACCAGAACCGCAATAAGGATGATTGTGCGAACCCAACCAAACGATACACGCGTTGGCCTTGTAAACTCCTCACCCACATATGAACTGAACAGCACGCGCTTGTTGTGTGCATTACCATTGTGAACCGCTACCTTCATCCACCCATTAGCGTGGTTTATTGGTACGTCGACTTTCAACTAAAGGGTTGTAGGTCGGGCTTCAACGATATATCGATAATTGCAATACTATTGGTATATACCACTTGGATACGATGCTTTTAAACGCGTATCGCGATTATCGTACCACAGACGTATTATTTCACCAGGGAAAATGCGTTTTGAGTTTGGGTTTAAATAGCTTTTATGCACTTACAAATGCATTGTTATGACGAACACACTTAGCAAATAAACAATAGACATAAGCCTATCATTATGCATTATTGGAGCTAATAAATTATATTGGTACTGTTCATTTATACATACTCTATTATAGTCAGGGTACCATACATTTGGATTGATACAAGCTAACTTTCCTTACTTACAAACTTAGCATAGCTTATGTTGTATTACGTATTATAAAGTTTAACAATCAACGTGGGAATGGTGGTTTATTTTACGTTAACAATCAACGGCATTTAGTGTAATTGAATTTACCAGAAAAACTAACAAACGCAATATGTACGAAATACGCTTATCGGCGTCTGGCAAACTTTTCGTTTCTGACACAAATACATGGCGTATTCCCTAAGTTATTAAGCGTGGTTAGGTTTTATATGTTTAATGCAATAGTTAAAAATAAGGTTGTTTTAATTTACAAGCCATATTTAAAAAAACTGGAGTTTTATTGTGACAAAGAAACGTATTTCAATCTGTTAAAGACGTTAGTTTACATGTTGGGAATTCCCCATGTTTACTAAGTATAATCGCGGGTCCCGTAACTTTTTTTTACAAGTATCGTTGCACCCCTAGTTACAGATAGAAGCTGTTCCCCAGCTAATCGCCTGTGTCCTTGTGCAAAGCAATAAGTGGGTATTTCCTTAACCCAGTGAATTAATGAGTTTAACCAAATTAAGGGAAAGTCTAAAACAAACACAACACACTGCAGAAGCTCGGCCATCCCGACGCTGGGCACGAGGTAATCTGACGATTATTCACGTGGTAATGCCCCTTGGTTTTCCTATTCACGGGAATAAACATGAATAGCCTATTCTTCACCCAATAAGTTTAAGCAACATCACACCACTAGAATATTTTAATATATCCATCATAATAACAATGTGCTTTTTAAACGATACCTTTTTCTGTCAGATTTAATATTAACGACCATAGTGACTTTTCATTCACCGCGCATCTAAATGTAAAATAGAAAAATAGTCATGTATCTAGGTTTTTAAACGTTTTTCGCTCGCTTTAACAAGTTTTCCCGAGATATAAAAAAATACATACGCACCTATATGTTGCTGCTTGCTGGATTGCGTTTCACAGTACTGGTTGTTCATTATATAGCATGAACTTTTTAACTTCGTGCTTTTTGCATGATGCGTTGTTTTAATCGTATACTTTGCATTTGTAAATCATCCTAACTTTGTGTGTTATATCCTGGTTTTTGGTTTATTACTTTAAATGTTATCGTAATTTGGTTTTCTCTCTGTACATATAGATCAGTCTGTAAAACAAGTGACGCAATTTGGTTAGTTTACTTAATTTTTTTGTTTCCACGGTGAAAACACAAAGCAGGACCATTGTTAAAAAATTAGAAAACAGGCGAAAAAACGGCAAAACGACGGCTTCAGGAAAAGGGATGGACCGGAAAGTGTGGACCACAGTGGAAAAACAAAAACCGAAAAAATTGAAGTTGTATAGCACCGGTGTTTTTTTCTTTTTAGTCGCGATGTACTGTCCTTGGGGCAGGTGCATTTGGCTGCTTTTCGTCACTTAGTGCAATTTCTTAAACTGTCCTACTCGTTACAACGGTCGGTGCCAGACTCATATTGATTTCTGATATTGACGAGATACATATAGATCGCACTGCAACTTCTTGATTTTATTTCGTTATAAGTAATTTTGAATAAAGCATAATTTTGGTTAACACTACAATGTATATTACTGAATAAAGCAATGAATAGTGCATAATTTATGTTGAAATTACAATTTATTTTGCTGAATTAAGCATCAATTTAGCTAAAATGATTTTGCCATATATTAGTATAGGATAGGGATATTCATGTTTATCCCCGTGAATCGAAAAACCAAGGGGGTAAACACACGGGCAATCGTCAGATCACGTCGCGCCAATCGTGGCGTTACCGGAGCTATTGCAGTGTGTTGTAACCGCTAGACCAACGGGTTGGACAAAAACACATTTTATTATCTGTACGAATAAGTAAGCTTTGATCAGCTAAAAGATATCTGCCTCGTATAAGGTCAAGACGAGTCATTATATCTACTATTTATAACTTCTTGATGGCTGGTGAACACATTCTGAACATGACTAAAATAAGAGAGAACTGGAGGGTGTCAATCACGAGTTTCACCACCACTATTTGTAAAGCACATTATGTATATGCTACAAGTTTGGGCGGGCGCGCTTCCTAACTACCATTTGTGTATTTTATACGCCGAGTATATAGTTTATTTCTGCAAGTATACACACATGGGTTCCTGGGGTAACAAACCGATCTTGTTATTCATGTTCATTACACAATACAGTATATTATATGCCGTTGTCAGATTTGTGCAGGTAAGGTCAATGTTTGGTAACTTTCCAGAAAAGTTTAACCGAACTGCTTTAGTTTTGTTTCTGCAAGCATAAACTAATGGATTCCATAGTTACCAAACCAATTTTTTACGCTATGTAATTAAAAAAGTATATTTAGATTTGTTTACATTTTTAGATGTGTAAACATCCATAAACTTTTCACCGAATCTTGTCAAAATTGGAGCAGCCGTTCAAGCGCTTTGTTCAAAAAAGCTAAAATTTTAGAAAAAGTACTGTTTTGGTTTTAACTTTGAAGGGGAATTCCCCTGGACTTATCGCCGGATTTTTTGAATTCTGGAATTGATTCCTGTTGTACAGTTTGGGTAACACCGAGATGTTCCAGTAAACAATGAGTTGAAAAAAGCTACAGTAAAAGCCTACTACAGTTTTGCCTACAGTAATAGTCTACTACAGTTTTGCCTGCATTTTCGCTCGCATTTCCGAAGTTTGTTGACCCGGAACCAGTGAACGACCTCTGCCGCAACAAAAAATCATAAATTTATTATAAAATCGTAAAATATTACAAAAAATAATGCCTTAACCCAGGGAATTCCGCGATTAAAGAATCTCGGGCTAGTTAACCCGAGATCAGCCTTAAGCGAGCTTTTTGCATACCAAATATCTTAACCCGGGATTAAGGCCCTTCCTTAACCCCGGGTTATGCTTAAGCGAGGTTTCTGCATACCACCTTAACAGTTTAAATTTATACGAAAAAAGTAAGTGTCTTCCAACCACAACTGCGCAAAAGCCAGGGTGATGATTTATTGAGACACCTGCCCGTTTTAGTTAGTTTTGGTATTGCGCAAAATGATGACGCAATGTAGAGCAAATATATTGCACTCGTAATATGTGAGAATAAACGGGTTTAAACCCATTGTTTAACCCGTGTCGTTCAAAAAATGTTATTGTATAGTCTATGTATTGGCAATCTACGAAGACTTGCTGTAAATAGTTAAATAGCCTCTTGTTTTTAAAAAGAATTAAGAGTATGTTTTATACTCGGAAGCACTGGACATGTTCTTACGTAATCAATACGCGTCTTAATTCTGAAAAGGTACAGTTCGCATAGTTCCGTTTGGTAACGGATGTATGGTTAGGCTGGTATGCCAATCTGGTTAAAAAACAAGCAGCTAGGTGGGTTTTGTTCCAGCGTGACGTCTTTATAAGTTTATAATTTATAAGGTATCTCGAAAACTTACAAACGGAAATATTCGGTTAATAAAGGTCAATAGATTTGGTCAGAATTAAGTCTATAGGACTATGCTTTGACTCGGATGCACTGGTCTTATTGTCGTGTGCTATGTAAAAGCAGATATTGGATGTATGGTCGATTTCACCATTAAGAAACTATAAACTAAATTGGCTGGGAATGTAAACCAAATATTTTTGAACTGGTGTGATTTTATGAGATGAATTGGTGTAGTTTTATGAAACAACACACATGTCACCTAATGAAGTTTTGCTGTGCCATACTATAACCATTAAGACTTAAGTCGGTGGCTGGTTTTAATTCAAAAACCTTTTGACTGAAGGCACTCCATGCGTAATTATTTGACCCACCTGGCCATAAAGAATTCTATGTATCTTATTAGTTACTAAGATGCAGGTAAAACAGCCATTTAGGTGTACCAAACCAATACTTAATTTAAACTTAATACCATGTTTCAGTATTTCACTTTATTATTTTCTTCTACTGCTGATGTAGAATTAGACCAATGTCTTATAATTTTGTAGCCTGATTTGCTGAATTAAACAATGGCAGTAAAAATATTTGAATTCTATGGTCGGTTCTGTGCAAGATATGCCCTTGAAGTGATTGTATGTTTCATGACTATGGTAGTTGGAGCAGTCACATTGAACGTAAGCAGTCCGTACGAACTTTGCCACTGGGCTTCAAACTGTGCTGGCTCTGTAGACGAAAGCCAAGTGAGCAGTGACGTTGTTTTAATCACTGTGTTGCGATGTGGGACAATAATTTATGTATACATGCAACTGAAAAAGATCTGGAAAATCGGCTCTGCTTGTGTGATTGGCATTGTCTGTGCGTATACAGTGTTTGCAGTCATGACATTCAGCGTAACCCTGGTGCACTTCCTTCGAAAAGACATGGTTGTTGTAAGCAATGCCTTACCTGTGTTTTTGCTTTTAATTGATATTACACGCATGGTTGTACTGACAAAGCACTGTTTAAGCACAAATTCACTTGATTCTCTCCAAGATTATATAGCAGAGGGAATGGGTGCTTTAAATCCAATATTGACTCTCGATACTTTAATTGAACTTCTTTTGCTTATAAACATAGGTGGATTTGTCCAGGTGCGACAACTTCAGCAACTCAGTTGCTTTGCCTGCCTTTCTGTTATCATCAACTATATTGTATTTACAACATTTGTTCCTGCTTGTATGTCAGTTTTGTTGACTCTTCTGAACAAAACAAAGACTTATGATGATGATTTCTATACATATGCACCACCCTCTTGGTATGATGAACGGTTTACACAAATTCTTCAAAAAGAAAAAGTTAAAGATGACCATAAATTTAAGAAACAAGTTAAATTTCTGCTGTGTTTATGCTTGGTAGTATTACATTGGTTCAGAGGATCACTAATGTTTTACAATGGGACTTCTGAGAAAATACAAAATAGCTTCGACTCAATATTCACCTTAACTCCGGAGCAGTTCTTTACTGTGATTTTAATAATAATTCTTGGCAGCAAATATTTGCTGGATGATGGTTATGAAATTGTTTCAAGGTTTCGAAGAACATCTGAGTTTTCAGTCGCAACACCACCCGTACCAACATACCATGAAACATGCGAAAAACAAGTCATCGCTAAAAACACATATTTAAATTTAGGAAATGAGACCACCATTTTACGAACAACAGAAGAATGCAAGGCCTTGTTAAAAGTCGGGGCAGACTTGTTGACAGATGCAGAAATTATTGCATTAGTGCAAAAGAAAGAACTGGCTTTATATAAACTGGAAACTGAACTGCAAAATGCAAACCGTGGAGTTGCAATTCGCCGTAAAATTTTAAACAAACGCATGACAGACGATGCAAGAATTAAAGCATTTAGCAACATTCCTTATACTGGATATGACTTTACAACTGCAACAAAAGCATGCTGCGAAAATACAGTAGGATATATACCTATACCACTTGGTTTGGTAGGCCCCCTTCGTTTGGATAACCAAGATTACATGATCCCAATGGCAACAACTGAAGGCACTTTATTGGCCAGTACAAATCGTGGGCTAAAAGCCCTTCATATAGCAGGTGGCGTGAATGCTTCCGTGTATGGTGATGGAATGACAAGAGCACCTGTGGTTGAATTTCAAACAGCTGAACAATCATGTAGGGTGGCAACTTGGCTGCAGGATTCCTACAACTTTACACTAGTTAAAGATAAATTTGATGAAACAAGTCGATTTGCAAAGTTAAAGAGACTAATGCCTGCAGTGTCTGGTCGACTACTGTTTATTCGATTCGTTGCAAGCACAGGTGATGCGATGGGCATGAATATGCTTTCAAAAGGAGTGGAAAATGCATTACGGTAAGATCAGTTTTCTGTCTCTGACTACATGGTTTAAACCCACCTTTGGGCAAAGCATTATACAGACCTTGCAAAATCTTAAATGAATACTAAATAGGAATTTTAGAAATGGAATGCAAGTATGGTATTATTTATTACAAAAATATTGTAACAAAGCCTTTGGTTATGTGAGATGCCAAGCCTGTTTTAACTATAATCCAAGTCATAACGAATATGTAATGTTTCAGATGGTTATGTACCCGGTTTCCAGAAATGAAAGTTGTGAGCCTAAGTGGAAATTTCTGCACCGACAAAAAGCCTTCTGCTATGAACTGGATAAACGGTAGAGGAAAATCTGTAGTTTGTGAAGCAAGGATTCCTGCGCAAGTAATAAAAGAAGTTTTAAAGACAAATGTCCAAAAGCTGACTCATTTAAACCGGTGCAAAAACCACATTGGTTCTGCGATGGCTGGTAGCATTGGTGGATTCAACGCTCATGCTGCGAATATTGTGACTGCTATATTCATCGCAACCGGACAGGACCCTGCACAGAATGTTGTGAGCAGTAATTGCATAACTACGTTAGAGGAAGTTCCCGCATGTGAAAACGGCGACACTGCTTTTTTGCACATGACATGCACTATGCCTTCTTTAGAAGTGGCTACTGTGGGTGGTGGCACAGCATTGGAACCACAGAAATCTTGCTTGGGCCTTTTAAACGTAGCAGGCAGCAGCCAATCTAAGCCTGGAACGAATGCATGCAATCTGGCCAAGCTTATCTGTGGTACTGTGCTTGCGGGCGAGTTATCTTTGCTTTCTGCACTGGCATCTGGAGATCTGGTTGACAGCCACATTCGCTATAACAGATTAAAACCAAATATTGAGCATACTTTTCTCTAAACTAGCTAATAAACCTCTTCATTTAAATGTTAAATCTGTGATTTAAAATTCATTGTTGTATTGTTTTTCCAAATTCTGTGTTTTATGTCTTATTTCTTTGTTGTTATTTGCATCTGCACAACTACAACCTATTTAAATTATAATAATAAAACCAAGCACAAAATTTATTCAATAAAATAATTTGTTTAATTTCTATTACAAAGTGAGCAGTGTTAGCTACTCAGCCCCTGATCATGTTCTAAAAACTTTTTTGGGTCATCTGACGTCATATTATTCAAGGTGACGATGCCTTCAAAAAAGTTTTAGGATACAAACAAGAGCTGCTGACCATATCAGTATAAACTGATTAAACATTCACCAAAAAAACATACATAACAAATATTGTGACATAATGATAAAAGGAACTAATATTTGGCTAAAAAATCTGGACTGCATTTCTCTTTAAAGCCTAATTAATATATATATATTACGAGATAGTATAAACCAAACATTCGGAAATTTTGTTTTGCAATTTCTACGTTATTCCATGTACAAGGTGTTATTATAAATTGACGGATCTGTTAGTGGGTACAGTGATATTAAAAAAAGTACAAGCCCTAGTACAAAGCAAAAACAAACCAATGTCCGCCTTCTGTGGCTCAAAGCCAATTCAAACTCTGGGAACCCCATGATGTTACACAAGGAGTGCGATACAAATGCACTGGTCAAGTGACCAGTTCTTAAGAAAATAAATGAAGACAAAATTCCAAAAACTGTAGTGTAGGATGCTTGAAATAAAGTTGATACAGTGATTGCACGAAAGGAATGATAACCAGTCTTATACTGCTCATAAGCATGATGAATATGTGCTGTAAAAAGGTAACACTTTAAAATGTATAGCGTTAATACAATATCTATTTAATGCAACATTGTAATAACTTCCATAACTCGGCGTAGGTACAAGCCATCTGATGATAAATCATCCAATAACATAACATAAATCCTACAATGACGATTTCGTCACCCTGCATAATAAAAATGACATCTATCCATTAGGCCAGTGGTTCCCAACCTTTTTGTCTTAGTGACCCCCTTTAAAAATTTTCGCAGATTCCGTGACCCACGCTTATATTCTATCCTTAATGCAAAATTAGAAAGTAAGCACTAAAATATTTTACTTGGATTTATTAACAAATCAGTGCGATGGTTGACCTTGTAGGTCTGCAGCTAGTTGTGTATCATGCTCCCCTTAACTAGTTTTACCAATTTCGAGTCTTGACTGATTTCTGTTGTATAATATACTAGGCTACTTCCCTAATAAAGTTTCCAATTTGCAGCTATTGCACAGAGTCACGTGGTCATAGTTTATGACATCACAATCGACGCATACTGATGCAATAATATTGTGCTACAAGCAATCCGAATGAAATGTCTCAATGAAAAGTTATACACAGGATAGCAAATACTGCTAACGTACCGGTACCCAGTCCTGACTGACATTCACCTTTGTTCCTACATTGCCAACAGCTTCGCGACCCCCTTTAACATGCTTTGCGACCCCTTTGGCCCCCAGGTTGGGAACCACTGCATTAGGCGCAAGTGTCTATTGGACATTGTGATAGACTAAATTCATTTAACATGGGGGTTGACAGGAATGAAAATTTGAAACATTTTGTACTTATGGTGTGAATTGCAAATTTTACACTGATATCAATAACAAATTACAGAGTTTACCCACAGCTTTAATGCATATACTGTGCACTTGCACTTATTTTTGTTAGGTAACATACACCCATATTCTTGCAAGCTGCCGTGTCTGTTTCTTTAAAGCAAGCTTATAAAAAACGAACCGGGGTGTGCCAGACAGAGAGTGTTTATTTAATCCATTAGATTTGAATAGATCCTTTAACCATGAAGTATCCTATTTTAAATACAACATACAATATATAGTAAGCTCTTGCAACCAACTGTGGACATGTTTTGACGAATGCCTTTAAATACATTAACACTCATACTCTTTTCATATGCCAGTACACAGTATAAAAATGTCAATGTTTTTAATCCACGTTACTTACCAAGGCCAAAAAACCAAGGAGCTAGAAAAATTGCAGTAACATGTCCGAGTGATGGAATGAGTAATGGCATCATACATCCCCGGAAGACCAATTCTTCAGAGAATGGGGCCTGGTTAAGTCAAGGATCATGGAGTTAAAGCTTAGTTTTGGGGTTCAGATTAGTGTTTAGGGCAGGATTAAATTAGTTTCCATAGTTTTCGTGAACAGTTTCCCTCTCTTTAGTGTTGCCCATTTTACAGTAGCTGAAGAAGTTGTTTATTTTACAGTAATAATAAATGTATAACTATAGTATTAACAGTAAAGAAATCAAATCTCAACTAACCACAAAGAAGTTTCTCCACAATATGATATCGGTTATTTTGTAGCAGGTTAAGCTTGTAATACCATGATCAAGCACAAACATGATCATTGGACCAAGGAATAAAATGAGGATCAACAATGAAGGAAGAACGGTAGCAGCGAGAAGACCACTCCATCTTATTCCTATCCAATCCAAAATAGAAGCGCTAGTCGCAGAGGCACAATGGGAGGAGCCAGACATATAAACCACAATGCAAGCCACCAGGGAAACAACTGTGACTCGCATGAATCTTTCCTTGATGGTTTGTGGGTGATCTCTGAAAAGATTAGATGAAAATTTTCATACACTACTTGTTATTATCTACGAGGAAAAACATAATGATTTTGTTTTTATTGGTTTACAATATGATCCGATAATAAGTAATGTTAGACTTCAAAGCCATGTACAAAAGATATGTTTGGTGGTTCAAATGGATTTTAATATTAATATGTAATAAGTGTAATGTTCTTAACGGTATGCAATGCTTATTGTGAACGGAGGTAGATGTTCATAACACAAACCTTAGAAGATGTTACTTAGCAGAATGTTTTCCCAGCTTTATGGCATAAGATAAGATATTTATGTTTATCACGGTGAATAAGAAAACGCTTTGGGTGTTTAACACAGAAGCAATTGTCAGATTACCTCACGCCATCAGGTTACCAGAGCGATTACAGTGTATTATGTATAATTCAGAGATCCTTTTATTTGGTTAAACCCATCTTGTCCCGCCCGGTGGTCTAACGGTTAAGTGCGTCGCCTTTCAATCGAAAGGTTGCAGGTGCGAAACTGGTCGCTAGCAAGTCGGTTGTGTCCTTGGGCAAGGCACTTTACGTACATTGCCTGAACCCAGCGGATTAATGGGTTCTACCAAATTGAAGGAACGTGTCTATCATATACAACACACTGCAATAGCTCCGGTAACCCGACGATGGGCGCAAGGGAATCTGACGATTGCCCGTGTGATAACCCCCTAGGTTTTCCCATTCACGGGGATAAACATGAATATCCTATCCTATCCATCATTCCACTAGGTTTGGACAATATCCGTCCAAGGACACAACCGACTAGCTAGGGGCCAGTTTTAAACCTGCAACTATTTGGCTGAAAGGCGATGAACTAACTCACCAAGCTAAACTCTCGGACTAAATATTGGGTATATACACTAACAGGTATGGTTTTGGCACGGTAGGTTTGTTGCCTTATATGATATTAAAATATGATCCAATTAAAAAATCATATAAAACAGTAAACATTTAATGGTAAGGGTAAAAACAACAGACGGCACAAATTCAATGCAAAGCTGAACAGTTCCTACCTTGGTAGGCATTGTGATCTGACATATAAACTTCCAACGTATAAAGTGGCAAATGAAAGGCAGGTTGCAATCGCTTGAAACGTAGTAACGTCTTTAAAACATATCGTTTCCAACATACCGTACTGGTAATTTAAATAATATATCAACAAAAAATGACTCGTGCTATTAGACAACCTAAAATGTTCATAAGTTGTAGTTTTATTATGTTCAAAAATTGTACCAGTCTACCAAATTTAAACATGACAGCTGGTCTGGCGCGTGATCTTGACGCGACAGCTATTAAACCAATATTTCAGAATGTTAAACTACACTACAGATTGTAAGCTATACATTTAATAAATAAATATTGAACTCTTACAAAGGCGTTCGTTTTTTCCGGTTTGCAAGAGCATTAACGGTTCGGGCCGTTCGGCTATGTGCACCCACATTTTTGGGCGGTGGTGGACATACTTTATGTAAGAGCTCGTAAGATCGCAATGGAGTAGAAACAAACTTCTATCTTCCGGTGCTAAGGCATGTGTGTGGACTACTGGACTTTCCCCGGTAGAAAGTGTGTGGCATTCCTTTTCCCTTTTTAGGACGATACACGAATCTGTTCGGTATCGGCTTCTTTTCAATATTTTTTTTTACTTTTTTGGAAACCTATATCGGCCTCTCTTTTTAAACTGTATAGCATCCTCTGCAGCCCGCCCCACTCCCTTAAAAACGTCCTCAAAAAATTAAATAAAAAGATTCTCTTCGAGAAGACCAAACTCGATGGAACACAGCTTCTCCCGACGCAACGAGACACCTGTAATCCGACGTAGCCTACTATAGTCATTTTTTATCGCAGTGACGTGAAAAATATGGAAGTTTGTTTACACGGGCAATCATTAAATTACTATGCGTATACCATCGACATAATCTAGTAACTAGTTAATAGGCCTACTACTACAGGCCCGTTAGTCTCGCGGTTAAGTGCGTCGCCTTTAAATCGAAAGGTTGCAGTTGCGAAACTGGTCGCTAGCTAGGCGGTTGTGTCCTTGGGCAAGGCACTTCACGGACATTGACTGGACCCAGCGGATTAATGGGTTCTACCAAATTGAAGGAACGTGTCCACACACAGCACACTGCAATAGCTCCGGTAACCCGACGGTGGACGATTGCCCGTGTGTTATAACCCCCTTGGCTTTCCCATTGGGGATAAACATGAATATCCTATCCTATATCTTATCCTACATTTACACATCGCGTTTAATAAATGTCACAGGCGCATGTAAGTTAGAGACTCGCTGTTTTGAAATGTCGAATGTTATATTTTGAGTTGGATAACGTGTAATGACGAATAAAGTTAACTTACTCCTGGCGTATATTTTGTTAAAATATTCAAGTGGACTAATATATAGTTTCATTTGTAGACCACAAAAATGGTCATTGTTTAATTTCTACAAATTGCAGTTGCATCTTTGCACGGTGATGACGAACATCAATAAGGAATAGGACGCTATCGACATCTTCTATAATTTGAGAACAATAGCTTGGTTGGTGGAAAAAACGCTTATACTAAGGTTAACAAACACGGAAGTGAGCAGAGCTTGTTTACTGGTAAAAATGGTATATATCATTTATAAAGGCAGTAAGCCAGTAACACATGAAAAGCACAATAGGGAATTTTGTCGAAGAGTATCGTTAGACACGTAGGCCTAAAGGTATGTAGTTTACCAAAGCAGCGCATATCAATTCGACTGTCAATGATGCAGGTTATTTTAATATTTTTTTCACAATTACACCTAAATATGTTTGTCGTTTTTGTTCTTGATAGGCTACTATATACTAATTTACAGTGTATGATGAAAACTACAATAGTCAAATGTCAGAATTAAACGTTACTACTAACGTACCTGGCGTTATCCCTGTGAATCGCTTTACTCAACCGGAGTGGTTAATCGCTGAGATCTGCAATGTCTTTATTCTTCTTATTGTAACGTGGATGGTTTTGGCGATCTCTATCTACGGGGTTAGAAATGAAAAGTGGAAAAAGAAAAATGATGTCACGCACAAAAATGCACGGAACTTATATACGTCGTTGTTATGCGCTTTCGTAGTTAGTTATCTCAAAGCAATATCAAACCAAGCCGTGATTAATGTCGGATATGGCGACTTATTGTCGGGAGCATGCTCGATTTCCATTAACATATCAATGGTGGGATATGTTCTAACTACAATTACGATATTCATATTTCTGTGGCTCAAACAAGTTTCAATCTACCACCACCCAGCGATATCAGCCGTCTGTAACCATACGTTGAAGGCCGTAAGTTGGATCTGCTTGGTGATAACATGGGTTGGTTGTTTGACATTCGGTATCATATTCGCGTCTATAAATGAATACAAATCGTCAGAACGTGGTTGCATATCTCCTGGCCATTTAAAAGCATGGCCTTTATACACGGGGTTCAGTATCTTCTTCGCCGGTCAGTTATTGCTGTTGTTCATGTTTATCTATCTCCTACGAAAATGCAGCTCTGTATCAAACTCTGAACGAATCTCGGGCATCGTACGACGATCAACAGTTGTCGCATTCGTTTGTACAGTGGATAATATCATAACTGTGGTCATCTCAAGATTTGTAATTTCAATTAAAACCGCAGCTTACATCAGTTTAACTCTTTATGACCTTAACATGCTAATCAATTTACTGGTTCTTCTTCTTTCCTTTAAATCTTGGAAAAGCATTGTTACGTCACCGTTACGTCACAAGGACAGACCCACCAACATGACAGGCCAGCAGACATGTACTACTGATCCTTAAAACGCCGAATCTAGTTCTTTCATCGCAAAGTAGCGACGACTGCCATTAAGATTTGTACATTGTGTATAGTAGTCATTTAACTGTGCATCCATTGTGGTATAATTTAGGGAAACAAAAAATTCGTGAAACATTACCAACACGTTTTAAACACATTTTTACTGGTTTTCTTTAAAAAGTTGATGTTTATTTTTCGTTCCGTTTCTTTACGCCCCATATTAATATAAAGAAATTATGCTGTAGAGGTTACCTTTGTATTAATGTTTGTTAATTTGTACCGAATATGTAGTGAAAATTTCAAGATAGTCCCGAGAGTGTTGACCACCTAATAACCATCACTATTTCGAAAACCAATTAAAAAAACGCTTTATGCTTCTGTAGAAACGTTTGGACCCCCTGATTACCGATTCAAAGTTCCCCTTTTTATAAATATCATATACTTTGTGTATGACGTTCGTTTTTACAAGCAGAAACTATTATGTCTTAGAAATACCAACCCAAACTGTTTAACCATGTTTTTAAAGTTGATAGTTTAAATTAGCAATAAAATTACGAAAAGCGCTTTGCCTGTTTAATTGTTCGTTCTGGCTGGGATTCCCCGGACGTGATCGATCGATAAGTTGTCATTTTTATCTAATACATCTCAGGAATCACTTTTAAAATTTTCAATTAGATATTACCTTTTGTTAAAATGGAACCTTAAAGCAAACCTGTTATGACGCTTTTTAATATGAGCGTGACCCATAAATGGCGCAACAGAGGGGGTTTGGGAGTATAACTTGTCAATATAGGGCAAGGTTCGGCAACATGCGCCTCCGGGGCCACATGCGATGTTTTATCCATCTAATGCGACTCCTCTTATTGCTACTCTAGCGAGCGCTTATTAAGTTTATTGCCTACCTATCAATGTGTGAAACCAAGAGAAGAACACTCGCGTCTTTATCTTACATACACTGTTAAAAAAATGATGGTAAAATTTACAATATTTCCCATGCAGCACTTTTCATCGTATGTATGGTAAAATTTACCATTAATTCTAAGGAAAATTTACCCTTTTTTACAGTAATAATTGAATTTTACTAACAAATGTAGTAAATTTTACAATATTATCCCTTAAAAATTTACAACATTTCATAGTAAAAACATTTATTTGCTAATAAATGTTGTGAATTTTATTGTAAAAATTACAAATTTTTATTGTAATAAATCATGTTTTTACCAACATTTTTATTCAATTTTACAATATTCGATCACAGTAAATATTAATTTCAGGAATAATAATTACACTGATTTAGAGCAGTTTGTACTAAAAATTACCAGATACAACACTAAAAGTTATCCAGAAAATCCACACTATTAAAATCAGATGATAGAAGATAAAAATAAGGAACAATGCGAACAGAAATGAACAGTTGTGTAGTTTAAAAGTGAAGAATGCAAAAAACAAATTTATCAAAAAGTCCAAGAACACAAGTTTTAACAAATTCCGGAACAGCAGTTAGTTCCATCTTCCATGCACTGATTTATTGCATTGCACAAAAGCCTAACTTTAGGGCTTACATTGTGCCGTTTTGCTTTTTTAGTCTTTGAACCACACTCTCCTATTTTAGCGAAGTATCTGTGAAAAAATGTAACAATATTTATAATCAGGTGGCATTAAGGCTGAAGGATTGGGCATAGTGTTAAGGATGGTGCAAATAGTAAACCGCAAGGACACTGCAATATATACACTATGGCATATGGAGTGGATTAAATGCACTATTACAAGTAAAATAAAATTACCTTTGCACAAATTCCAACAGGTTTTCTATTTTCTCTGTGTATACCATATTAAACACGTAGAATGAGCAGAATGTATACACTAATGCTTTGAAGAAATCTTCAAATCTTGCAGTCACTTCTTGTTCAATTGCCACATAAAATTATGTTGCTGACACTGGTGATTCATCTGTTTAAAAACAAAGCATTAAAGATCACGACTATTTTTACAAAGAGGTTTAGAGAGATACACCAAGGCGCTTCAATACACTGCTTCAGTCTGACACACTTCGGACATTTACATTTCTCATTTTTAGTATTACTGCAACTGTAATTTAGAAACCATTTGAATTTATTAAAATAATTCACCTTTCTAAGAAAGATTTAACACAGAAACATAGCTGAACAATATGCGGTGGTGTGTAGAACGAGCTTTTCTATAGTCATGACATACCTATAACAGCAATGAATGGTGTTGCTGGTGCCCGTTCTCTAATTTCTGTGATGAGTGATTCTTTCTGAAAAAAAATATATATTAGTAGCATGGACAGGGTGGGCTCTGACTCACAGATGACCAAAAAGCATTTGTCTCTTTACCAACATCTATTAACAGTTAATAGATCAAAAAGGGTTTAACGCAAGTGCCACAGCACTAAATGTATACTCACAGCAAATGTTTGATAGAGCTGGGAAATATCTAGAAACATAGCTAAACAATAGTAGAATGAGCTTCAATACAGTCAGTCATGACATACCTATAACAGCAATGAATGGGGTTGCTGGTGCTGATCTCTGATTTTTGTGATGAATGACTTTTTCTTTGCTATATTCTTCTAATAGCCATCCTTTATGTTCGGTGAAAACTTTGCTTGTGTCAGAGGACTCTGAACCCCCCCACCACTTGTTTCTGTATGCCACAGCCATATGATTCTTTTCTTTTCAAATTAGGTTTTGGGGTTGGCTCGGCTATATTTCCAAATTTCTTTAGCTTCCGCAGTAGTACATCCCTTTCAGATAGCTGAGATAAAATAGAGGCGAACTACATACATTCTATAGGTCTTGTTACGGATATTAACTATATAATTTCTATGTTTCACACGAGTCGGTGTGATAGTTTTAATTTTTAGCTCCATGCGGTCAGTTTTGGTTCGATAGTTAATCTAAAGTAATCTTAAATTGTGTTTGTTAATTTGATTTGTAATTAATAGTGTGTAAGGCTAATTAACCATTATATTTGAATTAGGGCAAATGGTAGAGAATCCACCCTAGAAATCGCATTCTTTCCTTTTAACGCTAATAGAACACAAGTGAAACCCAATCTGTGTTGGTTGATTTACGTGGAGACTTAGAGCCTTAGATAAAGGCTTCCAGCCAAGAGTTTGGGAATACCGTATAGGTTAAGAGGCGATCGCTGGGCACCATTACCCTTAGCAGCAAGTGGAGGCTGCAAAATAGAAGAAGAAATCTGGACTGGTTACTAGACTCTACATTATTTCTAGGGTCAGGTATCCATCTCTGGACAAACTCTACAGGTCTACATGGCCTACAAACAACGGTATTTAGACTAAATAAGCAAAATCAATACAGTAGTCATGCCTTGTATTAATTCGAACCTTTACACACACAAACTTTTCTTTCCTATAAGTTGAATATTAAATTAATTCTTATTTAATACCGGTAGCCTACACATTTAAGCTAGCCTAGCAAACTCTAAGACTATTCGGTTATAACGCGGACAAGTCTGGACAAGAATAAAACATTTTCGCGCCTAAAATCTATATCGTCTGTGATTGGCTAATCCATGATCAGCGGGAGGTGAAATAAATTTTACAACGAATTGTTGTAAAATCACTTTACCCGTTGGTGTAGGTAAATTTTTACACGATTTTGAGGTAATATTTACGAATTTTTTTAACAGTGTAGTGTTCCTTTTATTGCAAAAGTATTAATAGTTTTGCAGCTACCAGTGATTTTTATTTCAAGTAATATCAGTTAAAATGGCTCTTGAAGTGCAAAAGGTTGCCGACCCCTGGTATATACAGGGCAACGCGCGGCTCAACTTTATTATCTCCCGACTGATTAAACAGAGTATAGCAGTTTGCTACAAGTAGTGTCAGTTGGCGTTTGTTAGAAAACAATTATAGGTGTTGAAATACGCACAAAATAACAAATTCACAAACCAACAATAAAAGCTTACTAACTATATGTATACGCTGTCCACTTTTTTGAATTACAAAATATAAGAACGCTTTATGAAAAAATCGAAGTGCCTTCTCTAAAAAAACTTTTAAACAATGGAAATAGCAATGAAATAAATAACATGTGGGAATGATACAAAGCCGATAACTAAGTGGAGGTTGCAATTGTACGTAATTTAGCCAGTTATTCCTTAAGCAATTAAACCCTTGATCTAGTTGTGGGAAACCCGTTGGTCTTTTTATAAATGTTAAGTAATACTGGTGTTTTAAATTACACTTTGCGTCGCAGAATTTATCATGGCTATAGTCAGTTAATTCTAAGTTTAGTTTAACCCAAAATTACACTGGGTCAAGGCAATGTCTATAAAGTGCCCTATATATATATATATATTATCCACTTTAAGCATTGAAGACACAGAAAGTAAGCTGCCGGGGTCGAGGGGTCCGATTATATTTTCCCGAGAGTATCTAGTCATGCGGGAAGTTGCTGAGATGAGGACAATTAATATTTGGGCTAGTTTTCGACCACACAAATGGTCATTAAAGTGTTGACGAACATCCCTTAGAAATAGGAAGCTATCTGTACCTGCCATTATATAGAAAACAATAACTTGGATGGTGGAAATGACGATTCTATTGACAAACACGGAAGTTAACTAAGCTTCTAAATAGGTAAAAGTGCTATCATTTATACAGGCAGTAACACATAAAAGGGAAATATGCGGCAATTTTAAACACAAACCCCACTAGACTTGTATATAAATAGGCCTAGTCCTGTAGTACCCCAGCAGCGCGTATAAATTTAGGAATGTAGGGTATTCCGATAAGTGTTTTTACAATTAAATTACACCTAAATATGTTTGTCTTATTATTTTCTTTATTTTTATATTAATTTACAGTGTTTGATAAAAGAATGTCAGAGTTAAATGTTACCAGTAATGCACCTGCTGGCGTTATCCCTTTAAATCGCTTTACTCAACCGGAGTGGTTAATCGCTGAGATCTGCAATGTCTTTATTCTTTTTATTGTAACGTGGATGGTTGTGGCGATCTTTATCTACGGGGTTAGAAATGAAAAGTGGAAAAAGAAAAATGATGTCACGCACAAAAATGCACGGAACTTATATACGTCGTTGTTATTTGCGTTCGTAGTCAGTTATCTCACAGCAATATCAAACCAAGTCGTGTTTAACGTCGGCTACGGCAACTTGATGTCAGAGGCGTGCTCGACTTTATTTAAAATGTCAATGGTGGGATATGTTCTAACTGCTATTGCGATCTTTATATTTCTGTGGCTCAAACAAGTTTCAATCTCCCACCACCCAGCGATATCAGCTCTTTGTAACAATACGTTGAAGGCCGTGAGTTGGATCTGTTTGGTGATTACATGTGTTGGCTGTTTGACATTCGGTATTATATTCGCATCTATAAATGACTACATATCGTCAGAACGTGGCTGTGTATCCCCGGCCCTTATGAAATCATGGCCTTTATACACGGGCTACAGTATCTTTTTTGCCGGTCAGACATTGCTGTTGTTGATGTTTATCTATCTCCTACGAAAATGCAGCTCTTTATCAAACTCTGAACGAATCTCGGGCATCGTACGACGATCAACAGTTGTCGCATTCGTTTGTACAGTGGATAATATCATAACTGTGGTCATCTCAAGATTAGTAATTTCAATTAAAACCGCAGCTTATATCAGTTTAACCCTTTATGATATTAACATACTAATCAATTTACTGGTTCTTCTTCTTTCTTTTAAATCTTGGAAAAGCATTGTTATGTCACCGTTACGTCACACGAAGGACAAACCGACCAACATGACAAGTCAGCAGACATGTACTACTGATCTTTAAAACGCCGAATCAGGTTCTTAAACAGTTCATCGCAAAGTAGCGACGACTGCCTTCAAGATTTGTACATTGTGTTTAGTCATTTAACTGTGCATCCATTGTAGTAAAATTTAGAGAAAAAAATCGTGAAACATTACCAACACGTTTTAAACACATTTTTATGGATTTTCTTTAAAAAGTTGATGTTTATTTTGGTTTCATTCCATTTCTTTACGCCCCATATTAATATAAAGAATTTATGCTGTAGAGGTTACTTTTGTATTGATGTTTGTTTATTTGTACCAAATGTGTAGTTAAAAATTTTAAGGTAACCCCGAGATTGCTAACCACCTGATAACAACCATTATTTCCGAAATCAATTTGGAAAAAAATTGTACATTATGTTTAATATAGTAGTTTAATTGTGGAATATCAAAAAAGGGAAAAGTAGGAAACATTACCGATCGTCTAACTTTCATAACATATTGCTTATTTTCCCACCACGTTTTCATTACATTGTTTTAAATACATTATTATTAAACACTTCTAAAATTGTCAACTAGATTCAACCGTTCCTTCCAGCTAATACGGGACGTTAAAGCAACGATGCTATTCAAAACGGACGTGACTGGGCCGTCTGTATAGTGCAAAACGCAGTTTAACTTTATTATCTGGTGACTGTTTAAGCAGGGTAGCAGTTTGTGGTAGCTAGAAAATATATAGGCGTTGGAATACGCAGAAAATAATAACTACTTAAACAGAAACAACGCCTAACAACTATTTTGGACGCTGTATATTTTTTGAATTACAAAAAGAAAAAAAAAACTATTTAAGAACCATTTGTGGTGCTTCCCCTAAAATAACTTTTAAATAAAAAAATAGTAACAAAATTAATTGGGTAATGGCCAAATAATAAAATATATTAATTTCTACCAATAATTAAAAAAAATGTTTCCTCAAAAATGACCATGCATCAAGCTATTTCTTTTTCTGACTAACGTTAACGATTTTTAGTCGAAGGGAATATACATTTTCAAAGCATTCCCCTGATCATCCTTCATCTCATCTACTCCGTGGGTCAATTCCAAGGTGCGTTTGTCCATCCTGGAGTAAAACTGTGTGGCATCCTTTACCTTGTAGGATGGATACCATCCCTTCTCCCCTGTTCTGTTGTTAGCACCATTAAAATAACCACTGGAGTTTGTTGCCTGGGTAAATAAAACATCTCCAATTTCCAAGTTTAGTTCCTCAGAATGTAAATTGCCTTTGTGAGTTAGAATAGCTTGATGAAATACCGCAGGCATGCCTAAACAACCACCATATATATGATCCAAAGATACATAATTATCGAAGGCTTTCCAGTTTCGAACTTGCATGAGTTCATATGCGACCGTTGAAAGCTGAAATTTATAGGTTAGAAACCTTAGGACACAAAATTGTCCAAACGATTAGTTTAGGGGTTATAGGCGTCGCCTTTTATCCGAAAGGTTACAGGTTCTGGTCGCTATCAAATCGGTTATGTTTCTTAGCAATGTACGTAACAGAAATTGCCTGAACCCAGTGAGATAAAGGATTAAAGAGACATGCCAATTATACTGAACACTTCAATAGCTCCGGTAACTCGGTGGCTACTAGGGTAATCTGACCATTGCCCTTATGTTAACGCTCTCACCGTTCTATTGTAAAGTGTCAATAGAAAATCGTTTCAAGTAAATGCTTTAAAACACTCATAAGCTAAAATGTTCTGCAGTAAATGCTTTATAGTTATAAATGTTCCTTTATAGTTTTAAATGCGGTAGTTAAGAACTGTTAAAACAAACCTGGGTAAATGTTAAAACGCGTTTTACCTCTGAAGTTAAGGTACAAACAAGAAAGTCACATTTTGACAGCATCATAATATCAATTACGGCACCAATAAGACCGTCAGTAGTCTCTTTTGTTTTTACAGTACTCGCATCAATTGAAAATCGTTTGCTTCCCAGGAAATTGAATTCGGGAAATTCCCTAGAATGCAATTAAAACTTGTTATTACCATTTGTAATTTGCACAATATTATATAATGTAGCCTGTAGTGTGATAGGGAAGTAACGTTTAAATAAATAGAAAAATGTGTTTTTACCTTTGAGCTTCGTCCCAAACACCTGGATCGTCAGTAGCCAGGTAAATTCTACGCTGGACGACATTGCTTTTACCTTCTTTTTCAAGACGAAGTTCGTACTTATCGTACCACTCCTTTACATAGATCATGAATTCGCTTAAATCTACAAAAGTGGCATATTCGCGAGGGGCTTCTAATTTGTCATTTCTTCGAACATGGACACTGAAATAAATCATTTCCTGTCAATATTATAGACGCTGTGTAGTTATAATTATCAGTCATCTCTATAGGACTTACACATTATAATTAACTTGTAAGTTCTAGTCGTCAATATTAATTTTCTCTTTACTAATGTTCATCCACGTGAATTGGCGTAACAAGTATTGTTATCCCCATTCGTGAGATTGCCCACTGGGTTACCGGAGCTATTGCGGTGTGTTGTGTATGATTCACACGGTTATTCAATTTAGTAGACCAATCATTCCACTTACGTCAGGCAATTTTCTTCACGTGCATTTCCCAAGGACAGACCCGACAAGCTATAGCCACCAGTTTCAAATCTTGAAACTTTTCGAATCTTAACGCACTCACCCGACGATGGGTATGCTGAAATCGATCTTCTTTTCAAATCGATCTAATATCGTCTGCATCCATGGTTTGGGTCGCATCAAATAACTCAGTATATGCCCAGAGACCCACGCTCTCGGATTCCCATGAAAACTCTTTATTTCCAACCAAGTCTCATCAGAAATTGCAGCAGGTTTAAAGGCGAATCCCTTGCTCAATATAGGTTCCTCTAAATATGACAGCTTACCTTCACTCTGTCGGATTTTAGTTCCTTAATAGAAGTAAAATAATTTATTTAATGATTTAAAGTGAAAGATAAAACAACAATGGTTAAAAAGAATGTTCGAATTTTATGCATAAAACACAAAGTCAATTGGGTAATATCCCAGTTAAAAATATATATGTTCAGGTTACCAAATTATTATCGTGGATTGTATATGATTAAAATCTTTAAATTATTTTGCTATATACCTTTATGCAATGTATCATGCGTTATATTAGTTTGAATGTCATTTAGTTTTACTTTAGTTGTTATCGCTAACAATTATCCTTATATTTTATGATCTGTTTAATTATGGGTCCCATTTGGAAAATGGGACCACATATTGTTTTTGTCCGTTTTTTTTTCTTTTTTTTTTCATCAAACGCTTGACAGGCATGGCTTGTGTACCCAACATCTACCAAAAGGGGTAATGGAATCACAGTAAAACTTGGTAATTTGTTAGACAACATGGTCTTAATATGCAGAAACCAATAATTTGGGTAATAAATCTAGGGGGATTACCCAGGGACGGTAAAAACCAAAACGGTATTTTTTTAAAAAAATTAGCTTTTTTGGGCATAGCGCGTAAACGCCTGCTCCAATTTGAATTAGATTAGGTGGAATGTAAGTGTATTAGTCACTGATTTAACATCTAGAAGAAATAAAAAAAATACTAGGGGAAATACCCCAAAAATGAAGATTTATACCTAAACCATGATTGTGACAGGTATGATTTGTGGACCCGACATCTACCAAAAGGGGTAATAGAATCGCAATGAAAATTTGACATTTTTAGACAACATGGTTTAGATATACAGAAACCAAAATTTTAGGTGTTAAATCCAGGGAAATTCCCCTGGGACGTTAAAAACCAAAACGCTATTTTTTTTCTAAAAAATTAGCTTTTTTATGATAGCACTTGAACGGCTGCTTCAATTTTAAGCAGATTCGGTGAAATGTAAGTGCATTAGTCACTGATTTAACACTTAAAAGAAATAAAAAAAAATTACCTAGGGAAATACCCTAAAAAATAGATTTTGTTCTCAAATCATGATTGTGACAGGCATGTCAAGTCGTCCCGACATCTACCAAAAGGAGTTATGGAATCGCATTGAAAATTTTACATTTGTAAAAAAGACAACATGGTCTAGATAAGCAGAAACCAAAATTTTGGTTAATGAATCCAGGGGAATTCCCCTGAGACGTTAAAAACCAAAACGCTTTTTTCTAATAAATTAGCTTTTTGGGGCATAGCGCTTGAACGGCTGCTATAATTATTTTAATCAGATTTGATAAAATGCTAGACCATTACATACTCTGTGCCAATTAAATAAAGACAAACATTTACTGTAAGGGTAATTCCCTTAAAAACTAAGATATGGTTTCTGAATTATGATTGTGACAGGCATGCCTGTAGGAATCCCACACGTTTATAATTGTAATATTATATATTTTAACAACTAGATCGCGCCATGCCATGTGTCCATATTTTGTGCATGGAAAGTCGCGATTAATTTCCTGTTTTCTACATTTCAGTCGATGAATTGCTTCCCCGCGATTTCTGTTTAACACGTCCACGCCTCGTGTATACAAACATGTGTTTCCTGTTATATGTCTTATATAAACTGTATAAGATTTTATAATATCAGAGAGAGCATTTTGGTTAGTCCTTCCTTGGACTAGCTGCTCTCTCATATCTTTACCTGTATACCTACTTAAGCTATGCCCTGTGTACAGCGCTCTTTCCCGGCTGCACCTTACGTAAATACTCAATAAAATACTTAACCTCTGTTCACCTATGCTATCCTTGTGTCTCAACCTGCTCAAAACCCGTCAAAAGCAGAGCGCTGCTACATGCCCTATCGCACTGACATCTCCAACAAGGAGTCGACAAATCAGATTAAAACTTTAAAAATTGTTACATAACATGACCCACATATGTAAAAACAAAAACTTATCTACTAAACCCACAGGAATTCCCTGAAACCATGAAAAACTAAATCGGGCTGTTTTGGGAATTTACCTGCATTTCACTACAGCGCTTAAAAAAAAGCTTTAATTTAAAACATTTGTGGTGAAATGTTCGTAAATTTAAGACGTTTATTCTTTATACACATGGAAAAAAAAGTTTGGTTGGATAACTATATGGGACCCATGTGTTTATGCTTGCAGAAACAAACTACATAGGCCTACTCGGTGTATATATAAAATACAAATTGTGGTTAGGGCGCCCTGTAGTACGAATATATGGCATACAAAATGTGTTTTACAAATAGTGGTAGTTAAACACGGTGGTTGTCACTCTCTAGTTTATATTCTATTTGAATAAGGATAATGTATTATTTCCATTGACTTTGGTTTACCATTCCATTTGTTCTTACCGAGAGAGTTCAACGCATACCCAGATAGTTTGAGATTTCGTCAGACACCCTGGTTACCATTACCATTAAGTCTAACCTGAGCTGTTGTTACCATAACCATTTTACGATATTTTATAATCTGTTCAATTTTATTCTATTTGGAAAATAGTAATTTAATAAATAATATAAAGATGTCATACAAAGCGACAGCCAAGGGGAAATATATATAAAGAGTAACTTGCTAGACACAATCATGGAATACGGGCTACAGGTTATCTTTGTATCACAAATAGGAGACGTTAGTGGCTAACGATTATCTTGGTGGGTCAGTGCGTCGCGTTTCAGCCAAAAGGTTAAACTGGTGGGTAATAAAGCATGTCTATGGGCAAGGCTTTGTAAGCATTGCCTAAACTTAGTGAAATTATGGGTTTTACTAAAATAAAGGAACGCCCCGTTCATACACAGAACATTGCAATAGCTTCGGGTCCATCAAGATCTTTGTTTCAGTTTAGACGTTCTTTTCATACCATTAATGTACTCCGCCCAAGCGATATCTACAAAGTGTTTTGCCTAAGGATACAAGCAAGTAGCCAATAAGCTATTCGGCCCGATAATGATATTTTGGAAGTAATCTTTATTAAGTTTTTTTCTCACCATTTTTTGGTCCGCAATATGTAAATTGACAAACATATTCTTCCCAATTGTCGACATTCGTCGGATTGTTGCATGAAGACAATGGAAGAAATGGGAAATTGTCCATATTCTCATCCTTCATGTACTGTGTATTGGCGAAGTTCGCGAGCAGAACTTTTTTAGTTTCCATTGTATGATCCATTCCAACTACAAGCTGATGCATTACGCAACCTATTCCACATTTAACCAGTTCTTTCCAGTAAGATTTGGAGACGTTTTCGCAATTCGGGGGATTCTGAAAAATCGTGCGGATCATACGTGTATTTAACTAGTAAATAAAATAAGTAATATTTGCAATGTATGTGCCGACAGATCATTACAATCCATTGAAAAATGATGCATATTTTTGCCTGTATTAATATTTTAACGATGTGGTACACATGCAAACAATAGCAACCGTATGTCAACCACAACAAATTACATTACTGCATGCTCTATTTTCTCCAAGCCGACGCGTTCAATCACACTTGATATAATATAGTGTATCCATAGTATATATATTTGAATTTTTTAAGCAGGCAGTAATTTTCCCTGAATTAGGCGAATTAGCACCCCAAGCAAATATATTTCGTGACTGTGGAAAATTAGTTTAGTCTTGCACGGCATTGTGTGACTATTAGTCATGTCATCCGTTCGTGTGTAAGCTGATATAAATTCGGCTGTATAGTCCACATCTGAAACATGTTTGTTATCATCAAAAAGTTTCACGTTGTAGTGTATTGCAAGTTGTAGTTCTAACAAGTGATGTAATTATAATTTTAAGATTTAATTACCCTTAAGGTACACATTATAAGCTACAATACTATAACATTAGACGGAAGGTGTGAATTTCGAAAATGAACCGATAATTAACCTGTAACCGATGGATCCACGTTGTAAGGTGAGATGACGATTTTGTGGCAAGTTGACTTTTCCACACGTCATCATAGGATTGTAGATCTTCAGTGTCGATTGTTAGAGCACTGTATGAAAGGAAACGCAGATGGACTAAAATACATTGAATATTAATAACATAAAATTGGTCAAAAACCTCAATATCTTTGTATCAAACGTGATCCATTACTAGTATTCTATACTTTTATTTAATATTATAAAACATGGGCTAATTCGTATTTAACACATACACTAAATGTCGAACATTTTATTCTTAGCTTAAATATTAGTTTAAATTATTTATGGATTTTTATCTGCCCACAAGAAACAGTTTTAGGCTTTAAAAGTACAAAATTGGAAAATTATTTCACTGCTTTCTATCTCGAAGTCTCTCCAGCGTCATTTCCCCTTCTTCTGTGTTATTTGTCGTCTCTATCAACTTTCTGACTTCATATTCAACCGCCATCCAAAAATGGTTTATCTCCCCCTTTATTTGCCTTGTTAACTGTGTTCGGTTGAATCTGTCTTCAACTCCAGACGTATTCAGTGCTGTTGATGCATGTTCGAAGTCACGAATAATAATTTGTTTATTAAATTTAGCCAGTGTTATATAATTGTACATTCCATTGGGCATTTTAGGATGTAAAAATGTGGTATTTTGTCCTAATGAATCTCAAAGCATTTCAAAGATGCTCGGAAAGGATGCTCGAAATTAATTCAACTTGAAGATGTGTCTTCGTAAGCGTATCAGCTTAAACCCAACTGCAATGCTCTTGTTTCCGTGTGACGCATGTAGTTACTTGGTCAATTATGACCAAACATTATAACTATGACCAAACAATATACCTATGACGACACAATATATATTATTATAAACTAACATAACAATTGTTTAGATTTAAAACATAAAGGTGGTTAACAAAATGATGATGTTGTAATATTTTAGTCAACACAGGAACAGAAAAGGGGCATCAATAAAAAGGATATAAATATTATATATAACGCACTTAGCCACTGCACATTAGAGATTACAATATCTTTGCAAGCAATAGTGATGAGGCTTTAACTAGCGAGTAAACAATAATAATATCATATAAAACAATAAACTTGGTTACCAAGGTAATCATTTCTACACGTTTCTTTGGAAGATTCGTTGTCGAACATTCTTCGATGGTTGCAACTAATCTTGGTTGACGTTTGGCTGGATTATGAACGGGTAAATGTTCAAGAAAGAACAATTTTTCGTTGTAAAAAACTGTATGTTTAAGTTGTAAAAGCAAACGGAGAAACGTAATGCAATATAGGCCTAGAACTTACCTTGTACTTAGTACCAGGACGATAATACACAGCACGACATAGGCCTGAGTTGCAAGGAGCAGTTTTCTTGTCAAAACCTTAAAGTTACAAGACTTTCTTTTATACATTCTGTTTACTAAAGATGACACAACTTTTTTTACACAATTCTAATTTTAATTCACGCTCTCACCTAAGAAGCAAGAATAAAACCTGAAATACGCTTAAACTGAATCCAGCAAATGCTCAGATAGTTTCGTGGAAATTTTCGACAAAAAAGGTTGATTCACTGTATTAAGCACGGTGCCTCAAATTGGATTGCTACTATTGTTTCCTCACTTGGTTATCAGTGTGAAGTAGGGGAAACGGTTCTTATAACTCGCGCTTCGTAAATCCATTTGTATGCAACATTGTAGCCAAGTTTGGCCATGTGTTTGTAACAATGTGCCGCTGAACCTTTTAATTTACACAATTTTTTAAACTAGGATAGGATAGGATAGGATATTCAGGTTTATCCCCGTGAATGGAAAAACCAAGTGGGTTTTCACACGGGCAACCGTCAGATCACCTTTCGCGCCCATCGTCGGGTTACCGGAGCTATTGCAGTGTGTTGTATATCATAGACACGTTTCTTCAATTTGGTAAAACCCCATTAATCCGCTGGGTTCAGGCAATGTCCGTGAAGTGCCTTGCCCAAGGACACAACCGACTAGCAGACCAGTTTCGCACCTGCAACCTTTCGATTGAAAGGCGACGCACTTAACTGCTAGAGTGGCAGGCAGGCATGGGCTACCCCTGGCACGCCTGCCGAACTTGGCACACCAGCTGGTATTTCTGGCACGCTAGGTCAAGGAAATTAGATTCTTTTCTTCAAAGATAATAATTTAAAAGTTGTTGTATTATTTGAGCTTTGGCCACGTGCATAAAATGTTTATTACCGTAAGGGCGTAAGTTGTGAAGTAAACATTTGATTATTTATTACCGTGTTATTGTTACTCAACAAAGACCAAAGAATACAACAATTCGCTTGTAAATTTCGCAACTTGCTGCCACAGGCGAAGGATCGGACGTAAGATAACTTTGTACTTTTGTCCAGACAACCAGATGTAGTAAATGTAGCCAAATGTAGTTAATATCAGTTACACTTTGCATCTTAAAGGGGAACTGAAGTCAATTTTAAGAATATCTTAATAAATGGAAAAAAATACGCTGATTTCAAAAATCAAATCAGTTTCTTCCAATATTTTTTGGTTAAAGAGTTATGAGCAAATATGTATTTCATTTTATGTTAGGGGATTTCCCGTATTACGTCACTGACGTTGTTGAGATTTCGTGCCTATATGCATTGTATACTATCATGTGTCAGTTTAGAGGTGAATTAGTAACAGAAGCGCCTGCAGGAGCGTTGTATTTTCGTTTTTATTATGGAGACTTAGCATAACACTTGTCATATAGCCTTACTGAACCAATGTACATGGTGAAAGCTTACTTTAAGCGAGGTCATTAAGGCCTGCACGGTCCTGGACCTAAGCTGAATGCTGAGGTATACAGGTCTCGTATTTAAACGACTTTAGAATGATAAGTCTTAGCAATTTATATCATAAATAATAAAAGTGAAAACAGAACAAGAAAACTATAACAGAATGCATTAAACTGTAACTGCCAGCAATTTATAGAAATAAACCAGCCATTAGGCAAATGTTAGACTATGCGGTGGGAAAAGCCTATTTCTTTCATGGTTTACCTTGGTTGTTTGTATAATGTTTTGCTGTTGTGTATGTGGTGCATTTAATGTCTGCTGTTATTGAAACTGAGCATTAGCCTGCTGGTTGAGAATACCACTTATTGCAAAAACCAGTCAATCCACAGTTGAGTAGCTGATGTGTAGTCTGACAATAAGTACACAGCAAGCACTCAGATAAGTAAGTGAAGAATATATATAATAGATCTTTACTTAACTACCCAAATAAGTTAATAAGAATATACCACATTTCTAATTTAGTTCTTTTTATTAGATATTGTAAAATGCCTAAAGTTAAGCCACTGAGAAGGAAAAATGAGTGATTGGAGTATATTGTTTTGCTCCAGGATGTACAAATTCCTATTACAGCACACGAAATTCCAATCCACCTGTGCTCTTCCATCGATTTCCTCACAACGACAAAAAACGGTTGAAGCAATAGATACAACAATGCAAGCGTTCTAAACTACCCGGAAAAAGAACCGCAGTGTGTAGTGCACATATTTGTGACAAGGATTATCATAGTAAAATTGTATTTGACTCCAATGGAGTAGACAAGATGATGAAAACAAACCACTTGGTGAAAAATACAGTTCCAACAATTTTTAATTTTTCTGATTATGATTTTAAACATAGTGATCAACCCAGTACATCAAGTGCAACTTCAAGAACTTCTTTATTCAAGCAGATAATTGAAAAATAAGGGCTTTTAGTAATGCAAGTCCAGTCTGGCATTATTTTGAGCACAAATGCATGTACATTCATGCAGCATAAACATTCTTGCGGTGTGTCCATAAGAATACAGTTTTTGCAACGGCACCAAGTCATGTCAATGGGTAATGTTTCTAAATAAACATTTTCAACTATGGGGCTTGCATCTTCAAAGATACTTTCAGACGTTTTCCTTGGTTAAAACGCACATGACTAAATTTGTGTTGTTTTATTGTGTTCAATAAAACTTCTTTCATCCATGCCAGAATGCTGAAAACTGTCATCCATTTTAGTGTTACAACATTAACTTAAATTTACTCTAGAAATGAAGAAAACAAAAGAAATTTGTTAAAACTTCTATGCATATGTATACCAAATCTCTCACACTCTCAGTTTGTAGCCTAGGGGTTGATAACAACATTGCTAGTCTACGTTGCAGATTATGGCTATATATTGAAAAGCAACAATCATGAAAGAAATAGGCTGTTCCCACGGCATCTGATCTTTGATTGATTGCTGGTTTATTTCTATAAATTGCTGGCAGTTACAGTTTACTGCCTCCTGTTCTAGTTTCTTGTTCTATCTTCACTTCTATGATTTATGATATAACTTGCTAAGACTTATTATTCTAAAGTCATTTAAATACGAGACCTGTGTATACCTCAGCATTCAGCTTAGGTCCAGGATCGTGCAGGCCTGAATGATCGCGCTTAAGGTAAGCTGTCACGCGGGTACATTGGTTCAGTAAGGCTATATGACAAGTGTTATGCTAAGTCTCCATAAAAAAATCGAAAATACAACGCTCCTGCAGGCGCTTATGTTACTAATTCACCTATAAACTGGCACATGATTGTATACAATGCATATAGGCACGAAATCTCAACAACGTCAGTGACGTAATACGGGAAATCCCCTAACATAAAATAAAATGCATATTTGCTCATAACTCTTTAACAAAAAAATATTGGAAGAAACTGATTTGATTTTTGAAATCAGCGTATTTTTTTCCATTTATTAAGATATTCTTAAAATTGACTTCAGTTCCCCTTTAATTTACTTTTGTTAGCAATTTGAGATACAGCATGTTATAAGGCTAAACATGATGTACCATGTACCGGCAAGGTCATTTGGTATCGTATCGGTAAAGGTCATACATGCATATTTCGGCAAGTAAAAAAGACCGGTAAACTTATTTCACTTAATCTCATCGTTATGTTTATTAAATTGCGTTAATGAGAGTAAAAATACATTGTTAAGCACACTTTTTCATCTGCCTTATGTTTTCCCTATCAGTAATAGAGTAGTACAGCGCTTATGTAGGCAGTGTTAGGCAGTGTGCCAGAGTTAGGGTTAG
>CH003028.1:67400-118418 GCA_000149265.1 Ciona savignyi
CTGGCCCACTGCCTACACACTGCCCACACTGGGTATTTAGAGGCACCCGCTTATTTTGCAGTAAATATAAAAATTAAAAGTCATCACTTTAAAAAGTTATTTAGTTAGGACCATCAGCTAAGAAAACTGATGTACGAGATGTATTTAAAGCTATTCAGACTGATATTTTATTTGAAATAAAACTTGAACCTTTTTTAGAAAGTTTATTGTGAATTTTTGTGTTATATTGTGTTTTCACTATTTTAGTAAATTTGGATTATTTTTTTAAAAACAGGCACCTTTAAGAATGAAAAAGAAATATGTTATCACGAATTGTTAGTTGACACGCGGAAGGATTTTTCCATTAACTTTAGCCGATTTTGGCACCCAGACTAAGAAAGGTTGTCCACTCCTCGGCTAGACCAACTGGCCGGACAAAACTAGTTAACGTAACAAGTAATTGCTTTTAGCTTCTGTGACACAACAACCGCCCATTGTAAAGTAAAAATTCATTTATCCGCCCGTATATTTGGTCGGTCGTGCTTTGCTACGTCACCACAATATATATAAATCCTTATAATAGATACTGCATGCAAAAGCTAGTACCAGTTGCAAGAACTTATATTTCTTAAAACTTAAAACATTGATGGTGAATTAGATACGCAACTCGGCAAAAATGTTATTGGAATATTATTAATTAAGTTAAAAAATACGCATTGGCATATACTTTTAAAAATCTCATTTTATTGAGTAAAATAGAAATGGTATGATAGGTGGTCGCTAAGTGGCGCTTAAGGGCTGTATCGTGTAGTGTTCCTTAATAAAGAGAGTTGCGTCATTGAAAATTAGAAGAACTGTTTGTGTCCAAATTGTGTTCATTAAGGGACACTAGTATCGTGAGATAAAGACAAACATCCCGGATGTGGTAGCGGTCGGTGAGGCATGTCAACAGTCGTTCCAAACCGAGTCCGTAACCCCCGTGTTCGGATGTCCCGAACTTTCTCTGGTGAACATGGAATCCAATATTGAGGGGGGATATGTGGGGCCAGGGGTTTTTCAACGATCTATACTGGCCGGGGCCAATGTCCCAGGTTCCGCTGCCTTCTATACCTATAGTACATAAAGCTTCGCTCCGACTCCATATGTACCCACATGGCGTGGAACTAAACTAGACTGGCAGCGGAACCTCCACTAAATAGACAAATCGAAAAACTGTACTCGTATTCTTTATTAAGTTGTATCTCTATGTATCTCTGTGTATGTGTAATCGCACAACGCTTTATAAAGCAAATAATGACGTAGATGAAAAACAACTGCTTTAAGTGTCAATGACATCATGAGGTGATAAGTGTCAATGACGTCATACGGTAATGACAGAACGAACACAGTTGGCGTCGATTAAATGAAATAAATGCAGTTTTTGCAAATATAATGTCAAGATTGCTACAGATATTGCAACATATAATGGAATAGTATAACTTGTTGTATCGAAAACAGCCGATTGCTATTCATATCTGTTCTCTAGAAACTTTCTCTCCTTTAATGCATAAAGTAGACGACGCTTTACCCAGTGGAATGGAGATTTCTAACAAAATGAAGGAATGTTTTAATTATACACAACAAACTGCAATATATGTGGCAGTGGGCACAAGTTAACCTAATTACTTTGCCTCTTGTAACAACTAATCGGTGGCTGCTTTAAAACTCACAACCTCCAGATTGGAAATCTGGTGAACCACAACTACCGATCATAACAGTGAAACAATTGAATTCACCTAGTCAGTGTACTAGTAATGCTTAGCAAAGTCCACCCCTACCCTATAAAAATAAGAGATATCAACCTTTAACTAGAGAGTGTCAACCACGTGTTTAACCACCACTTTTTGTAAAACACATGTTGTATGCCATTTATTCATGCTACATGGTCCCTAACCACAATTTGTTTTTTATACACCGAGTATGTAGTTTGTTTCTGCAAGCATAAACGCATGGGTCTCAGAGTTATTAGACCAAACTTAATTTCCATAATGATTAAAAAAGATAAATCGTGTTATATTGACGAAAATTTTCCAAAAATGTTTTAAAATAAAACTTCATTTCAAGCGCTGTAGTGAAATAAAGCTAAATTCGAAAAACAACCCGATTTGTTTTTCATGGCTTCAGGGAATTCCCTATGAATTTAGAACATAAGTTTTTATTTTTATATTTTTGGGCCATGTTATCTAACAATTCTTAAAATTTCAATCCGATTTGACGACTCCTTGTTGTTGGAGATATCCTTGCGATGTGTCATGCCTGTCACAATCATGAGGAACATATCTTCGTTTTTTATGGAAATTACCCTAAGTAAATGTTTTCTTTCTTTTAATTGCCACAAAGTGACTAAAATACTAACATTTTACCAAATTTGATCAAAATTAGAGCAGTCGTTTACGCGCTATTCACAAAAAAAAACTATTTATTAGAGAGAAAAAATACCGTTTTGGAGTTGAACATCTTAGGGAAATTTACCCCAGATTTATCACTCAAAATTTTGGTTTTTGCATATCTAGACTAAGTTGTCTAACAAATGACAAAGTTTCATTGCGATTTCATTACTCCTTCTGGTAGATGTCGGACGCCATGCCATGCCTGTGACAATCATGATTTCTGAGAACAAAATTTTATTTTTTAGAATATTTCCCCAGGTAATATTTTTTATTTCTTCAGTGTTAAATCAGTGACTAATGCCCTTACATTCCACTAAATATGATTAAAATTGGAGCAGCTGTTCAAGCGATATGACCAAAAAAGCATTTTTTAGAAAAAAATATCATTTTGGTGTTTAACGTTCCAAGGGAATTACCCTAGATTTATTACCCAAAGTTTTGATTTCTGCATATCTAGACCATGGTGTCTAACAAAAAGCAAATTTTTATTGCGATTCCATTACTCCTTTTGGTAGATATCGGAGCGACATACCATGCCAGTCACAATCATCATTCGAGAACAAAATCTTATTTTTAGGGTAATTCCCTAAGTAATTTTTTTAATTTCTTGTGAAATCAGTGACAAAAGCACTTACATTCCACCAAATCTGATTAAAATTGAAGCAGCCGTTCAAGCGCTATGCCCAAAAAATATAATTTTTTAGGAAAAAATACCGTTTTGGTTTTTAACGTCTCAGGGGAATTCCCTTTAATTTATCACCGAAAATTTTGGTTTGTGCATATCTAGACGAGACCATGTTGGTTAACAAATCACACAGACTTATTGCGATTCCATTAACCCTTTTGGTAGATGTCGGGCGACATGGCATGCCTGTCACAAGTGTCACAATCATCACTTAAGAACAAAAGCTTATTATTTAGGGTATTTCCCTATGTACTTTTTTATTTCTTCAGTGTTAAATCACTGACTACTGCACTAAAATTCCACCAAATCTGATTCAAATTGGATCAGCCTTTCAAACGCTATGCCCAAAAAAGCTAATTTTTTAGAAAAAAATGCCGTTTTGGTTTTTAACGTCTCAGGGGAATTCCCCTGAATTTATCACCCAAAATTTTGGTTTCTGCATATCTAAATCTTATTGTCCCACAAATCACAAAGTTTTATTGCGATTCCATTAACCCTTCTGGTAGATGTCGGAGCGACATGCCATGCATATCAAGCGTTTGACGTTTTACACTTTGCGCCGTAGAATTTATCATGGCCAAGGTCAGGTACTTCTGGTATAGTTTAACCCTATATTTCACTGCATTAACGCAATATCCACGAAGTGCCTTGCCAAAATCACTAAAAACGATTTCTCCTGGCTTTGATTCCCAAAATTTCACATAACTGACTGCACTTTGCCGTTGGGCAACTGATTAAAAAACGGACCTTAGATATACACAGCAAATTTATTTTAATAAAGAATGGTAGATATATATATCCAATCCATTGAACTTAAAGCATTGAAGACGAAGAAAGCAAGCTACCGGGGCCGGGGGGATCCGAGTATTTTCTTCCGACAATATCTATGCCATGCGGAAAGTAGCTGAGATCCGGACTTTGCGTACCAACTACAATAATATATGGGTTGGTTAGGCGGAAGTTCAAAGATCAAGTTTGGTCGGATCTACACACGCGCACACACACATTCGCAGACCGACGGACACTTGGTTGTTTCTTTACAGTGAGCAGACAGTCGCAAAATCGCATATGAGTGACTACCTTAACTAACTTTCAACTAGATAGCGTGTGGTCACAAGTTTAATTTCAAGATAAAACCGACTCACATTCCAAAGAGAAGGCCGGCAAGGTGCCCAGCGTGATCAATAACGGTATATCTCCACTTGGTAAAGGCGCCGATCAGCAGGCCAGCGGCATCAAACAGAGCGATTCCTTTTATTGCGGAGTCTGCAGTGAAGCTCCAGTTGGGTAAGAACACGATGCTGATCCGACTCTCTGGGACTTTGGTGCAGATGTAGCCGATCAAACCCATGATCGCACCTGTAGATTTAACACCCTTTTAGATAATTTAGTCGGAAAAAGCGTTCGTTTGTGAGTTTGAAGCTAGACGGTGGTTTGGTTGGTTTGAAATGGATGGATAATCACTTTAACCTAGTGGGATAATAGGTTGAGGAGTAGAAATGGGTTAATCATGTATTACACAATGGAATAACTCGTATATAAAATCTTACGGTTGCCCATGTGATAACATGCTTTCCCACTCACCAGAAGTGAATTTAAATACAATAGCTTTACCACTGAAAAAGCTACCTGAAGCACCAAGAGAGGGAATACTGATTCCACCAATGAGTTTTATAGCAAAGCTTCCAAATCCTGACACAACTGCAGCGGAGAAGTAGAACGGGTACAAGTAGTTCGATTGTTCTGAAGCTAACACCTCCCTGCCCTGTTAAAAGTAAAGAAACAGGAATTGCGGTCGATTGTTAAAGTTTACTGGCTGAAAATAACATACGATGATATACTTGGTGGAAAGTAGTACTACGCTGACAATTCTGAGTCTACCACAATTAAATGATGGCTCGTGTAGGGAAGGTTAAGATATGTGTAAAATGATGTAAAATATAAATGGTTGATTAAAACACCGTGCTACATGGCATTAGGTCCACCGTGACAAACTGATACCAGAAATGTTGGCTCAAAAGATCAGTTTCTAACAAAATCTGTTGACACAGATCTTGACAGGTAAATAGGTAAAACTTATTTACAGCGAGGACTTGGCACTTTTAACATTATCCACTTTGGCAGGTAAAGTGCAAGTTTTTTGAGGCCGGAATTGGCATTGTTTAACAATGTCTACTTACTGGTGATCGTGGAGAAGTGGAATGCTTTGCATACATTTGCCATGCAGCGGAAAAACTTGTCAGCACATACATGTTAACACACAGATGAATAAAGCCTTTGTGACTGAATGCAGACCACAGCAGAGATGGGAAGTTCCTTTTACCTAGATGAAAAAAATGATTGACGCCTCCCACAACATAAAAAGACAGAACAACATATCTTAAATATACACCAATTAACAGGATTGCTGTATGTAGCTAGTTTCAGATAACAGTATAAAAAAGATTGGTTAACTTGACATATTGCTCTGTCAGTTCAAAGTTATGGTGCCTTGATATCTTAAAAATGTTAAAATCTGTTAAATTGGATATGTTTCATGTTAAAAAAAACAACAGGAAATAAAAAAACACTGGTGTTATGTTAGTCTCTGAGTCAAAATAAGCTGTTCACAATATGTAATTGCTTTTTAGGAATACACACAAATTTCTTAACCATTTATTGTTTTTTTTAGTGGCTTACTAACAAAATCAGTTCTACACGTTAATTGATGCATTGCCCTTATCATCCCATTTGACACCACAGGGTTTTGACATAATTATAAACTGCCATAAACAATAGAAGGTTATGTAAAATCAATTCTTGCTAATGATTTTCCCAAAATATTTGGCACGAAGGTTTATCGAGTATAGGGAAGTGCCGCACATACATAATAAATTTGAACTCTTGTGATACCTGGCAAAGCAGACAAGGTAAAATACTTTGTCAGTAGCTTTGGAGATCTTTTCCACAGAAGGAACACAGCTGCATTTGTCAATAGAATTGGCATAATGTACATTAAGGAGCTCATGCTTTGGATATTGCTCTGTGGAAGAAAGACATGTATTGTGCAAAAGTGGACAATGTCTACAATAAGTGTTTAGCCTTCATAAAATACGCTAAAACAATGGGAGATATCACAACATTAGTTTTAAAATACCACAAAAATATTCAAAAAAGTATGTACTATATAGTCTTAATTGTTCTTCAAAGTAATTGGGTATAATAATTTCTTTCTTAAAATTTTTAGATCTATTACCCTGCATTAGGCTTCGATTCGACTGGATAGTTTTACATTACCAGGTTAGTTCTCTCATGACTTTAGAAGTAAACACAATTGTTAACATTGGTTTTAAAGTTTTTATGCTTATTTTCTGTCCATGGTGTAGTTGATATTAAAGTTGAATACAGTAGGTGTTTGGTCACATAGTAGGATGGCGAACCCTTGAATGTTTGTTAGAAAACTTGGAATGTTTACTTTGTTTTGCCTTACTAAGGCCAAATGTGGCAGCTTAAAATCAAAATAATTCTTTTTGGATCTACATAAACATACATTGAAACATTTTAGGCATGGTCTGGATCTACAAGTTTTTGATGGACATCTTCAAAATTGTACTCTTATGGTATCGATGCCATCTACAGTACTATGTGATGTGTGTTGTTTGTTTGCAAAAAATAATCAAGCAAGTGTAGTTAGTGTCTTGTATGTTGAAAAATTAATTAGGCAGGTAAATTGTAATATCACACCTCCACCTGCACCTGCAATGAAACTTCATCCATCATTTTAGACAGTTCATCATCCAAAACAGCTAGAGGACCAAAGATCAAAGCAGCAGCCTGAAGAATAGGGGTAATGTTTTACCAAGGTCCATGCATTTGTGGGAGTACATTGCCCATTACAGCACATAATCTATACTTAAACTAAAAGCGTAAACTAAATTAAGCCATTTTTTTTTTCGTTGTCTTCCTTTCTATTTCTCTTATGATTTTTTACTATGAAGCCATGCCTTCCAAGAAAAGTAAAAAAAGGACAAATTTCTTACCAAAGCTGTGCCAAAACCATATCCCAATAGCAAACCAAACTTGCTCGAATCTTGCTGATGGTGGCTGGACTTCTTTAACTTTGTAATGGATTGTGCTTTGGGAGCATCTTCAATGCTTTTGCCTTCCTTTACATGAAATTGTCTAAGACTTAAAACTTTAGAACCCACAGGCCGCAGAATAGACTGGTGCATTGATGCACGAGAGTTTAACAAATAAGTCGAGAGAAATAATTTTGGTGGCGCTGTAGCTGAGTTCAAATAGAAACTGGAATAACTTAAAAATCTTTGGGTGGACGAAGGCTTTCGTATCCTTTCAGCAAAGCAGAGACGTAAGTTGGGTTTTCTTTCACATACTGTAGATGACGGTGCTCTAAAATTTTAATGTATAGGTCATTTAAATACAATCGCAACATGGACTAAGTCATAGGATATTTGTTTTATATTGCTAATGGGTAAATTCGGAAGAGTTATCCCTTGAGCTATTTCAGTGTGTTATATATATTCAGAGACATTCATTAAGTTTTAGTAGATATCATTAGAGATGTTGTCAGCTAATTGCCTTATCCAATGATACTGTCTAGCCCAGTGGTTCTTAAACTTTTTTAGTCGCGCCCCCCCTTAAGATTTGTGATTCATGCTCACGCCTCACCTACTTAAAAATGAAATTTACGAAAAATAGAGCAATAATTTATTTGCCATTACCCTGCTTATTGTGAAGGATGCAAGGGATCGCAAAATTTAACAAAATCGCGAAAATATAAATTACCGTTACTGATTTCGCGCACTTTTAATAATAAATTATCAACACAATATAATATAACATATTTTGCCTTCAACATAACATTTAACAATGGAATTACTATTAAATTTATTTACCTTGCTTTTACTTTGCATTATTGACACATAATAAGCATTTATATCACAACGCAACAATAGCCATTATGCGTTAATATACCACGATTTCTTTATTTATGATTGGCAGAGATGCGACACACCCCTTTATAATAAGGTTATATGGTGTTTTAACAAGTAAGATTACTTGTTTTAAAGGCTTCGTTTTCTCGTATCCCACACATTTCGCGAATTGTTTCAAAATCGTTAATTCGAACCCTGCAATATGTCACTGTCATGCTCGCGCCCCCCTTGAGAAGCTTCCACGCCCCCCAGTTTAAGAACCCCTGGTCTAGCCAGTGGCTGGTTTTGATCTTAGGAACTTTTTATCTTCCTGCATTCTGCCGAACGTCTTTCATATTTAAGCTATATTTAAGAACAATATATAGGCCTATAATAAACATAAAATATTTATATGCATTAAAACTTCAAAATTATTACAATAAAAAAAGTGTTAGTTACTAATGTATTTTAGACATTGGAACATGAAGTTGCAAAAAAGCACATATATATACTTTCTTAATTTCGAGACTAATAAGTAATTACTTTTTCAAAAACCATTGAAGCAGAACAATGCCAAAAAAACTTACCTCGCTTTTTGTAGCCTTGAGTAATAGCATTGCTGTGAACAGCTGGGATACCGTACAAAGCCAATCTTCCACTGTAGGCAAGAAGGTAGAGCCCGCTTGCCCCAAGTATGAGCGGGCATAACACACGAAATACGACGTAGTTGCGCTTCCGAATCTGATCTTTCGTGAAATAGAGGTCGTCCAATTTGTAGAAGTACTCTTGTATATCCTTGTCGGGCTTGTATTTGAAAATACCCATTTTATATCATACTACTTATGGCCTATCTGTAAAATAAATATTCCTATGATTATCTAGTTCATCTTTGTAAATTATGTTACACATAACCATACCGGTAAACCAATAATACTTGAATCACTGAATTGAATGTGGTACTTTTATTTACATGATCTTTTTAGGGAATTTTTATGCATATTTTTATCCGAGGTATTTTTATTTACAATCCTGGACGAAGTTCCAGCGGTATTTTTACAAAATATAATTACCTACTTTTACCTATTCTAGACATAAAGTAGGATACCGTTACTTTTTAATACTAATTTTACTCTTTAATACTAAAGTTTTATTTAGGTCAATACAAGTTTAAAGATATAAACTAGGGATGCACAATATAGAATTTCGAATCTCAATCTCTAGGGATTTGAATCTTTACAAGCAATTTAATAAGAATAGTTAGGATTCAAAATTAAAAACGTAAAATATAGGCTGCGATCCATCGCGCAACAACACGAGTGATGTCGATTATGCAAACGTCAGCAAATCGTCTTGGCAAGCGTGCGACAATAGATAACCATGATAAGAAACTTTTGGTGAAACATCATTGAAGTTATAAAACATTCTAGAATAGAATTCGAAATTCTAGATTTGAAATACATTATTCTAGAATACCTTATTATCCTTTATTGTGCATCCCTAATATAAACCAAACAGAAACAATTAAATTCGCACACTTCAATCACCGGAATAGACCAATTTCGAATTGTTGTGCGTTAGCCGTTAGGTGTTATTGACTAAAAACAAGGGGCTGGGAACATTTTGTTTTAAAGACGATGCCATTATGTTAGATTTAGTACTGATGTAACAAATATAGATTGTGCAAACTTAAAATTTTATTAAACACATGCTAAAGTTCCGTGAAACCCAACTGTGGCCACAAGGTATTCTGACATTTCCAAGGGCCAAAGCATGATTTACCAGTATGGAAAGTACGGCAGTTGCACACTCGAGTTTTTTTTCCCTGCGTCTTTTGCACACTTGGGTAATTTCACACACGCTCGTGAGCTGGCAGTATAAACATCGTAAATATCCAACAAACCTGTAAACCTACCTCTGGACCTCGGGTAATTTACTGTCAGTACGTTTTTTTGTTACGTAGATAGATATGTTAGCTGATGGATACGATAGATTTAGGATAGAATAATGTTTGTTTAAGATTTTTACAAAATAGTAATAAAAAGAAGATTTTGTACACACTTGAAGTGTGCACTCTTGGACGTTTGCACATTGCACACTTAAATATTTGGCGTGTGCACACTCGAGATCTTGGCGAAAATTGATGTAATTCCCATACGGGATGATTTATAATTCAATGTGTTTGATTGTATCATTTTTTGGTGATCAAATGTTATGATAGGTTGTTCTGTAGTCAAACTCTTTGGGCCCCAAATTTCTTTTTTAACCTGTTAACTGATCGTAATGCCCTAATATGGTTACACCTCCGGTAATGGAAGATTAAACACATACCGGTAACAAATGTAACCGAATTCAAGTGAAATAGAAACTTTTATTAAATTAAAAACAGTAAAACGTTTTCATGCTATCCATGGTGACGGTGCAGAGTCAATAACCATAACCTTTTGACTGCGTGTAGACCTCGACGCCCTTGGGATTGAGCTAATCCGACGAGTACGACGACAAACACGCCAAATGGCAAATAGTAACAAATCCCACGTTTAGAATAAGTAAAAGAAAACCGATCCAGAAAGCAATTTTACGATGATACAAAAATTGCATTTAACTAACAATAGGCTGGAAAATAAATTCGAAAACAACATTACACAAGTCCATCCATCTAAATACGAACAAACCAAGGACAAGGTTGTTCCTAACTTATAACCGATATGATGTAGGTCGACATTTAGTAAAACAAATCTAAGTAATTTAACAAATATAGAAATCAAATACACTAGTTTAAAATAAAATGTTATAGTCTAAATACGAAGCATATTTTGGTTGGGTTCTGGTTGACCCAGTCCGTTAAATAAAACACTTACTGTAGTTCGTTACTATGTTCTTGTAATAATATTACTTATTTGATTGACTTTTTAACACCTAAAATAATTTTTATGCGTTTTTTGAAGTTATCGTATGCCATTCCAGTCAGTGTAAAATATTATCCAGTTGTGATGGTGACGGCGGAAAATGATATATTGTGAAGAAACGTCAAAAACAACCAAGTTTGTAATGTTTAAAACATTTTTATTCGCACACCCACTAAAAACAGTAAGTCATTCGTGTATAAGCGTGTAGCGAACTCATGTGTTTACATAAGATTTACGATCGCACAGCCGGCATTTGCGCTGACAATGCGTCATCACTGAAATATTATTATTAGGTTTACGATTCTTACCGCAGCTGACGGATACTTTGCCTTTATTTCACTTTTGCTCGGGAGAGTTCTAACGCATTAAGTAACATCTTGTATGTGAATAATACTGAGAGTTTATCTGGAATCTATGTCGTTTAAACATCTAACGATTTAACTCGCAATTGGTACCAAGTTAATCGCCTCAATTGCTTAATACAATTGATGTTATAAAACTACTGAGGAGTTGATCGACGAACCACAGAAGTCAAGGAGTCGTTTACGCAGAAAACCTCAATTAATGAGCGCGCCTTCGAGAGTCGACATAGCGCGTAGGGAATCGCAGATCGCTTCAGGTGTTGTAACCGGCTTACCTGGATGCCTACAAGGAACAATCTAGCGAAATAGGCAGCGACCTGCAACGGCTCCCTACAAGCGAATTAACCCCACACGCAGTTTTATGAAATGCGTCCGATCTGTCCTTACCTTCCTCAATGTAATACTGTATAAGTCTATTTAAGGCTTAGGCGAACTTGTAGAGTTGCTTACAAAACAATTTCTTGACACAATTTTACAATGGAATACATCAAAGAACTTGATGGTACGTAAACACATTGATAAACGTGCTGCCATATGCTTTATGTAAGCACACAACTTAATGTAAACACACAAAAACCTATTTATACTCGTTTTACAGTATTTTAAAAGAATATAGGTACAAAACAACATTGTATCGCGTAATTTCTTTTTCTACACATGGCAAACATTTTACGAACTCTTTATATTGACACATTCGTTCTCTCAAAAATCTAAAAAAAATATTAGTTTATTGTGTGAGGCCCAAAGATTTCATTGATGTCTTTCTCGCTTGAATGTCATCTGTAAACAAACTTTTATTATTTAATATATCGACGGATGTGGAATATATATATTTTGACCTATAGTTCTATAATGATGCAGATACACGACTATATATAATATTGGATATATACCGACTACAAAAATATATATGCCTACATCACTTTTAACTAATCGTAACTGTATAGGCCGGACTTCATATTTACTATTAATACAATATAAATAGTATAAGACACTTGGATTGTGGGTTCCATTTGATAAATCAATCCTTCAATAACGTTATACCACTAAACAAACATGTATGGCCTACCATTTTACTCAGCAGCAAAGTTCTTGTTTGCCTCTGCTTCGTCCAAAAATTGGTCTAGATCGATATTTTCTGAAATACAAAAACACACTGGTAACAGTTGTAACCTTTCCTCCATGTAAATTAACACACTAGGGATAGTTTTATGAATAAAAATACAAAGATCATGGCCGGACATTTACCTGATTTGATATTGATATATAGCTTATTGCTACCGTTTTCCACATATGCACAGTCATGTTCTACGTTATCCGTCGGCCTACAGTCCCTGAGCGTTTCGTACATATAATAAACATAAACTCACCAAGTTGTTCGAGACGTTGGTTCCTGAAATACAAACTTATTAGTAACATAGCGTCTTTAATATTTTTACTGTAATGACTAACAGTAATTCAAACACAAGTATTGCTTATGTACGCGACACTATTCTAGTTCCAGTTGGGTTATTTATTTGTAGTAAACTTCTATCGCAACTACATATTTCTATAATTTACGTTCTGATATATAGTTCGGTCTAGTTAAATGTTTGCCACTCGACCGCTTTTGAAAATGGGCTATATTTCGTCTCGATTAGCAAAAACCTACCATGCTCCCCAGCGCGGTGGAGATGGGCCTTCCAAGTGTCCCTCAATGCTGGAACACATAGCGACGACAAAAATTAGCAAAATTACCGATTTATTCATCTAAAAAATTATTTTTTTATCAAAAGCAAAGAAAAGCGTGTTCATTTTCTGCCTTAGATCTGTAAGATTGTTGGCCTACTACAGTTTAGTTCTTGAGCGGATAAATTGTTATACAACTTTTTAATTGGAATAAGTATATAAAACAATCCGCGAAAGACCTACACTGCTGACAATACCGATCTCGAATTATTATCTTGAAAAGTAATTTCGAATATGCACGACAAAATACTTGGAAAGCGCGTATGGCCCCTTCTGAATCACCGGATTTCCTTTAGACTGAATAAGCCATCCTTTTGGTCTAATTTCTAATTTTCTGTGGACATTATATATCTCGTTAACAAAAACATTGTGTACACTGCGTACGCACGCAATATGGCTGCAGCATGTGCTTTTAATACTCCCGTTTAACAATTAATCTTGTTATACTCCCTGTTTATATTTATATTGCAAAATTGCTTCTAAAACAATATTGGGTTGTTGAACAACCTATATGTATAGGCTAAAATGGATCAAATAGGAGAGAATAATCAACGTTTTCTAGAAAGGTAAAAACCGACAGTAGCTAAAACACAGTAATTATACAAAACATACATACTTCGTGCCACCATGTAAGCTTGTTGTACATTTGCGACTCGTTCGCTAGCAGTAGATCTAATCAGACGACGGTTCAGGTTGCAGTAAAGCGATTTTATACATAGGCCTACACATTTTAAAATTCGTATTCTTCCATTTACTTTGTTGATGATTGCTGTTTAGGTTTGTTAAGTGGATTCCTTTAAATAAAAGACTGGATAATGAACGATATTTGCAAACCTTGTAGTTTGCACTTGACCTGGCATAAGCCTATACCATGACCTTAAAACTTTGCACGGTTAGAAATATCCAGTTAAATGTAGGCTACTGATGTAAGTTATATGGCACGAAAATTAAGGGTACGGAAGAGGGATAATGAAAATTCATAGGCTATAATAGCATTGGTAAGTTTTTCCGGGCTTTGGTTAGATAGGATTACCAAGGGAAATGAGGTAGCCAAGGAACTACCGTCGTTTCTGCATGCAGAAAAAATAGCGTACACTTAACATGGGGTAAAAATAGCTGGTTGGTTCATACCCGTGGTTGACACTGCTCTAGTGTGTCTCATATATACTTCGGACTAAAGGAAACTACGGTAAATTGTATTAAATAGTCCTGGGTACAATGTGTGGATTCACATTTCTTCCAAATACATGTTTAAAAAGGTAAGGCACTTAATGTACATCAAACTGAGGCTACAGCTGATCGACATTTGTGACGTCATACAGTAGGTTATGGGAACTCCTTGATGTATTATGGGTAATTTTTTTCCTAGGAGAGAGTAGTTCATGCAGAAACGACAAAGTAACTTGTGGAAACACATGGTGTATTGTGGATTATATCTGCCGGTATATATCTAGCGCGCTTCTGTATGAAGATGTTAAAACATTTCGAAATGTGATGGGTGCTAAACCAAATGCTGGGTATTCAGTGGTGTGCTTAGTCTATGCACTGCACACACTATTTATTCTATGAAACTGCACACACTATTTGCGTGAAAACTAACTCTAAGCCTGAACCTCAACCCTAACGCTAATCTCTACCTGAACACCAATCCTAACCCAATCAGTCAACCATGGGGTTATTGTGCATTGGTATTGATATAATACCGGTATTAAATTTGCGGTAGCCTACCTCTAAATACTACAGGATCGCTTACTATACTGCGTAATTACAAAAGCCATGATATTAATGTTAGGGTTGGGGTTAAAGTTAGTTCTGGGGTTGAGATTAGTGTTAGGGACAGGGTGAGAATTACTTTCCATAGCAATCTAAGTGAATCAAGCGATCCCGTAGTATTTAGAGGCACCCTTTAATTTGTGAATTTTCTGGATATTGATCAAGGAGATGCGGTTTTAAAATCATCTTTGCCGATATACAGTTTGAAAAGAAGAGAATCGGCCTAAAAAAAGAAAAAAAGATTTAAAAAAATTACCCATAATACATCAGGAGTTCCCATAAGCTACTGTATGACGTCACAAATCTCGATCAGCTGTAGCCTCAGTTTGATGTACATTAAGTGCTTACCGTTTAAAAATGTTTTTTTTTCGATTCCCCCATTTGGAAGTTTATATGCTTTATTAATAAGATATTGGTATTTATGACTTGTGATTATATTGTAATTCCTTTGCACGAAAGAAAGGAATTATTGGACGAATGCTGTACGCTTTTAAATTCCGAATGGAAAAGAAGTTATGGCGTCAGGTACGGACAACCGCACTTAAATAAGATCACTTTTACTGAATTTGCGGCTTGTTCAATATATGTTGCTTAAATATGGTTTGGTTTAGCACCATGGGGATGTTACGAACATATTTATTTTTCAAACTTCTATTTTGACTTAATCTGATATTTTTTGTGGGCTTCACTAATCTGCGGAACAGTGGGAAGAGGGGCAAAGGGGTATTTTCGAAACGGTACCTCTAAATACTACAGGACCAATAAGACCGCTTGGAGCGCTTAAATTGCTTGGATCGCTTACTATACTTCGTAATTACAAAAGCCATGATAATAATGTTAAGGGTTTAAGTTAAAGTTAGTTCTTGGGTTGAGATTAGTGTTTGGGACAGGGTTAGAATTACTTCCCATAGCAATTTAAGTGATCCAAGCGACATGTAGTATTTAGAGGCACCCTTTTCGAAATGCTTCTTCCCATTCATGATATACCTTATCCGACTTGTGTTATTACCCGTCTTGCTCAAGTTAATGACGAAATACTCCATCCATGATATAGTGTGTTGTCCGGCCCCGCAGTTTAGTAAAGCCCTTTTTAGTAACATGTTGTTTTAAAGCCTTTTATTGGATTCGAATTAAAAACTCACTCTCCGGAATGTGACCACAACAAATGCAATCAACCACTCAACACAAAAGCTTTAATTAGGAAATAAACTTAATTTTCTTGAGCCTATCTTTCGATTGTATGAGGCTTTTAGTGTGTTGTGTATGATTAAGTTATTTTTTTAGTTATTTACTAACTAATTAATCCACTAGGGGTTATAACGACAATAAGATGTATTATTGTCTCTACCCTATTCAGCAGGAGGTAATTAGATGATTACATGTGTTATAAACCCCTGTACATTTTCCAAACTGTGTGAAAAGTATATATCATATTTTCTTAGGGGTTAAAATCACTCTGTAAACTTACATTTAATTTATTAATTATTTAATATAAATCATTCTCAGTTTTTAATCCCTACTGTTACAAGTTAACTCGTTTTTAATTATATATATATTTTTTTTTACAGGGAGGCACCAAACCAGATTAAATTTGGTTTTTTTTTGGTGTCTTTCTGTTTTGCTGTAGTATCTTGCCACAGTATTTTTTTGTTAATTGTTTAATTTTTAGTTAACTCCATATTTGTTTATATCGTTATATAGATATATCTATGACATGTATTTTCAAATTGGTGGTGGTAAACACTGCAGCAAAAAAACAAAAATAAAAATTGTATTGTATTCAATTACCGTGTTCATCATGCTGAATTTTTTTTAAAGATCAAGATCATTGAGTCAATCTTGTGATGAATTGCCATGTAATTTGCTCATGCTTGAAGTGTTAAATGGACAGAGCATGCTGGTTGGCCACTCTCGTCTCACTGCAGTTATTGGCGAACCGAAGTCAATCTTTTTAACGTCTGTTGTTATTAAAATACCTCGAAGAGGTCAGGGTTTGGGGAAGGTGCTGATGAAGTTGACGGAAGAATATGTCCACAACAAAGGTTATTTGAGCATATGTTTAAGCACTGATGATAAAGTGCAGTTTTACACTAAGTGTGGTTATGTGGAATCCAACCCTGTTGAACAATGCTCTGGAAAACAACTTCAAGGCAAAATTCTTCTGGTAAGGACATAAATGTTATTTAGTGTATTTTGCAAGAAACTTCCTTAAATGCATATGTTTTGGTTTAGTTACAAACACACAAATTGAAGAGTTATGGGAACAACACATCGAAGAATAAAAATGAAACTATACAGCAGATCCAAGAAAAACCACATCAAAACATACCATCACCTCAACCTTTATGTAAATTATCTATCAAAACTTTTGAAGAAAATACAAATAAGGTTTGGATGAGAAAAGAGCTTTAACAGGTAACAATATAAAATAACACAGTTGCACATAACAATAGCAAAACTAAAATGTAATTTAAATATTGCATAAAAAATATCACATTAACACTTTGACTTTACTAGGCTTTCCAGCTCAAACAAATGTGAATCTCTATCCTCGGGTATATGCTGTCGAACATACTTAGCAAGGTTAAATAAGTACTCTGTATTTTTACCACTTGGGCCAACGGAACTTAGTATTACTTCTGCAATGTCGTGAAGTTCAGATGGACCGGCAAAGTTTGGATTTCCAGGCTTTCCAATATAAATCATCAAACGGAATGGCTCCAGTGTTTCATCCCTTGGATGGAAGACAACATCCTCAGAAGAATAACCACCTTTTTCCCTGTAGTCTAGGTTGTCCTTCACCTCATTTACACGATTTTCCGGTATTCTATATGCCACACCCCAAACAATAGAATCTGGTTCTTTAATTAAAGTGACCACTCTTCCTGGCTGTAAGATATTATAGAACAAATGTTAAATAATCTTTAATTTTATATATGTAAAATGACTTTCAATTTCTGCCAAACAGTTTAGTTGGTTTTAGTGTCTGATGTTTTGTCTGTGAGGTTGTTCTTACTATATCTATTGAGGCCTTGGGCAAGGCACTTCACAAAATTGCCTGAACTAGGCGGAAAGAATCGGAATATCTCTACTTAACCGTATAGAAAACTTCGCAATAACCCACTGGTGGCCACAACGTAATCTGAAGATTGTCTTGATGATAATCACCATTTTAATTTCCTTTCACTGCAATAAAACCTGGATATATAGTAATGCATAAAATGTCATCATTCTGGTTGCCGAAATGGTAACCGCTAACCGGGTATCTCGAAAGCCAATCGCAACTTTGAACAACTCTCCCACTGTAAGTAGAGTGAAGCTTCGGTCTATAATTGAACTGTAACCATGTTATAACAAAATAATATAGGATAGCCTATTGGGTGTATCAAGACCCCCTTAGACTATTTCCCCTATGTAAATTTACAGTTAAATATAATTGAAATTGTGTAGAAATGGTAATGTAATGACCCCATTGAACAGTCCATGTTAACAAGTTAAATTAACAGACCTCTTTATCTCCAGTATTTAAAACGATTACCAACTTATTTGGATCCTCCAAAAGTACTTTATAACGTAGCCAAAGTAAGTTACGTTTGAAGGTTAAGCACGATGGTAACCATGCCTGCTGGCTGCTGGTTTACGGATAGTACTAAAACTGCATTAAATTAGTCTACACGGGAATGCAAAAATGTTACTGATCACTAAACTCCTCTCTGGTACTGTGGATTGCGGAGAATTTTTATATTGCCTTGTATTTAAATTCTGGTGTTACTTTCCACATAATTCGCATCAACCTAAAATTGCCCCAGGCAGTTTTGTCCTTCAATAAAACATTAACTATCGTTGTGTTAACTAAGTTTGTTTCTTTTAAAATGTATTACGGTACCTAAACGTGTTGCGGTAGTTTAGTCAAAAAAAGCAAGCATGTCATTTTTTTAACCAGCCTTAGTTACCTTCCCAGGAACGCCTCTATGATCCGTACTGTGTTGCCAGAAACGTCGCTGGTAACCTTTGATGTAGCCGATAACTATTTCTTCATAAGGAAAATCAATTTTCCACATCAAGGAACCATATCCGAACACCCACATGATCTTAACAAGCCTTACTCTCGTTTAAACTACCTGGAATATCCTAAACAATAACCTATATTGAAACGACAACAAAATACTACGGTAAACAAACTTTTAGAATGACAAGAGTCGTGTGATTTCCTCCCGTAATGTAAATTAGTCAGTGACGTCGTTGCATAAGTAGGGTACACTCCTATATCTCAGCTTTACTAACGTTAATACAAAATATGCCGGACAATTTTGACAATAGCACTTAACAACAATGATTCAGCAGAATTTAGGAAAATGATGAATCACAAAATCCTTTTGTTAACTTTAAATACCATGCGTCACGAACTGAAGGCATTACGTTCTTGTTCGTTGGAGACGTTTAAGTATGTATGCGAGCGACAATGTATTTGTCATATGTATAACAGCCTGTAATTGAACCCTTATCGTATAACAATCCGCATAATTCAATAATAAATGAACGATCGTCACGATAAAAAAACCATTAGATTTCGAATTTTAAATCAGCTTTACTAATATGCCTCTTAATCCTTTTTCATTTTTTAGTATACACATACCGACCTTAATACACCAGGCATTTGTCTATACCAAAATGGTGTTTACAAATTGATATCATTTTCCCTGATCAGTGAGATACGATTTGCTTACATAGCCTTTTTGACTAACAGAATTTTGAAGCACACAAATAGATAAAATGCTTTATTCAAGCAAGTCTTGATGGAACTGAGCACTTTTAGAACGACTGGAAAAATAAGGATTATGAGTACATAGCTTCTAAAGGCATTCTGTGACAAAATGAAAACCGAAAAAATTAAGTCACTGGCAGATTAAACAATTTGCCCAAGCTTGACAAAATCTATAGTTTGTACAGTAACATTGGTGATTAATGAAAATAACATGCAAGTGATAAACAATGACCCAGTTTATAACAGGGCAAAAAACAGGGCTCTTTACATGATACATAACACTTTGGAAGATGAATAAATTGGGGCATATTTCTAGTACCGGTATTTCATTACATTGTAGTTTGTTTCGAGCAAAACTGTATTCGCTGACCTGTTTTAAACAGGGCACTGCTTCAAGCAACATTCAATTAACAAAATGCTGGAACATAGAAGTGCTTGTTAAACCAGTGATCACAGAATCAATTTACCTTATGAATGCTAAATACATTATTCACATGTTGCTTCAGGTTAGCACCAATGCTAATAAAGATTTTGAAAAAGCTTTTATAGATATAAAATTCAGTCCAAGATTAAAGGAATTTTATAATGCCGCTGTATGTAAAGGGGTCTTAAAAAAAGGAGAGTAAAAGCATAATTAAAAAGAAATTTCAAAAAATACCATGCATTAATACAACAAAAATATGTGAACTTAACAGAACTATAGCACCGCTGTGTTATATTCAGAGTACCTTTGACCTTTTTGAATAGCACAATCCCACCAAGCAGACTTTAAAGGAAAAAGAAAAACGCTTATAGTCTAATTTACATAGGCACAACAAGTTTGAAACTTTGGAAGGATGTCTATCAAAGTAAAACAGTGGGGGTCATGAGAGGAACAGAAGATTTGCCTCATTGAAATTGGACTTAAGTCCAAAAGAAAAGTTCCTGTCATAAATAAGCACGGCTTACAAAGTCATTCAAAGATATATTAAATGTCGGACATCATTCTTGATTTTACAACCATCATTTTTGGCCCTGCATAAATGACATCCATGTAAAAAAACTATCGGTTAACCAATTCTTTAATTATTTCCCACGCTCAAAGTGGAAGATGTGATTGACCTATCGTTGTGTGGGTAGTGATGTAAATGATTGGGTGAGCGATGACCCATTGAGGAGTTATTCGGCGGCGAGTTGTCTGTGTTAGACGTGTTGTAGGATATCAAGTCCGATCGCTCCTTGTTGTTTGAGCTTTGTTGTGCACAGGAAGGTCGGTTAATGGATGACAGCAAACCAGATGAGCTGTCATGCTCCTTAGGCTCTAAAATGGTAATATTTAGATAGAATCACAACTTCCTGTTGTTGAAAGTAACAGTCAGTATAAAAATATTTGTTTTTTTTTTCATGCAGATTGACAAAGCTATATTAGTGAGTTTCGTTTTACTTTGATTTTTGGACAAACCAAATGAAATCACCAGTCATTTACAATATCTACGGATTTACAATATCTGCCTTGCTTAGGGACACAACTACGTAGAACAAGGGTGAGGGTTAAAACAAGAACCTGACTGACCAAGCTCTCTGCTATATTCTATATGTATGGGTATTTTTTCTCTAGTTATTCGAGAATATCTTTTGTGATAAAAAAATACATTGAATACCTGGGAGTAAAAAAGGAAGTTATTACAATATTCGACAAAACAGACTAGTCTTGAGGATTTCAATTGGAAAGGTGTTATGTAAGCAAATTGCTATTAAACAATGGAATATATAAAGATTAAAATTCTAAACCTTCATTATTTTGTGAACCATTGTATGAGAGAGAATTGGGCCAAAACCTCTCAGTTGGCCTTGAGCTTTGTGGTTTTGATTTCTTTGCTTTGGGACTAGCAGCTGGCAGTGTGGCCGGATCGGGATTGCTTGCATCCAACATCGGTTGGAGGATGCGACGACGAGCATTGATGAACCTGGATGATTCACAGAAGAGACTTGTTTGTTTTCATGCTTACTTGGATAGGATATTCATGTTTATCTTCCTCAATGGAAACAGATGGACAATCTTAAGATTACCACACAAACACTGTGGGGTTACTGGACATATTGTAGTGTGTTGTATATGTTTAAAGATGTTTCTTTAATTTTAGCAGAACACATTATTTCCCTGGGTTTAGCTGATGTCCGCCAAGTGCTTTGTACAACAACACAACTTACTAGCTAGCGACCAGTTTCGAACCTAAAACCCTTCAGTTAAAAAGCGATGCACTAACCCATTAATATATTCTGACTAATTAAATAGTATATTCCCATATATTCATGTGGTAAGTGGTGTGTCTTGAACTTACCAGTTGTTAACCTGAAGTAAAGTAAGGTTGGTTTGGGTAGCAAGTGTCCTTTTCTCATCCTCAGTTGGGTACGGATGCTGTTGAAAACAAAATCGGATTGATTTGATAATCAATATAAAGAATTGTTCTGTTGGCTGTAATTCTATCTATGTGTCATGTACTCGTGTGACATTATTATGTAACTTTTCTTGGTAAAATTGCGCAGTAGAGCAAAAAGCACGGAGACAGGATCTGCTAAGTGCTGACGAATAACTATATTTTATTACACAAAACAAAGCTTTTAAAAACTATGTAATCACTTTGTTTCAAGATAAGTAAAATATGTTTAGCTTAAGCAACCCCTTTACCTACCACAATATGGGAAAAGAGCCAGGATCTTAAGATCTCAGTGGCCTGTTTCGGCAGCACACCGCGTTTGGTTTTCCTACTGCTGCCCTCGTCTGGCAATCCACCTGATGATAATTGTTGGTGTGGAAGATGGAACAACTGCTGGGAACTCATCATATGCATCTGGAATGTGGCAGAAAGTTATTACAAGTAGAACATTTCTAGTTTGTAAAGCAACAGCATTTTTTTACAACTCTCATTATCTTTCATCAAGTATATGAAGTAGATGTGAAACCACTGTTTTATTTCACCCAAAACATTATCTTGAAATTCCCAAGAATACGAAAATGTCGTCATTTTTAAGATATGCACACTTGTTATCTGTCAACATTTTCATAGGATCTCTCTAATTAGATATTTCACATCGATCCACACATTTTTATCTTATTGTTTTCTGGATTACCTGGGTACTTGGGGGAGAAACCCCAACCTGAGAAAGTGGAGTTGATCCATCAATGTTGTCACTTTGGTTTATAATCTGCCCATTGGGTGACTGGTACAAACCACCTATTAAAACAACAGTATGAAGAATGAACATTATATTAATGTATATGGTTGATCTGTTCAAAGAACTGATGAGGCCTTTTTTATGAACTCGAATTCTGTTTTAAACTGGGATTGTATAGATCATAGATTGTTTTGAAAATAGAATATACGTTGTGGAGCAAAATTTATTATTGTCACTTGTCAGCCATCCGCAATTACATTTATTAGGGCTGTGCATTGTTTAACGGTTAACCGACGGGACGTCAGTTAACCGTTAATAAAATCGGTAAACGGTTAACTGATTAGTGCTCGGCGTAATTGCAAAATTACGGACGTCGGAAACGTTACGTAAGTAGGGATGTGCGAAGTTAACGTGGACGTCAGTTAACTGTCAATGAAGTCAATGAATGGTTAACCGTCTGTGTTCGTTTTTCACGCCTACAACGGCGCATGATAACAAAATAATTTATATGGTGGTTGTTCATTAATTGACGTGCAGTAGGCCTAAGTGATGGTCTGAGTAACGGTCGAGGCCTCGAGATCGTATCGACTTGGTATGATTTTGTAGGTCTTGGCGTTGCTAACCGCAGCGCCGCTTTTCTAACGATTCGTCGCGGTGTTTATTGCTTTGATCGGCGGTTTGACCTAGGGTTACGTTGACCTAGATTCAATACAGGACCACTGACGCACTCCCGCGAACGTTTTTCCTATGTTCTTTTCTTTGATCGGTTAACCTTTATAAGAATCTAGGTTCTTGCACAGCCCTAGTATACAATGTTATGGCCACGTATATTAATTGAAAAAAGTAAAGTCGATCAATAGGCAAACTTCTAATTGTAAAACTTTAGTTCCCATAATAGACTTAATATTTTGTCGAATTAGGCGGCCAGTTCGTGCGGGCCACCGATGTTTTGACTACTGCGACGTACGATAAGATAAACGTAAGATGAGGAAAGGTGGCCTTATCTTGTGAAGACGTCGGCCTTGCGGCAGCGCGCGATAACAATACACGCTATAAGCAGGTTGTTTTTATAACGCCGTGAGGTCGGCTTGCATCGTTACATCGAGTAGAAAAAAAATCCGATTTAATCGGTTAACCGATTTATTTTTGGATCGGTTAACCGTTAAGATTTTTTATGAATTTGCACAGCCCTAATATTTATCTTTGCTTTTTATCCAGTATTGAATGTTAGTCTTACCACCGTTTACATGAGTGCAACATTGTTTTGCCCAGAAGGTTGTGTTGTCATTTTGAATCAGTGTGAAATTATTTAAATTTATCCCAAAATATTTTTGTAGTGTATTGAAAAGAAAATGTTTCAATTCCTACTGGTAGGGAAAGTCGTATTAAACGCATGTTCTATGGTTGGTGTCTAGAATTTGAAAACCTGTGTAAAAAAGGTTACCGTTACGTTGCTTGAGAAAATGTTTTCTAATAATAATAAACAGTGCAGGGTTGGTTTAAAAAGCTTAACTTATGGTAGGTTTAAATAATCCAATGCGGTAATTATCTTACTTTGTAGTACAATTTCCCCTTGCTGATTTACAGTGACATTTGCATTTGGAGTGTTAGCCATGCATTGGGAATTCTGTGGACAAAGAAAATTCAATCGCATATGTACAACATGCGTAGCATGACAAGTTGTACTCACCTGTGCAATTATACTCTGTGTCGCCATGTCTCCGAAATTTGTAAGATCAGTTCGTAAGAGATTTTCGCTATGCATCTTCCCTTTCAAGCATGTTATGTACCTTTGAACATGGTATTTTGTTTTTTAGTTAATAAAAATATTAAATAGTGAGTATAAGAAATTTAAACCAAGGGTCCAGTTTATGTACATACAAACAAAAAAGTAATATATACAACATAACACAATTCTTTTTAAGCAGCTGGACAGATTCTTTATATCATGATTCTACACAATTAGTACCTGTGGCAGAAATCCTTACATAATTCATTCACTTTCTCCAGTTCAAGCAAATGAATTCTTAACACTTGTATTGCTTTGATCATCTGTAAACAATGTTTAACATGGATATAAATGAAATGCTTTAAACATAAAATTTCAAATCAATACCGATATGACAACATCTGAATAAAATGTCAAACTGAAAAAATGCAGCTCAGTGAAAACTGACGAATTTAAAAATGTGAGATTTTTTAATGCATTTTTTTGAAACGCCTTACACGGTTGTGTCTTTTACTGCAACCCACACACCATTGTTTTTTAGCATGATGCAGAAGACTCACCAGATTGTCGATTTCCGGGTTATCAATGATGATCGGTGACATCCTCACATCCTCCCTGTGAACAAACTCCTGGATATCCTCATCAAATCCACGTGACGTCGGGTTATCCTCGCCTCGTGTGGCACGCTCGCATTTCTCAAACAAGAGTTCCAGCAACACGAAAAGCGGGTGTCTGAACAATAAAGATTTAATGGGCGTTGTATACAATTGGGTTAAAAATACGGTAAAGGCCGATTACATATAATAACAACGGCTAAATTTGTATAAGGATGTATTTTAAAATAAAATCATACCCAATCAAAATATTGCGCAAACAGACATCGTTTGTTAAGCTTTAAACCAGTGCTTCTCAAACGGTGCGCCACAGGGGTTAGCTAGGTGTGCCACACTTGAGTTACGACAAAGTGTGCATAGTTCATAAACTACTAAAGGGTTAAATTAGTGTCTAGTTTGTTCTTTTCAATTGTAACGTTAGTTCTACATTAACTTTCGAAAAGCAAGAGCGCTCAATAAACAGTAATTTCATTATGTGGAAAATTCGTTGACGAAATTTTTTAAATTAAACTTTTAATTTCCCATATTTTCCTAAATTCTTTAAATATTAAGCATATTATTTTGTCACCCCGTGCAAAGTGCCTGTTCGTTTCTTAATTGGTCTCGGGTGCGCCACAAGGTCAAAAAGATCGAGAACCACTGCTTTAAACAAATGTTGTTATCAGAAAATTAAAAGTGGCACATGGTCAGTCGCTTTAAATCTTAAAGCGTTCGATAAATGTATTTACACAGCATATTTGCGGGTTTGTATTATGATAAACAGTATCACGTACGATTTTATGAGATGTTTGTCATTTTCCAACTGAGTAGCATCATCTAGTGCTTCTACAGCACTTCCAACAGCATCCTAAAGAAATATATAATATTAAGAAAAATAAATTTAAATTGTTATTAGGTGGCCATAATTAATACACCATTATGCATAATGTATATTTAAACTATAGTCTACTGGCTATTGCATATAATATCCTAAAAAAATACGGGATCTTTATGCACAGAATGGCCAGGATTTCCATTATGATACATATTAGTGTTATATATTTTATAATAAAAAATACAATCAAGTTTAGTTAAAAGACAACCTGTCCATGGCAATCTGAGGTATATTGATGCTGAGTCATATCCTGACTCATGTTTTATTAGAAGTTTGCATCACAGCCACACCACCCAAACACTGAAATTAAAGAATGAGTTAATACTAAGAAAAAGCACAATGAATGAAATTAAGAATATTCTCAGAAATAAAATGTCCCAATTACAATCACTGTTAACGTACACATACCGGTATATTATTACTTTAACAAACTAATCAAAATGTTTGCAATACCAAAAAAAGGAAAACATTTTACAGGACTCATCTGAAAAAAAGCATGATACCGAAAAAAAAAATTTCGGAAAAAGAATTTCTATTTTTCTCCCTTACTCTATGCAAATCTTTTCTTTTATATTCTATCTCATATGGCAACAGATAATGAACAACTTTGCATGCATGCAATATTCGTTGAATGTTCTCTTTTTTAGACATCCAGCATTCAAACTCAGTTCCTTATCAATTGTCAGTAAAGGAATATGCAAATGATAGTTTCAACACAGGAAAAGCTATATCCTGACAAAGTCTCCGGTGATTGTGTGTCAGCTATCAATGCACCATAAATAGACTGCTGATGTCAACAATAACATAGAATAGCGTAAAGACAGGTCTGCTGTTTTTGTACCGTATTACTCAGAATAATAATTTTCATTAATATCAATAAGAAAGGAAATTTGAGCAGTCTGAGTGTTTTGAGTACGTTGGCCACATTACAATTTGAGGTTCAATTGTTGGTCTGTATTCTTTTCTGTATGTCTTAAGGCAAAGCACATAACAAATGTTTATTAATCCACTGAAATATCATGCAAAGTTAAGAAATACCCAAAATCATACAAATACCACACACAGCATTGCAGAGCTTTAGCAACCCGACTACAAGGGTGCGGCAATCTAAAAAATTCTTGTGTAATAACTACCTTTCATCCTACCCCAGGGGATGGCCGAGATGGTGAATTTATCCAATGCCGGTATTAACATTACCGGTAATGGTACATGGCATATTTGCTGGAGACCAACCCGTACCAATATATTTACAATTATTAACACAAATCAACTCATTAAAGGCATCTTTTTAATTCTGCTCAATATGTAGAACAAACACATATTTTTTTATTACACGAGATGAAAAAAAATGCATGTAAACTGGGCTAATATTGTTGTTCGATTATTGGATGATTGCACCGCATAGCTAAATTTCAGTATTACCATAGGCCTTAAAACTGTTCTGGGGTATTTTAGGTGGTTATAAAGATGTTCTACCAAACCTTATCTATTTTCAAGTACAATTTATTTATCGTACGAAATTCTAGAAATAAAACCTTTTAGTCTAGACATGCAGTTAAGCATAATCTGGGCTACTCTAGTACTCGTTCAGTCTAAAATCACAGTTCAAGCAAATTATAGCTTTATAGCATTAGCTATAACGTTCGGTACATTACTAGGGTAGCTGTACTTACATACTTACAGTAGTTTCCGCATGAAACAAGTTGCTAAATATTTTCAATCCAAACGTCAATCTTCGTCAAAGTGAAAGCACCAAAATGATGGCGGACTCAGACGGCAGATTGACAACGTCAAATTCACGTGACGTGTTGCAACATTTTGATTGGCGGCTGGCTCGGAAACAAACTAAGCGGAACGAGAATTCCCATAACAGGCGTGTTTCACATCCGACAGAAAGTTACTCGCGGTTAACTTGTCTTGTTGTACATTTACACGGAGCAATTCGTTGAAAAGGTGTTTTCGCAGTAGATCACTTATTGCGTATAATAACAGTAATTCTGTACTTTTTCTTGCTCGTTCGATGATGGGTTTCAATGTATATAGGCTTTTATAGACCTATGGTGACCAGTCAACTGAACCCCTTACAACTGAACCCCTTACAACTGAGCCCCTACAACTGAACCCCTTTACAACCTGAACCCCTTTTAACCGAACGCTTTTAATTGAAAAGGGGGTTCAGTTGTAAAGAGGTTCAATTGAAATGGGTTCAGTTGTAAAGGGGTTCAGTTTAAAGAGGTTCAGTTAAAAGGAGTTCAGTTGTAAGGGGTTTAATTGTAGGGGTTCAGTTGTAAAGGGTTCAGTTGTAAGGGTTCAGTTGTAAGGGGTTCAGTTGTAAGGGGTTCAGTTGTCATGGAACCAGACCTATACGCCAAGTAACCACAAATAAAAGTAGGCATTTTGTTAATCTCTAGCATGATCCGGGAGTTTAAACAATCGTTAGGATTATCACGCACGAAATAATTTATTTTACATCAATTTACATTTTGTGATTATGTACTTTAAGAGTCGGTTTAAATTGTCCTATATCTTCATATAATATGTTCTTGTCCAAGAACAAACACCAGAATAACGGAAAGCACTTTATTTACACCTTGAGAGCTCAAAAACTTACAAAGCATATGACAGTGTAGGATTCGTGAACGTGTTGGAATGAATGCGGAATGCGTCACAGAAAATGATACAGAATTGGGATTTAGTTTTTATGAATGTGGGAAAGTTATTGGGTATGCAAAATACTACTGCGTGTGGAAATTTCTGCGATAAGTACACCGCACAAAAGGCAACGTTACAATATAAAAATCGGAACAATCAAGGAATTATGTACTTTGACGAGTTTAGATGAACAAAGTACCGTCTTCATCTACACCTAAAAATGCAACGTTTTGTCCAGAGCTGAGACCTCGCGAAGGTTTTAGTAAAATGTCTTTTTCTACGCCTTCTTGGGAGTTCATTGCCTGTCCAGTCGAACACTGGAGAAGAAAGGCATTCTTCTGCAGCTCGCTGTGCGTTGTCAAAGGACTATCCCGGAAATGTAGTGGAGGCGACGGTCCAGTTCTTCCGGCTTTACCACTGCAGGAGTTTGGTATCAGGGGCTTCGTTGACGAGGTTGAAGAAGACAGTGACATGATGGAAGACTTGTCCGATGCGCATGTCACGTCGTCGTGGTTCGTGATCGAGCCGGTTTTGCTTGGAACAGGGGATTCCTTGCAACTCATTCCGACCTCAACTCCGCTGTCTGTATAAAACTGCAAAAAGATGAAGATGAGATTTCGCTCGGTATGGATCAAACTATATAAAACTAAAAGTTTTAACTAATTTAGTTTGGTGTATTCGCTATAAAACTGCCTACCTGCTGTTCTTGGTTTCGATGTTGCGTTTGTTGATAGTCCGACATTGAAGACGAAGATGATATCCAACTGTTTCTTACGCACGGAGCATTAGGAGTTGACGCTTTCAATCGAGAGGACAACGGGGGCATTGGTGCGCTGTCGATAGTCGCATCATTGCTATTTTCTACATCCGGGACACAGTCTTTTCGGGACGAAACGCGATGTCGTGAATGGGGGTCAGAATCATCAGGGGACGGGGTTCGAGCGTACCGGGTATTGTCTTGTGATCCAGAACCGTCTAAATCCAAAACGTACAGTCCGCCGCTGTTGTTCGATTGCATTGCGATTCCGGCTTGTACGTTTACAGCGTACATGGCAGCGATATCCCGATTCTGGTAAAAGCTTTCCGACGTTGGTGTGGTCACAGTATCATGTTGCATGGGCATCCTAGAAGCTGCTTGTGACAAATGGTGTCTTGCTATGCACGACGAAGCAGCGTAACTTGCAGTTGCAAGACTTTCAATATTTGCGTTTTTGCAGTCGTCACGATAACACCGAGGCTCGGTAACTTGAACGTACGTCTCGGCGTCTGGGATTGGGTAGAGCGTATTTTCCATTGCCACCATACGAGCCGATGGTTGCTGCCGCGTGGACATTGTGTAATAACCACGTTGTTTTCCTGCATAAATGCATAAAGTTATAACTTGAAAATTATCTAGATGTAATATCGCACCATCCAAAATTGTGAAAGGTATCAATTACAGTTTAAACGAAACTAACTAAATTTGCATTGTTATATTATCGATTCTTACAACGGCTACAAGCTTACAAACCTGTGTATCGTTTTCCTGCAGCGCAGTGATTGAGCGTTTCGGCGCCCCGGGCAGAAGATCTCATCCCAAACCGTTCAAACCTCTCCATCTTGCATTCGTCACATGTAGTGTCCCAACTCGCACCGTGGTGGCACACCGGTACAGAATATTCGCTGCCGTCCGCTGCCGAGCACAGTGCCAAATTTCGGTGGTGGAAATCAATGGAGGAAACGGAATTCGCCCGTCTAGGTCGACCGCTCTCAATGCGACCGTCGGGTACGTTGTAGCGATGCGCAAATTTGGGTCTTGTTTCGTGCTGAAAGCTTGCCGATGTAGTCAACTGTCTAAACCCAGCTTTAATTTCTGAAAATGAAAGTTGTGTCATAAAAAAAGCATAACACAAAACGCTGTTCGATATTGTTGTAGAAAAAAAATGCTCTGTTTTTTAGACTAACAAATGCGTTACTTACCAGAATCGTAAGTTTGGCTGTTGGAGTAATTCTTGCAGTTTAATGTTGAATCCCTAGAAGACCTTGTAAAGGAGTCGGTTATCTTTTTCTTTGAACGAGTAACATCGCTATTGGATCGTAGACAACCTCCATCCAGCTTGATTGCGTCTGGGAGATCCACACTCTTCTGATTGACCGCTACCACCACTACGTTGGGACGGTGGACTTGCTGACCGTGAACCTAAAACCAAAACACACTGGTTAAGCGGTGATTTTATTTGTAAGTATACTTTATTGGTGAAACGACTGCATACAATTTAATGAGTTTCTTGACAGGGCGTAATAAAAAATAAGGTGCTAGTGTTTCGTATAGGCCTAATAAGGGTTAAGGTCTGGATAGATAATTTTCTTTATAAACGTGACATAATGCGGGGAAGCGTTTAAATTTCGTCAGATCACTTTATGCATGCAGTCGTGTAAACGGAGATATTGAAATGTGCTGAAAATGTCCGCTTGGTGCTTAACCTATGACACATCCGTTTGGCTAGCGACTGGTTTTGACACAATCACCTTTTGGCTAGCGGTTTGCGCTACAATGGACTAAACGAACGGACACTAAAAAGAATATTGAAATATTTTTTTCTGGCTCTACCTTTGCACGACGATAATAGCGTTCCTTGTTCTGAAGCAAACGCTCGGCTGCTGTGGGAACATTGACCTGGAGAATTTTTGCTTCCTGTTTTGGAAAAAAAAACAGAGTAAGTCAGTCGCCACAACAAAGATATAAATAATACGTATACATTTGTATGACATACTTAGTTGGTGGACTTGAATGAAATAGAATAACATGGCGATGTACGAGTAATCAATACGAAAAAATACCGCTAGACTAACTTTAACTTACGTTTAGTATATGCCGCTCCACGTGTTCGTCTGATGCAGCAGGTTACAAGGATAACGACCAATAAAAATCCACAGACACAAGAGGCCGCTACCACAATAATAAAGATCATTGAAAAACCTGCGAGTAAAGTGAGTTATAGAAAAAAATCGTAGTGTTGTTCTATCCCCTCATTTACTCTGCGAACTATTCTGTATATTTTTAATATTATACTTAAAAATATTTTAATAATATTGTCATTGAACTGGAAGGGACAAAGCTCAATTAATTAGTTTAATACGAGTATCCCTCATGACAACAAGTTATGTAAGCTTACCTGCAATTTCGGGTGAACCAATGTGTTCATCTAAAATGAAAAATGTTGGTTTAATAATACTGAAATAAAGGAATTAGTGAATTAAATTTATAAAGTGACAACTGACCTGTGGTCGCTGCAACTATGTAATCGGTGGGGTGGCTGGTGCCGAACGTGTTATTCGCTTGTATCCGCACTAAATATGAAGTTCTGGATTCAAGACCAAGAATGGAGTAGCTTGTAATACTTGATGGAATAACAAGTTGATGCCAACGGGTTTGCTTTGCTGATTTTGTAGAAATTCTACTGGATCTGCACGAAAGTTAAAAACATGTTTGGTGTATAGTCTCTTATTAGTACGACAAATATTAATCTATAAACTAGAAAGTGTCAACCACGTGTTAACCAACACTATTTGTAAAACACATGTTGTATGCCATATATTCATGCTTCAGGGTCCCTAACCACAATTTGTATTTTATACACCGAGTATATAGTTTGTTTCTGCAAGCATAAACGCATGGGTCCCATAGTTAACCAACCAAACTTATTTTCCATGTGCAGTTAAATAAAAGATAAACGTCTAAAATTTACGAACATTTCACCACAAATATTTTAAATTAAAGTTTCTTTTCAAGTGCTGTAGTGAAATAAGGCTAAATTCCCAAAACAGCCCGATTTATTTTTTAATGGTTTCAGGAAATTCCCCTGGGTTTAGTAGATAAGTTTTTGTTTTTATAAGTGACTTATGTTATGGAACAATTCTTAAAGTTTTAATCTGATTTGTAGACTGCTTATTAGAGATGTCAGTGCGATATGGCATGTCTGTTACAATCGTAACTCAAGAACATATCTTCGTTTTCAAGGAAATTACCCTAAGTAAATGTTTTCTATTTTTTAATTGGCACAGAGTGTCTAATGGTCTAACATTTCACTGAATCTGATCAAAATTAGAGCAGCCGTTCAAGCGCTATGCCCCCAAAAGCTAATTTATTAGAAAAAAAACGTTTTGGTTTTTAACGTCTTATGGGAGTTCCCCTGGATTCATTACCCAAAATTTTGGTTTCTGCATATCTAAACTCATGTTGTCTATAACAAATACCAAAGTTTGATTGCGATTACATTAATCCTTTTGGTAGATGTCGGGGCGACATGGCATGCTTGTCACAATCATGATTTGAGAACATATCCTATTTTTCGGGTATTTCCTTAGGTAATTTTATTATTTCTTCCAAGTGTTAAATCAGTGACTAATGCACTTGCATTCCATGAAATCTGATTCAAATTGTAACTGCCGTTCAAGCGCTATGCCTAAAAAAGGCTATTTTTTTAGAAAAAAATAGCGTTTTGGTTTTTAACATCCCAGGGGAATTCCCCTTGATTTACTACCCAAAATTTTAGTTTCTGTATATCTAAACCATGTTGTCTAAAAATGTCCAATTTTCATTGCGATTCCATTACTCCTTCTGGTAGATGTTGAGGCGACATGGCATGCCTGTCACAATCATGATTTCAGTACAAAATCGAATTTTTTAGGGTATTTCCCTAGGTAATTTTTTTTATTTTTTTTAAGTGTTAAATCAGTCACTAACACACTTTCTTTTTACCAAATATGATTCAAATTAGAGCAGCCGTTCAAGCGCTATGCCACAAAAAGCTAATTTTTTCATAAAAAATACCGTTTTGGTTTTTAACCTCTCAGGGGAATTCCCCTTGATTTAATACCCAAAATTTTGGTTTCTGCATATCTAGATCATGTTGTCTAACGAATGACTAAGTTTCATTACGATTCGATTATTTCTTCTGGTAGATGTCGGGGCGACATAGCATGCCTGTCACAATTATCATTTAACAACAGAAGTTTAATTTTTAGGGTATTTCTCTAGGAATTTTTTTTATTTCTTTTAAGTGTTAAATCAGTGACTAGTGCACTAACATTCCCCAAAATTTGATTTAAATTGGAGCAGCCGTTCAAGCGCTATGGTCTAAAAAGCTAATTTTTTAGAAAAAAATGACCGTTTTGGTTTTTAACGTCCAAAGGGAATTCCCCTAAATTTATTACCCAAAATTTTGGTTTCTGCATATCTAGGCCATGTTGTCTACAAAATCACTAAGTTTCATTGCGATTCCATTATTCCTTCTGATAGATGTCGGGGCGCCATGCCATGCCTGTCACAATTATCATTTAACAGCAAAAGTTTAATTTTTAGGGTATTTCCCTAGGTAATTATTTTATTTCTTTTAAGTGTTAAATCAGTGACTAGTGCACTAACATTCCACCAAATTTGATTCAAATTGGAGTAGCTGTTCAATCGCTATGGCCTAAAAAGCTATTTTTTTAGAAAAAAATGACCGTTTTGGTTTTTAACGTCCAAGGGGAATTCCCCTAAATTTATTACCCAAAATTTTGGTTTCTGCATATCTAGGCCATGTTGTCTACAAAATCACCAAGTTTCATTGCGATTCCATTATTCCTTCTGGTAGATGTCGGGGCGCCATGCCATGCCTGTCAAGCGTTTGACGAAGAAAAAAAAAAAAAAAAAAAAAGAAAAAAAAAAAAGAAAAAAAAAACGGACAAAAACAATATGTGTCCCATTTTTTCAAATGGGACCCATAATACTAAATACCACAACGTTTAAGGATAAATAGATAATTAATATAGAATCTTACTGTCGGTATTGCAGTAGAAAGGTTTGCTTTTTCCCGCCATCGAATGCAGGTCGCCATGACAAGGTGAGGGCGTCAAATGTTCGGTTGGAAACTCTCAAACTCGTTGGTGTGTCCGGAATTCCTGTTGTGAAAAGCAAGTTAGCCAAGTCAGCACTTTAAATTAAACTTAGAACAAGCGAAATGTAGCCAACGATCCGGTTACTTACCCATGGGGACCACTGAAATGCAGGTACGGTCGAACCCTAGAGAGTTGGTAACGTCACAGGTAAATTTAGTAACATAGAAACCGCCTCTGAGATGAGCAAGGTTGACAAAAAGTGTGCTTGAAAATAAATCGTTTTCGTGGTGCCCCAATTCCGAGACGTACCTGTGCAAATTTCGTTTAAGAATTCGTACGGAATCCTAGTTGAATTGAAAATAATAGAATTTGTGCATTTGCACTTACTGAGAATCAAAACTCTGTGCGCTTCCACCGCGTATAACGGTCCCATTTTCGTCCTTCCACTGAAAAGCAACGTCAGGGTTTCCGTACGCTCTGCACATTAGCGCCACCCTCTGGCGAGAGCCACCCGACTGCGGTCGAGCCACTTTGGTCGCGGTGTGTTCCCGGTCAATTACAGCGCCGTCTGGAAATCATTAAAATCAAATATTGTTTTTCATGTTTGATGTTTGTTATTAAGATGTTATTCCCAAAGCTATAAATGAACTACAATCGCTGGATATTTGACTAGATAGCAAAAAAACAACGGCAAGAGTGTTCGGAAAGGATTTTCAAATTCTCATTAGTTCCAAATTATCCTGATCAAATTAACAACTTACATTTTATAGACAATTTAAACTCTTTTACTCCTGCGTCACCAACCCCGTTGATTGCTATGCAGCGGTATGCCCCTCTGTCCGCTCGGGTCACGTTCTTCAAGCTAAGGATGCTCTTCCCAGGGACGGTAGTGACGTCATAGACAATACGCTCCGCATTCGGGATCTAGAATCGCGAGTAAATAAGTATACAGACACAAATATAGCGGATGTCCACGGTTTCGTGTGACACTGCATAGGCGCTTACGTTCTTAATCCATTGCACATTGGTCGTCGCGGGAAGTGAGTCGATTGTACACGTCATAATGACGTCATCACCAATGAAAGTCCTCTCGGGTCCACTTAAATCTACTATCCTCGGGGAATCTATAGTGATGTGTGCAATCATGAGTAATTGTGACATTTTCTCACGAGTCATTATTTAGACCAAACAGTAAACAAAATATATTCAAAGTAAACAAAATCTGAGTTATGTATACTCTCAGATTTTGCTTTATTATATTCGGTGGATAAAGTAATTTGTTATCATGACATCTTTACATTATACTTACAATACACCGCCAGTGAAACATCAATCGTAGACCGTCCTCTTCGGTTGCTTGCTGATAGTTTATACAACCCAGAATCGCTTAACTCGATTTTTTGAATCCTTAAGACGCCTGTATGCGCCGACCACGTAACCCTTCCGCCGCTTGTCATTTGGACTTCTCGCATATTTGATGGAAATTTCTTGTCCGAATATCCAACAGTCGGTGCAAGTATCCGTTGATCGTTTTCCTGGCTTCGTTGAAGAGGCATCAGTCTGCTCCATTGATAAGTGACGTTGCTTGGATTTGCTGTTGCCGGGACAAAAAGGACAATGTCTAGTTCCCCGTCAGTAGCTGCAAAGTTCACTTTCTTTTTTTCGAACATCGGCGGGAACTCAATATTGAGAGATACTTCCTTTTCTATTGACTTTTTTAGCGCAGGATTTTCGGCCCTATAATTTAAAATAGAATATTAACTTTTGCACCTTTAGCATCGATAGAAGCAGCAGTACCACAATGCACATTAAAGAGACCAAATCTTACCTGCACGTTATTCGGGACCCATGGAATGAAGAATCCGATATGAACCTCATTCTGCTGTTACTAATCATCCCTCCGTTAACCCCGTCCCTGGTCGTCAGCGTCTCGACTTTAAGATGACTTATATGGGAACCGTCTCTGTACCTATTAAGCGAATTAGCTTGGTAAGTATCGATGCGTTTGGGAAAAGAGTATCAGTGATATAAATAAATACTAACCACGAGATCGCGGAAGCCGGGTTGCTTGAAGATGACTCGCATACAAAGCTGACAGCTTCACCGGTAGCAGGCGCTACTGGTGATTGCTGGACCGTGATAGTCTGTGGCATGTACAAGACCTAAAAAACGGGTTATTATTAAACCGTCGTTAAAAAGGACAAAGTGTTAAATAATAATTTAAACCTAACTTCTTTTTATTAAATAAACAAACCTGTAAAATCACACTTGACTGCTTTGGAATGTTAGAAGCAACATGTACAGCCCGGCATTGGTATTCCGCTAAATTGTCGGAATCTTGTAGAACGATTTCCAAAATACTACAAGTTGAATCGGTATTTGCACACGCCGATGTTCCTGGCAGAATTCTTGCGGCGCTTCCGTACTGCACAGGACTGTCGTTCTTTGACCAGGTTAAAGTGGAGGCCGGAAACCCACCCTAGAGAATACAATTGTCAAAACGGATATTTTCTTTGTCCTATGTCTATATATCCATCGTTAAATTCTTATTGCTATGTCGTATTAAACTAAACTAAATGTATCTGATAAATTACTTTTTAGATTCAACTACATAGTCACACTGGATATATAGAGTTTAGGCCAAACCTATACGCATACCTCAAAACGAGCCAATTGTGGACTTTCTCTACATTTTAATACGGGGTTGGTGGCAGCCACTATGCTAATATATTTCCTACCTTGGATTTACACAATAATTGAGCAGTTTGACCAGCTTCAAGCTTCGGCAATGAATTCCCAACAGCCTTTGGATGGTGGATTGTCATTTGGATTGACGTCGGTGGATAAAGGATTTTCAATGTTACTTTGGTCTGCAAAACAAAATTAATAATTGCAACAGAAAGGTATTTAAACCGATTGTTTTCTAGTTCCATTTTCAGTGAAAAAGACGGCAAGTTTGAGCTCCTCAATACAGTGTAACAACGGTCGATATAGATCCTTCGATCCTGTGTTAACTTACTTTTTTGATAAAACCGAGTTCGGGTACGCTAGCTTTGCAAGCATACAGGTCATTCGCGTGCTCTCGTTTGACTGAGGTCAAAGTTAAACTTGTTCGTGTACTGAATCCGAAAGAAACGGTCGATATAATCGTTCCATCTTCGTTTCCAGCAATTGGCAGGTCGTTCTTGAGCCTAGAAGAAGCGCAGGCGAATTATTGCAATTGCTTGATATGTATACTACCCTTATTTGGTCTTCTAAATTTTGTGCAAAATTGTTACGACTTTTGATACTCAAGTTTTTGATATTCAACAAAAGAAGTTATAGCATAATTATCTCGTGCCGACAGTCGAGTTACCGGAGCTATGAAAGTGCTCTAGAAACACGCAATATCCATTATTTTCTTGTTCAGAACAAAAGCACTACCCACAATCTGCTTGCCGTTATGCGTAAAAACTTACCACGTAAGGACGGAAGCAGGGTTGCTCTTAGTGGCAGTGCAAGACAACGTTAATGTTGTGTTTTCCGCTGCCCCTTCTGTTGGATTCTGAATAACTTCGATAGACTCCGGTGCATCTGATGCGAAAGAAAAATATTTACACAATGCAAAAAAGATTGCGGACCTATCAATTCCCAGCAATTTGTTTACCAAACAGTAGTAGAATATCAAAACTTTAGATGTTACTTACAGTGAACATTCAGAGTCACACTTGTTGTTAGTGGACTTGAAAGAGCCGGACTGGAAGCAATGCAGGATACGATTTTGTTATGATCTTGGGGTCTTAGTCGGTGTCGCAGTTGAGTTGTTACCCTTTCCCTGCTGTACGTTAATTCCCGGTTGATGGTTTCACCGCCCTGATAAGAAACACAGAAGTTACTGCTAAGTTGCTAAGCAAACGATGCTGAATCAGACCATTTAATCTTGTTTTGTGGTATTTTAATCAGATACTGTCTGGAATCACATGTCAAATTGATACCCAAGTCCAATTAGACCAACTTGACAGAAGTTATTTCAATATCTCGGTTTGAGGGATAACGGAATCTTTTATTTCTTAGAAAGGGGAGTATAAGCGCTATTTGCACACTCAAGGTATCTATGAAACAGATAAACCGATAATACGTTTACTTTTCAAACAACCCCATTTCTGATTTAGCAGTCCAGCGGTCGTTTGGTAAATCATACGATTCTGCGTTGAGGAGTACTATACAAAATGTTCATGTCGCTAAATCGATCAAGGTAATGAAAGTGAACAGCGATTTAGCGGTATATTTTATCACGGACCACGAGGCGATGGTTTGGATCGATATCATACGCCTACAGCGAATCAAGCCGATGACTTGTAACACGCTTTATTACATTGAACAAGTTATTTCACGCCTGAAAGACCTAACTGATGCACATATTAAGAAGGGTCGCATAACATATTGATTTTCACGTTTGGGGAACGCTCGAAAAGGATTTTGAATTCGAACACCTGGAGATTTAAAATAGGCCGCCAATCTTTGAGGCTGTAACTTTATAGCAAGACTTAACGAGTTTTGGGACAGATTGGGGACATCGCAGCTGGAGTATAAATTCGACTAATGACTTACAATTGTCCACATTAGAGAGGGAAGCGGATTCCCCCCGACGCTCTTACACGTAATTATCGCCTCTTGTCCGGCCAACATTGGATCAGAAGCGTGGGCATCAAGAACCGGTTGTTGTGGGGGATCTGAGGAAAATTGTTGAATTTTTACGATGAAACTTCCTTACACGAATGAATATATTTTCATTTCTAAACGTTTTACAATAAATGTAACAGTTGTCTTTATTTTTGGCTAAGACAATTCACAACACATATTGTACTAATATGTATATCTTTGACAATAAAACCTCAAACAGGATATTCTTACATAGAACATTTAATGTTGCCTCAGTAAGCATGGGTCGTCGAGTTGCCTCGTTTTCAGCAAAACATCTCACAATCGTCCCGTTGTCGGCCTTCGTTGGTGTTATTCTGATTGTACTGGTAGTTGTAACTAGTTTCGTTTCTGAAAAAAGTCGTATGTTAAAAATCCTTATTTTGACCACGTAAAGGGTGGCGAACATTTTTGTTTTAGCCCAACAGTAAAAATGCGTTTTTTTTATAAATGCGCCCATTTAACAACGCTGTGTAGCTCAGTAAACTTGTCATACTATATGACGAATTAGAACACATTTCCCAACGAGCATTCTCCCATATATAGTTACATTATCTTATATATTAAATTTTCACTTAAGATTAACGGCCCGGAATAAATTTGTAAAAGTGCTAACCTGGTGAAACAATCTCCTCGTTTACGGCATCAACGTTGTCGTTTCCCATATTCCAAGACACCGAGGGGGCAGGTCTGGCGTCGGACGCGCGACACGCCACGGAAATGCTGCGGTCCGCTTGAACCGAAATCACATTTGACTTGCTTGGGGATATTTCGAGGTTTTGTGGGGGAACTGGGATATTAATAAAGTTATTTTTCTGGTTGATAACATAGCGGTGTGATCCGTGTGGCATACGCGGGATCTATCAGTACAAAAAATATTCATTTATTGCAGAGTTTTACTAATTTTTTGGGTAGAACCTTATGCTATTATTTGGGTAGGCCCTTTTACAATGTGTTTTTTTTTAGTTGAAATACACGAGATTTCGCGATTACTTTAGGATCGGTTTGTTTTTACACATGAAGAAGTGAAAAGCTCGTTTTGAAATAAACAAAATCCTTAAGGTGCAATTTATTATTTTATCAACAGCGTGCATGTTTTTAAATCTTTAAACAAAATTAATTGCTTTATGATGACCTACCGTTGACATTGAGGTAAGCGTTCCTCGATCGAAGTTTTTGATGTTTAGTCCAAGCTTGACAGAAGTACTCGCCGTCATCTTCCGGTTTTATATCAGTGATGCGTAAATTTTGTTCGCCTGCAACATAAAAGTAATTCATTAACTTTGGTGTCAATGGACTTTGTGTAAAAGGTGTTTGTGTATAACATACCTGGCGTTCTTCCTGTTTGCAGCGAAAATCTAGGAAACGGCAAGCTGTTCGACGGAGTGAAAATAAACCCATCTTTGGACCATAGTATATTTCCCTGGAAATCAGATTGTGAAGTAAAATGTACTGTTTATATTTTTAAGCGTTATGGGATGTTCTATAAGCAAAATACATATGCATGGACACCAATGTTCTATAAGCAAAATACGTTTGCATGGACACCAATGTTCTAGAAGCAAAATACGTATGCATAGATACCCTTTATTGCTTCAAGTGTGGTTTATCAAATAGTCGTTGGCTTTATGTGGCGTCAGTAAGAACACACTACTTTTGGCCATTCTCACCTGAAAATTTATGATGTGGCACTGAATTATGACGTTAGCAGTTCCGACTTCAGTTGTCATGTTGCTGGGCTGGCGGAGGAATTTCGCTCTCGGTGAGCTGCTGGAACCTGTTTGTTTGTGTCATTTTACAAATTTGTTCCAAACAATGCTGGGTTTAATTAGTTAAAGAACAGTAGCAGGCGGCTTCGTTCATTTCAATTTCCGTCTTTGTCTCTCGCGAGCCGAGACCTTATTAATATTTGAGGCGATTGTAATAAAGTAGAAATCCGTCGGATTGCGTTGTTTGCGCTTCCCGGTAAATTGCAGAACGGACGCGGGGAATAGAGGCCCGAAACGCCGCCTTTGATTCGAGTTTTCGCACGAGGTGACAATGGGGCAATGCAAATATGACTGACGGATCGGAGATCAACCGACCGCCCGGGGGAACAGGATCGGAGAGTTTTTACTGTTTCAATAAACGACGTGTATTCAGCATCGAGCGGACCAACGCCTGACGTTTTAATTAGCTATACACCACAAGATATATCGTGGGTTACGAGGTCGCTTACTACACCCAACAGTTTTTAATTAAATCAAACAAATACTTTATCGGTATTATTTGAATGTTGGATACCGTCTACTTGGGTAGTCAGTTACTACATAATATAAAGGCCGTAATTATAGACATGAACAACATTATGTAAATCACGAACAAGTTTTTAATTATAATACCTTGATATAAATATCAATGTTACGTGATAATTTTCCAAATTCTGGAATATGTGACACTTGCGAGATTAAAACTGAATTCGCAAACTATTGATGTAACCTTTAAGACGACACAAACTTGCCATTAAAACAACCTCATACATGATACATATATCGCAATTTACATATGTTAAGTTTTAGATAAATATATACGAAATTATTCGGATGCAAATGATTAATCTACATCTCATAGATATAGGCTGCTTATACATATTAAAAAAAAACGTAATCACTTACCACAAACGAACATATAGCATATTAGGAATAGTCCGCAAAATGATGCCTGCTGACCAGTCATCGCCAATGAATACGGCTTCAAGTTATCCAAGTGTTGCTTTTCACCAGAACTTATAGGACTACTAAATACACAAATCTTAAGAAATAAATAAAACAGTGTTTTAGCAATCGCATAGACTACCACCTCCAATGCTTTTAACATCAAGACTGAAAGCGGCAATTTTACACTTCTCTCCTATGTTCTGAAAGTTGTTTGGCTGTAAGTAACCGCACTGGGCTTCCTGGGTTTCTTTTATTGCATTTTCATGCAATTAAACATACACAAATCGTACCGGAGTCTGAAACACCCTGGTGCGTTGCCTAATCGAACTTTGGATTAATCCACATCATATTATTCTCGGTGAACAGGCTTAAGCAGTCTGCCTCTGCTCCGGCTTCCAGTTTCTCTTGTGAATAATAAGTTTTCGGTTCACACACATTGGGTTCTTTTGCAAGACACTGCTTGTATTATATATGCTCTAATACGTGTGAATTACACGTTAGCCGAGTACGGTCAAATTCAATATTTCCTTCCTTCAGGGTTCAACTGGCATCAAATTTACATATTACTTCGAACTAATTGTACGGGGCAATGGGTTTTAACTTTTCGTACTCTGCAACCTGAACTAGATCTCAACGGCATTTCCCTGTAAAAGTCCTGCAACTGTAAAGTTTCCACCACTCCTGTACGTGGCAGAGTCTCATAATTACATAAGTAAACAAACGTAAATTAATTCGAGCCATACGGGGGTCGTTAATACGCCACACCCTGGATTAATAGAAAGGTATCGATTACAGAACACTGGAAGTACCGCTCAACGTATTCGCCATTCAAGATTCTGCCATCTCTTTATCAATCACAAACGCTCTTTTTTTTCTTCAGGCGCTTCCTACGGGCAGAGCCTTCTTCCCTGCTATCCCGCTGTCCTCTACGTCGCCGATGAACGCTAATGCGCGGAACGGCGCACGGCGTTGCGATAATTATTGTCGCAGGCGATCTGCTCTGCAAAGCGCGTTCATAAAGTCGCTACCTCCCGTAAGCGTGACATCACCGTGCATTAGGTCTTTGTGAAGTCGTTGTAATCCCTTTCCCCGTGTTTTGCGCAATATTCGCGCGCATTCAAACCGCAAAAGCAATAAATACTAGTATTTCGCAGTTTGGCATGGCAACTGGAAAGGTGTCGTCAACATTTTAATAACTTTACAATCCGCTTTCGTCCGGTCGTTATCGCTGTTATAGATAGTTACGACATACAGAAAACATCTGCGAGCCCACAGCTGATCGACAAGTACACCTCAACAACATCTAAAAACGGGTCTCGTACCGCGGAGCACTTGATTTTATCCAAGCGACTTTTCAATCAAATTACGCAAAATTGAAAAAGTCGTTTTCCCTGTCGAAACGCCGTTACTTCGGTTGGACAACCATAAACATGTCCTATCAGTTACGGACGAGTGCTCAATTTGCACCGAGCGAGGTCCACCGGGAAATCGGGTTTGTCTACCACCTCCTTGGCATAAAATTGCACCGTTAATATTATCACTGAAAACATCAATAATCAAGCGGTCGATAGGAAAAGTTAGTTCACATAAAAAAGTCAATCATGTTTATATGGTTTCGTTTGAGAGAAGGAGCAATTGATTTCCGCTATTGATATTATACTAATATTCACACCGGTTAAGTCAGCGCGTTTATTATTGTTTAAATAACTTTGATACAATATGTGAAAGTTGCATTTTTGCTATTTTTAAAGTTAGATGTATAAAACATTAAAAATGTGATGTAAAACGTTCCACGTTAAAAAATTCTGCATTTGACGGTTTAAGTTTTGCTAGCCTGATGGCCCAAATTCAATTTACAATTTCCGTATTACATCACATAGGAGACATCACGTCAGCCTGAAGCTCCAGCGGCATATCGGACTTTTTAGAGTTTATCTAGACTTCCTCTACAGACTGGGCACCAAACAATAGTCCAACTTGGGAGATAATCTTTTAATCGATAGCCACAAACTTTCCTGCTGGGGCTCAAGGTTAAATAAATCTCGCTCCAAAGGCCTAGATTACAGAAGCGATACGGCTTTGGGATATAGCTCATTAAACTTTCCAGTATAAATGGGATTTGCCTAATCTATATTAACACGCAAAGAGGAAAAGTGAAATTGGATTTTGAAATCCGCTTCCCTTTAATTTCAAAGACATGGCCATTGGACAAGCGAGATTTCTTTAGAGAATAACAAGAGTTTAAATAAATACCATACAATGCAGTGTAAATGAAAACAGCTGTTAAAAGATCGAAACTTCAATGGGAAACAAAATATGGAACGGATACTGTTAAAAATTCTATAAACGTACAAAAGCCGACTGGTACTGAAAAGCGCTGCAGGTGAAAACGGAAACGGAGGCTTTCACTTCACGTGGCACGAGGCACCAGACAAAACGCAGCAGCAGATCAAGCCACAACGGGGTGGCAACGAGAAACAGTTGCAGCAACAGGTGAAAGAAAAGCGGAAGATGGGAAGCATTGAGGGGACAGGTGGACGACAACCCGCTGACACATCCTTTGTTGGGCGTCTTTACTGCACAACTTTGGAGCGTCTTTACTGCACAAGGGATTTTATTTAATTTGATATAATCTGTGCCGTGCGATCTCTAAGTAATGGATTGCGCATTGCGTCGAGTCTGGTTTTTACTTTTACTATTTTCCCCAATTTTACATGAAATTTATTAACAATTGTCGTTCTCATCTTTTCCCGTTTAGGTTTTTAAAGTTTTAATAACGATGTATATTTTTAACGTTAACGAAAAACCTAAAAATTATATCAATTCTTACTCGAGCAGGGTGGGACGGTAATTTTACCCTTCCAATATACGTATATATGTATATCAATATTAAGCATTGTTACAGATTTCAGCCTCCAAATCCTCGGTACAGCGGCCCATATGGGTTTGTTTATTAAAGCACTGTCCATCTTTCATCAGTTACAATGAGATATTACTTCGGCACTGCCACCCGCCGACTTTCCAAATATTTTTGCTCAGTGGGACAGCAGTGCGCGTTCTGCGCTTTGAATTAACACTCGTAAAGACGACCTATATAGAATATCTGTGCTCGTTGCCGTTCAGCTGAATCGACTGAAAAAACGATTTCCAGGGACGACTTGTTTACATTCCAATATATACGAGACAAACGCTGCAAAGGGATTGAGTTCATAGGATACGCAACAGGCCGGCGGCCCAGCGACACGAACAAGCCGTATACAAAACCTCCAAACTCGCATCAATTATTTAGGCCACCATTGTTATCATTTCATAAACCAAACACCGATATACCACATTTGACCGATTGCCCGAATTTAACACAATGTTGCTTATTACTCAGGGCAAAATTGCGGGTGAAAAAAATCCGCAAACAAATACAATCAATCCGTTGCATTGCAGCAAAAATGTTGACAAATTTTAAAATATCCTACTATTAGCCATTGATGACAAATCCTACACCAGTAATTTTGACATATTTTATCGCTGAATTTATACGAATTTAAACGCATTGAATTTTCCGTTGCTTCAGTACTATATCTATATCTCACCATAGGCTTTATACGCAATGTGAAAAGTCAGCAAAGTATACAAAACTCATATGTTAAAGTGACAAATTTGCACCGAATGCACCACACTCACAATACCGGACAATTGTAATGACCCCGTGTCGTCACGAATGATCTCGAGCAATCAGCGTATGATACTTCACAAACAGAGTGCGCCGCTTCTAAAACAAGGGAGTTGAAAGACGTTATCGAAACAACTGTCACTTTACTGATAAATCAAGTCAATGACGCTCTATCAAACATTGGCTGACGGAAGCAAGACACTTATTGTTTTTATACAACTGTAAATTCACCTCCCATATATTGTACCACTGGTATAAAAACATTACAGGTTATTTAAAAATATCAAAATATATATTTTGTCATTGCATTTAAAAAAGGGTTACAAAATGACGGAAAATTCAAAAAATCATTCAAAAACTTATTTTTGATTTTCCATTTGATATCACTTGACAGTAACCAGGAATATAAAACAATTTATCTTAAAGCTCACTCTTCGCTCTATTGGGACATTCCGACTTTCAAATTGGTGGATGTTTTTAAATTCAATCTGACGCAGTATCACCACAACACATAGTTGTGCGATAAAATTGCACAAACTAGTAAAACAACAATATTCCTCCTATTGCTTACTTGGTATCTTAAATTAGCCTATATCTTAAACTTATCTAGTACGTGATATCGCGGAATCCTCTGCTTTACATTACTGTGTATTATTCTAAATACTGTAATTGTTTGCTGAATTATGATGTCAGCATAAATTAAAAAATTAAATTAAAAGTTAAAACTAAAAAAATAGTGAACTTAAATTGGCCTTACAAATCTTTCAACTAGAATTGATTACTAAACAACTGGCAATTCGTTACCCCCTGTCGCATGTTGACAAGGAAACGTTCTTAAAAACGTAGGTCGAGAGTAATCAATTCTTGAAAACTAACGCCCAAAAGCGATTAAAAAACAATCAAACGCCAATCCCTCCCAGCAGAAGAGCTAAACGGGCGCTCTTATAACGTCGAACGGCGCTAATGACAAAGCAGTAGGTTGAACCGGTAGTAGCACACCGTAAACCGCCAAATAGTACTTCAGCATGAGAGTTGGATAACACAACACGGTATATTTTTTTGCAAAAAAACGGGTTGAACGTTATGCACACAGACTGTAAACTATAACCGCTAACACGGCCAGACCTTGCCACACTGAGTCAATCAGGTTTCTAAAAATATCAACCATGTACGATCTTCTGTTTTCATCCGGATTGCTTATACAAGGCATTTAATTGGATTCGGCGGCGCAGCGACACGTGCCTTCTGATTGCGCACGACCCGTCTAACGATTTTTGCTCGGAGTGATGTGCGGCTATTCAGATTTAAAACTATTGAAAGAATGTACTTTTATTGCTTCGTAATTTTTTCGATTAAATCGCATCCGGTAAAAGTAAATGGTTTCATAAATTTCAGTATTGTTATATATAGGTCGAGTTAGAAAAGAGCTACACACTCGTAAGTAAAACCAGTCGTGTTGTTAAATTAGGGGTTGTAAAGCGGTGTTCGGGCGGCAGGTTTCGTTATTCGACAATGAATAGTAAACTCGACAAAGCTACAATTCTTTGGTTTAGAAAATGCCGTAACTCACTCCGTGTAATATTCACGGCACCTTTGGGAGCTGAATTCGTGTGAAGGCGATTGATCGTGGATATATCACTGCTAACCTGTGGTTTCTCCGGGGAGTTGCTCGCCCGGTTTACCGTTGTTTCTTATAGCAGGTGCCGCTTCTGGTACTTTGCTCATACGCTCCTTCCCATGGGACCTCCAAAGTATCAGGTTTTCGAAGATGTCGTTTAAATATAGAAAGAAATGCGGAGAAAACAGATTTATTTTGTAGACGTTAAGTGTGCTCATCGCTTGTTTCATACTCCCAGTGGGCACTCGTAAATTACTAATATTAGTTCGAAACGGTAATTCAGTAGATTTAATATAGCCGTTGAGCAGACCTGGCCCTAAATCATATTCAATTCACAATTCGCGGCCTATAGTTCTGTTTTTCAAACAAGTATTAAACCCAGCTTTGACCTGGCCACCAATGAAACAAAATCCTTTTGTATTATTTCAAACTCACATTAACGTTACGTCTTACAGCATCCACTTGCCAGTTATCACAAAGCAGTACCAACGCCGACTCAAAAAATGACTGAAGTTAGAATAAAAGTTTCAAAGGTCCGTTACATAAGGAGCGAAATCATGGAAAGAATGTATTGTTCCACTAATTATGCAAATTTTGTCTGACGATCGCGTTATAAAGAAGATTTCTACAAGTAATCGACCAGTGCACCTCATAGAAACTACTAAGTAGGGGTAGCACGCCGCGGTGTTGTAATCAAGTCATCCACTTAAAAAAAAAATGTAACAAACTGTGTCTAAATCAAAAATTAAAAAAAATCGTAGAATATGTCGCCGGGCTAAATCAAGAATCTTTTTTTACTACAAATAAACACAGGCAAAACGACTTTAATGATGATATATCATTCAAACGAATTGACTTAGGTTACGTCAGGTTATTTAAAAAATACTCGAGTCAAGAAGTCAAAGTAAAATGTCACTTGAGTTTCTTTCCAAGCTCATATTATGTTTTAAGTAGTTTTGGTATGACGCGGTAATATTTCTGTTTTATTTCAACTATGGTAGATTTCTTTAATTTTTTACCGGGATGTTTCAAACACTCGCTTGTCAACAAGACCGTTTTTGTATAGAATTGGCATATGTTTCAGTTGCGTTAACCATTCGGCCACACAACCGTACTGGTACAAGTTTAGCATATTCAAAATCGCTCTCTGGTGCCACCTAGCCAAGCCAGTCAATGTGACGTCGATTCTAGCCCTGTTTTCGTATTCCAAATATTAAGCACTAAGTGTTTTGCCCACTGTTAGATCAAAGACGAATTTAAAAGTCCGGGAGAATAGCTTAGTGGGTTAGTGCGTTGCCTTTTAGCAAAGTGTTGCAGGTTCGTAACGGGTGCGGCTACCTTATTTGTTGTTTTGTTTTGGAAAAGGTATTTAACAGACATTGCCTGAACTCAGTTAATCAATGTGCTAGCTTTGGTAACATGACGGTAGGCGTGAGGCAATCTGGTTTCCGATTTGAACATCCTGTTCAAGTAGGCCTATGAGCAACTTAAAATAAAGTGCCCCTCCAATCGCATTGAGCTTATTCCTTCCAAGAATATGCAGGTCACATATTATTTTTCTTTTTGAGAGGTTTGTCTGTATGAAATCTGTTCCTTCGCCCTTTTCACACCAGTCATTCTTTCATAATATTTAACTTTCGTGAAGCTATGTTTCATTATGTTTTCACAACACGGTTCGTTTGGTAGTACTGTATATGTGTTTTTCTTATTAAATGTGGAATTACAGTATCGGTACGTAGTTATTTTGTATTGGAATTAAAAAAAGATCTTGATTAGCTGCCAATTTTGTCTTACCACACTTCTGATAGATCACAACTCAAAACAGTATGTTATTGCTAAGAGATGATCTGAAAACAGAAACTGGATAAAAAACGTTCACATAATTTTGATGTAACGATTACAAATAGGTATAATATTTATTTGAAAAATACGAATGGATTGTGTGTTACAAATAGTGATGGTAACACTCTCTGATCTTCAAAGCATATTCGATAAAATAATTCAATTTAGAAAATTGTTGTTAAAAAAAGAAGCCATTCGTGCTATTTTATAACAATAACAATTCATCGGAGATTAACGGTTAAAATAACGTGAATTCTGACCTTGATTTAATGGTGTGTCTATGGTCGCTTTTTAAACAGCTTAATTTAAACTCGTTTCCTGTAGTTAGGTAAAAAACAACAAAGTAGGTTGGTTAAATAGTTGTAATAAATATATTTGATTTTAAGCTGATTTTGGACACATTTAAACTCGGATAAATTGAAAACTTAACGCTTAGGTATAGTTAGTGAAATTTTGCATCAAAATGGATCCGCATGCGATGTCTAAGTTCGCTAACTCGGCTGTGAAACCGCCGGTGTTTTCCGGAACAAGCACATGGAAAACATACCACGAAAGGGACGATGCAGAGAATAGAAGTTTTGGTGGACTATCTCAGGTAACGGTGTATTACTATTTCTAAATTATTATGAAATATTCCTAACTTCGATTGTGGGAAACTATAAGGAGTAAAAAAGGGGTGCATGGGTTAGAAAAACTGCACAATAAAATGAAGATTAGTGGGTAAGGTTAGATTTTGTTTTTTAGGTTAATGTTAGCGTTAGTTCTGGAGTTAAAATTAATATTTTGGGCAAGGTTAGAATATGTTTTTATAGTTTTTGTACTGATCGGCCAGTATGGAAAGTAAGGCAGCTGCACACTCGAGTTTTTTAATTCCCTGCGTCTTTGCACACTTGGGTAATTTCACACACGCTCGCGAGCTGGCAGTATAAAAATCTTATAATTTCCAACAAACCTGTAAACCTACGTCTGGACCTCGGGTAATTTACTGTCAGAACGTTTTTTGTTACGTAGACAGATATGTTAGCTGATGGATACGATAGATTTAGGATAGAATAATATGTTTGTTTAAGATTTTTAGAAAATATTAATAAAAAGGAGACTATGTGCACACTTGAAGTGTGCACTCTTGGACGTTTGCACACTGCACACTTAAATATTTGGCGCGTGCACACTCGAGATCTCGGCGAAAAGTGACGTACTTTCCATACGGGCTGATCGGGAGTGATCCCTTTTTACTACACTCTTTTCTCCAGGGCGTTATATTGGCGTAATGTTTTTCACAGTAATTATTTCTGTTTAGGTTTGGCGGCCGCGTTAGCTGTATTTATTTATTTTTATCCCTTTGTTTTTAAATGTTGTGTTTTAATTACTATTCATTTTGCCGTCTGTTATTGTATTGTGATTTGCTTTATTTCCCATTATTTAAAACTGGGGCAAAAATGAATAAATCAAAACACTAAACTTTAAATAAGCAGTTTCTGTTCTACCCTCTATACCTATTTCCCTTTTAGTATCCTGTTCTATTTTGGCAGAATAGCATGATGGTTCACAAGGCCTTTTATCTTAAAGTGCATGAGATCAATGTTGACCATAACAAAAACAGCATTTATAGAACCAAGACTTTCTTTACCAAATGTTTGGCCTCTCCAGCATATAGGTTGGGTCTTCCTTAAAATTTGGTACTTTTCACCCAGGGGCGAGAGACATACTCCCCCATTCAGACTGAGCCTTCCAACTTCACCAAAATGTCGACAATGGAAAAGGACGGTCTTAAAGCTTTTGACGTCAACCGACACACTTTAACCGCCGACTTCTACAAGCGACTACAGGATCTGAAAACGGAACATGGAAAAACCATGGAGTTGCTAAGTCAACTTTACACAAGTGAAAGGTAAGAATATCAGTAATCAGTTATTTTAAATTAGGGTCTACCGAATTACCTTATAGTCACAAAAAATGCTCACCCCATTCCTACTATATATACCTTGTTCAATTTATAGGATTTGTTTATTTATATTTTATAAAAACTAAATACCCAAAATTTTGGTTTTGAGTTTAGAAGTAATGGTGCTAATGTTGTAAAGAGAA
>CH003028.1:118518-224251 GCA_000149265.1 Ciona savignyi
TCATTATTACCATGTGTCATTTTGGTATGCTTAATATATGTATATGTCATGTTTGATTGCTAATGTTGGAAATATAGCTGGAAAAAATTAATATTTATTCATAATACATACCAGTATTAGACATCTGGTACAGGTATGATATAAGCTTCTCAGTTACTCGATAACCAATTCATAATATACCGAAAATGTAGCTTTAACTAGTAGGCCTACTGGTAGTGGTAGCCGTTCATGATTGTTTTCCAATTGCTCAATTTTATAAAAATATTTTTTATTTCTGATAAAGCCAGTACAAAGTACTTAAAGGTTTGGCCGTTGAACACTTCTAAGTAGACTATGACAATTGTACATTGTCGGCTTAAACTTGCATATCTCCATTTTATGCGGATTACATATGAGATAAAATAGTTTGTTTGTATTCACAGCAGCAGATGTCATTCTCAGCTATCCCACTCCGATTCTACAAAACAAAAAATGTTGGAAAATGAAAGACTCACTCACCGGTATAATTTGGATCGAACAAATAACTCCCTGCTGCACATCAATAGCGACAAAACTGATGATGACATCATACCTGGATACCGCGCTAAAGATGTTCATTTTCGGCAAGAAATGAGGGAGAAAAGGGACAGAGAAAAAACAGATTACGATTCCGATATTAGCGATGACGAAGAAAAATCCACCGGGACAGATGACATTGTTCATGAGATGTGGAAAGATTTTTCGCTGCAAGATTACATGCGCAAGAACCGCGATAATTTGCGGCCGAGGAAATTTAAGATGAAAGAAAGACCAGCAAGTGCTCCTCCAAAGAAAACGGAGTGGTCTCCTGTTATTACAATTCCTAAACCGTTTAGTATGACTCTAAGGGAAGAGCAGAAAAAGGAAAAAGGACACACACGGTAGGCTAGGCTTTTTAACTGGTCATTAGAAAGTAGTGTATTGATGTAGGACCTTGTTCTCACAGCCGGAATACCAAAGCTATTGCAATGTGTCAAATGAGATAAGACATCGCCATAGGTTTGATTAGATCGTTAAAGCACTTCAGTTATAATTCTTTTGGCCAATACAAAATTAGTTATCACATGGTTCAATCCTACAACCTTTTAACTGTCAATCTGCTGCAGCACAATTAAGCAAATTAGACACTTTTTATAAAAGTCTGCATCATTTAGATCTTCCATGGAAATATCACGTCGCGAGAGGGAAAGAGAAGAGAGCATCGCCAGAGAAATGTCAACAAAGATTCGTGCCAGGGAACCTCCGGCTCACATTTACCTTCCTCTCTATGAGGAGATACAGGAGCGAAGAGAGCAGAGGTACAGGTTCAACAAGGAGAACTCGATAGCGACGACACTGGCGTTGCAAAAACCTTTCTCTTTTGCCGAACGAGATGAAATGAAAATAAAGATGAAAGTAAGTAAAGAGAAATACAGGTTGGAGATAAAATGTCGGTAGCAGGTGTTAAGTATTTGGATGTGGATTATCATTTTTACCTCCTTGGAAGGTAATAGATGTCATTATCATATAAAGTCGTCAGAATATTATTTGTTTGCAGCAGACGAAGTGTTGGGACTATTGCAGTGTGTTGTATTTAGTAACTGATAAAATTTCAAGCCATCCATTTGAATTGATTGTCACGATTACATCTATTAGTAACCTAGCTTAGTGATACAATTTTCCGATCATGGATTTAGAAAAAAGCTTATCGTTTTACCAAACAACCCATATTGACCTGGGTAAAATGTTTTTAATTTATTAGGAAATATTATACTGGTGAAAAGTGGGTTTAAATGCATTAAACCAAGGTATTACATACTATAAATAGATTTGATTTTAATCCTATTGATTCAGTGTTTTTGGGATTATTTCTTTGTACAGTGTACATGGATATATGTATTTATTTTTTACATATCGTAATCTAACCTAATCTTTCATTTTGTTAAATGTTTGCTATAAATTTGCTCAGATTATAAAAAGAGTTCTTTGATATCCATAGAGATTATGTATTCTTAATTGTCATAAAGAAAATATCTGATAAATGCAGGTTATAATATTTCAATAAAAATATGCTGTTTTTTTACCAATGAAGATGACCTTAATACATGTGATGTAATATTGATACAGTAAAACATTTTCCACCCTGGTGTATGTACTATATCTGTATACACTTTTGAAACCCAATTACGTTTAGTGCTACAGGTTTAAGCTTCGTGTGATATTTCACAAGCAATGCTTGTTGACTTTGAAGCTTTTGCATGGCAACATTGTGCTTGAAAACTAATATTTGTTAAAGTTATTAAGCCAAATGAAAATATGAAATGTGATTTAGGATAGGATATGTTAAGATATTCATGTTTATCCCCGTGAATGGAAAAACCAAGGAAGTTAACATACGGGCAATCGTCAGATCAACTCGCGTCCATCGTTGGGTTACCGGAGCTATTGCAGTGTGTTGTGTGTGATAGACATGTTCCTTCAATTTTTTAGAACCCATTAATCCGGTGGGTTCAGGCAATGTCCCTAAACTGCCTTTCCCAAGTACACTACCGCCTAGCTAGCGACCAGTTTCGCACCTGCAACCTTTCCAGTGAAAGGCGACGCAACTGATGACATAACAAATTAAAGCAGTAAACCTTCATTATAGTCTTGGTATTGGCACTGTCATATCAGAAATATATTTGCATGTTTGCAATTAGCTTTCTCATTTAGTAACGCATTAGTAACACAGTATGTCATTTTTACTATTGATAGGTAGACCACCAAATATGTCTGTGAAGTCCTTTGCCAAATCAATTCCAAATTCATTAATTGTATAGACTTCGCTATTGTGGTAAAAGTTCTATTTTACATTAAAAATAATGCTAGCCTGGATTAGTATTAATAACTTGACTTTGGCTTTGGACATGTGGTAATCTGACAACCAGTGCATTCTCATAGGGTTCATGCTGTTTATTGTCTTTTAGAAACAACAACAGTTAGAAGCTGAGAAAAAAGAAGCTCGCAAGATTAAAAAGATGACGAAATTTGAGGCCCATGATGTACCTTACAGTATTCATGACCCTTCTATTTCTGAAAGGCTTAAAGAAGAAGATTTGTACCGGAAAATTAAGAGTAAATTAAGGTAGTAGTATAATGAGTTTGCAGATTGACCAAATTTTGTCTGCTCTCATTACACAACTGTTTTTAATTTACTCTGCGATGCTTACATACAATATTAACCGGCTTCTTAGCTTTTTGGTAACCCCTTAGACCAGTGCTTCTCAAATGGTGCCCACGGCTCACTGGTGCACCGCAGGGTTTAGCTAGGTGTGCCTTACTAGCATTTCATACATTAACGACAGCGTGTGCATAGATCATAAACTACTAAATGGTTAGTGTCTAGTTCGTTTTTTTCCATTGTGATGTTGGTTCTACATTAATTTTCGAAAAACAAGAGCTTAATCGTACATTTGCTGAAGGTGAAATTTAATGGAATAAACAAAAACTGTAGCATTGCATTTCTTATACCAGTAGTTAAAACACTGTAATAATTTCATGATTAAGTGTGTTATAAAGATTCAACGTTTTTCCACCCGTAGTTAACTTGTGTATCCAATTCTTTTGTATTGTTTTTGTTACAAATCCAGACTCATCCAGCTATGTTTATGCCAGATGAGGCATTGATCAATATCTATATAAAATTTGTGTGAATTGTATCTTACTTAACCAACATACCAGGTCAGAAGATTTGTACCGAAAATCGGCGCTTCCCCCAAGAATGCAAGCTCACGAGTTAATGGCGCAGCACAGGAGGCAGAAGTGGCAAGAAGACGTCGAGAGAGACACTGCGTACAGTTTCAAACCGAAGACCCATGAAATGCCGGACTTCGAGGCACTGCACAAACAGGAAGAAATGGAGGCGTTTAATCGCAAAATGGAAGTTGAGACAACAGCCGTGAAACCGTTTAATTTGAGAACAAGTGTGAGAACAAAAGGAGATATTACGTTCGAGTCACTGGATGGCATGGATGAGCCAAAATGGTCCACTCCAAGGTTTAAGGCTTCAAAACCATTGGTCCAATCAGGTAATTTCAGTTTTTAATTTGTTTTTTTTTTAGATTTCTTTTTATTGGTAAAATATGCATTTAATTTATATGCTTATGTTTAAGCCACCCAAAGCCAATTTCAATTCAAACAATTAATGTAGTAAAAACTAAAACAGTTTCGTAGTAATGACTATCAGCATGTGGTATTTTGATTTTTGCTGTTGTTTTGATTGTCATTTCCCACCCTCAAAGATGAAATGTGTTTTGCTCTTTAGGTGTTTACCTAATAGCTTCTTTAATGATACATTTGTGACATTCTGACATTTTCTTTAGATACAATTCCTGCTCGAATGACTGACACAACCCGTCGGAGATTGGAAATTATGAAACAGTCATTGGAAAAAGCAGAAAAAGAACTTCAGGTAATGTAATTACAAAATCCGCTGTCAATTTTAGATCCTGAGCTTAAATATATCTTAAGTATTTGTAATATTTTACAAATACATTTTTGTTTTTGTTCGTTTTTTCCCTTATCCATGAACAGTCAATTTGCTTGCTTCAAACCTGCTAATTTGCTTTTTAAATAACAGATTAAAAAAAGTAGAAAAAAATGTTTGATTTATTAATTTAAAGTAAAAAATGACAATAATTTAGAAGAGCTGGATTTCCCACTTGTACTATTTTTTAAATAATCAGTCTTGTCACAGTTATAATGCACAATTACTATTGTCTTATTAAATTTTTTCTTCCCCTCCGTAAGGAGACAAAAGAGTTGGAGAGACAGAGAGTGGAGAGAAGGAAACAAATGGCTCATATTGTCCAGAAGAAAACAACCGGACTTGATAACTCTGCATTGCTATCGGCTTCACAGGAAGAAAAACTTAAACGACATAGGTAAATGGAGGGAAAATGATCCACTGGCATATTAAAGCTTTATGTTTTGCGAAATTTTAAATAATGTTAAAGCAGTGCACATGGCCGAGTGCTAGCACTTTGGAATACTAGCTGAAAGGTTGTGGGATTAAAACCAGCTACTTACTTGCATGAAACAAATTATGTTTTAATATTTCATTACCCAGAGGATTCTTGTGGGTTCTATCAAATTAAAGCAAAGTCACTATTGTATGCCCATTTCCAACATATTATAAACGCCTAAACAACTATGTTGTTAAGTTGTCAAAAACCTTAACAAAACCCAGATTCTCCTCAGAGACCATTTGACTGTAATCATGTATTAATCCTTTAATATATATTTTGCTACTGTGCAAAACACCCATTGGATGGTGCTTGTACTTTAATTAATAGATTTTGTTATTTAATCTGTCAATTTTATTTTTTATGAAAGATTTAGTTATTTTTATTTTAAAAATATACTCATGATTATTGATTATTAGAGAATAATGTAAAAATTTTGCACCTTAGCCAATTACCAAAGCAGTTAAAATGGTTTAATGGTCAGATCATACCTGTGTGTAACAAATTTTTGGACAACTCCTAGTCTACCGATCAGCACAACATCGATGATTCTTTTATCTGTGATTTTTTCAGACGGGAAACCAGGAAGAGAGATGCTGCATACGGCCAGTTTTTAGAAGAGGTTAAAACTCGTGTAAAAGAGCGACCACTTTTATTTGAACAGCATAATGAGGTAAGGTTAGGATACCTATGTTTATCCAACATTTGTAAAATGCAGAATGGGTTATAACTGAGACAATCTTTAGAGTAACTTTGGCCATCGTCAGGTTGCCTCATCTATTGCAGTATGTTGAATGTAATGTTAAAATTGCTGCAGTTTTTTAAGTCCTAAACCACTAGGTGCTAACAATGTCCTTAAGTGCCATGCCAAAGGAAAAAAATTAAAAAGCTATGGGTGGGATTTAAACCCACTACCATATGTCTAAGGATCCAAGGAATTTTCAATCAGCTGACTGGATTTACAGTACACTTTCTAGATACGGAATAAATGATTATGCTTGCCCACAGAAAATGGCGAAAATTCAGGCAGAGAAACGGTATCGAGAGATTCTAGAAACATCCGGCATTAGTGACGACTTCATGGATCGTAAAACGCGTTTCAGCACAAGTTCCGCCTCACCTCCTTTCTCGCCGCGGCAGTTGACACGAGATAGCTACGACTCCGAGCAGTTTGAACAGAGCAGTGATGAGGAGCAAGTTGTTATATCCAACAGGTAGGATTTTCATTTTTGTTATTTTTATGTGATCTTATCTTTTTGGTTGAAACTGTTAGGTTATAAAACCCACATACTCGTTTTATAGGAGTATATGGAGACATTTGCTATAATTATTGTTTAACCCATTAATCCGCTGGGTTCGAGCAAAATTAGTATAAGCCCTTTAGTTTCTGCTGTATTTGTAAACACTAAACAGATAAAATTAATATTGTAATATCCAGCTAATATGAACAATTATACCTCTTTTAGGCAGCCGGCAGGATTGCAGTCTCATACTGACTCATCAGAAATTGGCGTGGAAATAACAAATAAAGAAGTTGACCAAAAACAAGTTGAAATCGCGTAACATTATAATATTACACATTCTACGTTTTAACATTAGAGTAATATGCTCATATTTGATCATTTTTTCCAACATGTTGAAAATCGGTCGATCTAATGTACCGACCTACAAATTAACCACAGAAGTCAAATTAGAAAACCAACATTGGTACTTCATTTTTATATGCTATTAAACCACATGATTTGTCCATTATGGACCTAATACCTATGTATAATTTTTTAGTGCTAAAACGTCATCTCATAATTTTTTCATTGTGTTTCCGCATTAGAAAATGTTGTATTTTTAATACGCTGCTATTATTTTAGACACTAATAAAACATTTGAGTATTACCTTGTAATTACGAGTAGCAAATACGCTGAACTGACATAACTTTTCAAGACGTGTAGAGTTGTATGTGCCAAATTTTTTATCGCTGAACTCTGTTGTTGTTGTTTTTAAAAGATTACTGTTGTAATACTAGCGTGTTTGACCGGATGAAATTTTGTGTTTTGTATTAAAATCGTAATTATTTTGCACAGTGTGACGTTGGTATAGCGAAACGAAATAAATATGAAAAACCAGATATAGTTTAAATGAACTACTAACATCTGTGTATTTATTGTGCTTTGATTGTCTGGCATCTTGGTAGTTAATAGGATGAAAATAATTATGTTTATCCCAGTGAATGGAAAAACGCAGAAGGCGTCAACGCACGAGCAATCGTCAGATTCCCTCACGCCCATCGTAGGGTTAATGATGTCATTACAATGTGTTTTATATGATTAATACGTTACTTCGATTATTGCGAAACCCATTCATTCACTTTAGGCAATGTTCGTTAGGTGGTTTTCTCAGGACACAACCGATATATAGATATTACTTTTCCAATTTTCCTCGGTCGGACTAGATTTCCTATTAGCTCTGAGATAATTAACATTTGCTATGTTCAAAAAGCGCCAATTACTACGGAGTTTAAGTAATGTCCTTTAATTGCCTTTTCCAATTATATATTGATCAAATAATTGCACTGAAAAATACCCCCCCAGCGTGGCCGTATCTTTAACGACCTCCTCATCTTTTGCATTTCCAATTACACGCAATATTTTAACCAAGCTTGTAATGTGTTTTAAGCACGTGGAAAGTAGAAACGAAATAGAAGACCAATAAAAAACTCCATAACGAGTAAGCAAACGTTCAGAAACAAAGTAAAAGAAAAAAGGGTCATATATGGATGAAAATCCATAACCATGCAGTTAAATAGTAGGAAACTGCTAAGATAATCTCACAGAGAAACATTTTGAACGTTATTAGTGTGTAACAAATATTTTCGTAACGCTTTTTAGCTGTTTTGCATTAAGCATTTCGTGTTTTTTTCTAAATAGTCAGCATCGAAACACGGCAGCAAAAATAGCCTAGAAAGCAGTCGGCGGGAAAGATGCAGCTCTTTGGTCACTATCATTGGTAGAAAGGTCGTATTTTCGGAGAAAAACATAAGCGACATTGTACACAGTGTAATTTGCATTAATCTGTGCAAATGATTTACACAGCAGGGAGTGATTGTAATATGTTTAATTCTCGAGTGTCAATTCCCACCCGGCGTAATGTTCGTTTTACGTGGGGCTTTCCCTCTTCCGTGAACCATTGCCGACAGTACATTATTTTCATGACGTCACGTAGAAGATTTCTCTCTCGTTTCCTGTTTTAAACAAAAGTAAATTCAAATTCTAAACGTCTAGGAGTTTACAAATGAGTCCAGTCTACGTTTTTTTATGCAAATAAAAGTTTAACTTATATGTAACGAAAATGATTATATGTAGTTAGAAGTTAGAATTAGAAATAAGGAGTTATGAAATCCCAAACCCACTCCAAAGTGTTCTGAATTAACCCATAAAACTAACTTACAGCTGGACAAGAACCTCTCTATTCTTTGCATCTTGTGTGAGTAGTATGCTTAGCTCGGCGTCTCTCACGTCGGGGGCATCCCCTAATTCCCCGCACTCTATAGCGCGATTGGCGGCGCAATGCAAACAATGGACGTAATAGGCAAGTCCTGCAATGTTTATGAGTGGTTAAGCAATCGGGGTAAAGGTTTTGGTTAATTAAATACTCAATACTAAGTAAATTAAGGTTAATCGCATGTTATCGCAGAGAATTGCTAATTGCCACATTGCTTTACGCTCTTCTGGCAGTGCCACTATAATTATGACGTGATTAAATGTATCTTATGCTTCGAAATTAGGCAATTACATCACAGGTCAAGCAAAAGCACAACATTTTTATTTCATATTTTTACCACAACAACAATGTGTAACTAAATGTGTAATTTCATTGTTTTTTTTCTTTTCCTGATGTGTTTATTTTTAACGTTCATAACAACTGTTTGTTATTCTCCACACATTTATGGAAGAAATAACAAATTATTATCAAATCAAAATAGGTTTTATATCCAATACATTATGCGCGAAAGGTAATCTCAATTCCAAAGATTTCACATTTTGGAATTGGATACTGATGCTTATGCACGTGGGTGGTACAACGAAACTTTAATTTTGCATGACTTACTTTTGGTTATCCGGTGACGACGATTTTTAATCTATAGTCTAACGTCTAAGTCTTACAGTTTAAGTTATGAGTATTCTCACCACTCAGTTTCCCCCTATAGTCTTCGGTGTTTGTTGCCGCTTCGGCAACTGACGTGTGGTTTTTCGTTCGAGTCAACTCCGTGTCCGATTTTGAGGAAAGAAGTTTTGCAGGAACCGCTACAGACTGAACCAGCTGCGGTGTAAGTTGCGTCAAAGCCATATATTAACATTAGATTCTTAATTAAATGGTTGCGTTCTGAATGTTTACCGAAATTAATTCATATTATGCTGGATAATATAGAATAAAAATAATATTAGTGACTACACCACCACGATTTCGAAACTTAGAATGGTATAAAAAAAATATTGTCATTCTTATTTTCTGGTAGGTTTATGATAAACAGTTAAAATCCCCCAGCCTTATAAAAAGTCCTCTTGTAGCCGGAATAAATGAATGCCACACAGCACATCTGACCTCTACTTTATCAACGTGTTTATTCTTCTTGTCCAGTTCAGCTTTTAATGCATCGACTTCCAGGAGAGACGCTTTTAACTTCGCACTAACGTCCCGCGCAGTGTTCTCGTATTTCGAGCTCAATTTTTCCCGTTCCAGGTTTGCTTTGTTTAACTGATTCAACAAATCGGTGAAGGCGGTTTTTGCCTCAGCTTCCTATCAAGGAGGAAAATATTAAAGTTTTAAGGACACTTATGAAGTTGTATAGGATATAAGATTTATTTAGAATTGTAAGAGAGCCAGCTAACGGTCAGATCCTATGCGTTACAACGTGCTACTGTACGCTTGGTGCCTAAAACGGAGTGTCTGCAATTATTACATTACCTTGTTTTTTGTTTCTTCTTTTAATTTCCTCTGGTCGGATTGAAGTTGTAAATTTAGTTCGGTCTTCTTAGCTAACATAAGTGATGCCCCTTTAATTTGTTCATGCAGATTTTTCGTCAATTCTTCAATCTTCTTCTTTTGTACTTCCTGTGAGCGTTTTATTAAGATGTTATTTATTACTGAAAATGATAATGTCATTTCATGCCACTGTGATGGCTCAAAGCCATTTAAGTCTAAATAGTCGTCTGAAAACAACGTAGTGGCAATATTGTTGATATTAATTTATTAACGCTTACCATCACGTTTGTGTCCTTGCGTCTTAATTCTTGGAGGTTGGCGATCTCGGTCAGACTGACCATCTGGGACATTTTACTTTTACACCCTTCCACCAAAGCCTCCAGCCGAGCCTGTTCGCTCAACAGTTTTTCCTGAGTGAAGAATATGGTTGTGTTTATCACGTTCAATTTTTTAACTGCAGTGTTAGCCAAATTCCAAGCGGACCGGTATCAGTGAGTCCATGGATCTTTTGATACCGGGCCCCATACAGAATGGGTAACCAACGAGTTGACACTATTAATGCCGATCGTTTCACGCTATCCGCTAGCGTCGACTTTAATTAAAACCAATTAATCTACGCCCCGCCTATAACTATTAAACAAAATTCCACCGCTGGAACATACCGAACTAAGGTAAAAACAATTCAAAAATGTTGAACAATTTTCTAAGTTTTTTGCCACTTCCAGTGGTAACTTATGCATTAAAACTTGTACATGTGATGCAAGTCTGACCGTGGTTAGAAGGGCGAACTTTAAACAAAATTCCACCGCTGGAAGATACCGAACTAACGTAAAACAAAATCAAAACATTTGAAAAAAATTCTAAGTTTTTTGCTCACTTTCAGTGGTAACTTATGCATTAAAATTTGTACATGTGGTGCAAGTCTGACCGTGGTTACACGGGCGAACTTTAAACAAATTCCACCGCTGGAAGAAACCGAACTAACGTAAAACAAAATCAAAACATTTGAAACAATTTCTAAGTTTTTTCCCACTTCCAGTGGTAACTTATGCATTAAAATTTGTACATGTGATGCAGCAAGTCTGACCGTGGTTACACGGGCGAACTTTAAGTCTCAAACTTACTATTCGCTGACGATCCTTCACTTTGTTTTCCCGCAATGTTTGAAACTCAGTCAATGGTGCAGTTTCGTTTTGAATCTTGGTTATTAACTGTTCTAGTTGTGCTATCTTAGCTTGTTTTGCATCCTAAAAAAACATAAAACGTCAGTCGTTGTTTTGATAATATAAGTTCAGTTTACAATATTGTTTAGCTTACGTACTCTGTCCTTCTTGGAGAACAATATCATTCGGTCGTAGTCATTTTTAATCTTCTCCTCTCTTTCCAAGCATCGAGCGCAACATCCAGAATTCGCAGGCAAATCGGAGGACGAAGTGGGACGAGATAATGCTTCAATCCTAGCATTTCCACTCCCCAGTCTATGGTCTACATTGCCGACATTCGAGGAAAAAGCAAACGCTTCTTTTCTATCTTCCCTTCGTATTGAATGTTTTCCGTTTGGGAAGGCTTCCTTTGGCGGAGTTGGCGTTCTTGAGTCTTTGAGGCCTTTCGTAGCGTCCGCAACATCGGCGGAAAACCTTTTGCTATTACTCTTCCTTCTATTTGATTTGGATGTAGTTTCCAACTCATTGGGTGTGAGCGTCGGTTTGTGGGGGGTTTCTGGTGTGCCGATGTGGGGAAGAGTCAGTATTTTCGCACCCGAGACAACGTCTGTACCGTCCTTGTTGATTTGCCAATAGTGCGGTGGGGAACCTGGAGTGTTCTCTTTTTCACTCGCTGCTAGTTCTGTGGGAGATGTCCCTTTGCTCCGTTTCTTCTTTTTATCAGTTTTCTCCCTGTCATCACGGGAACTCCTCCGGTTTTCTTTCTGCCCATCTGTTGGTGAGGCGAAAGATGATTTTAAGTTTATCGGAGGAAGAGAGGTCGGGTTTAAGTCTGGCGGGACAGTGGGTTGTTCGGCATCAGTCACTGGTGTTTCCTGTGTCAAAACAATAAAACAAAATTTAATGGATTTTAAATAGTACTTTATATATATTTTTGTCACTTTTAATTTAGATCGCTAGTAACCAGAATAGACCCATTTGATTTAAAAAGTAAACGGAAAAACGTCAAAACAAAAACAAATGTCAAACTAACTTCTTTAACCGGAATTTCCTTGAGTGTAACATGTGGTTCCGGGTGATTGACCACGGTCATGGCTCGCTGGGCAAATTGAAGACAGCTGAAAGTTTCGTGAGCAAGGTTCGGACACGGTGATGCGGCTACCAGCAGTCTTGTTATGCAGTTACCGCCCAACGCTTCGCGAAGTAGACGAGTTAATTTCGAGTCTCTGCGGATTTACACAGGTTTATCAGGAATCATGGCCGAATGGTTAACACGACCGATGAATATACCGATTTGTGTATAAAAATGATTTTAGTGCCCGTCAATGGATCTAAGCTTGAACCGGCAAAAAAAAACAAAAAAACTGGTTTATTAGTTTACAAAACGCTATGATCGCATTACACATCCTGCTACCCGTCGCAAATAAAGCGTGGATGAGTCTCTAATGTCAGTGTTTCTTCTAATTTAAACATTCGCTATATATTTACTTGTAAGGTATAATCTGGCTCGAAGAGTCGGCCAGAGCGAGAACGACGTTCCCGAAAACCTGAAGAGACTTGTTCGCCTTTGCGTTCGCGCCGTTTCCACTCGTGTCGTGAGTTGAGTGCTTTGTGGACTGCAATGGATAATTCGCAAAGTTAGATGAAACCGCATTTATTTACCTGGGCAGTACTGGAATACGAAAATATAAAACTACGGTAACTCATAATAATAACTCTCCTTGACAGCGTTTAAGTTTAAAACTACAGGAATGCAGAGTTTGTGACGAATAACTATCCTAATAAAAATGTGATTTGCGGAGAATTGTTAAATTACTATATTGTATTTTAATTATTGTTTTCGTTGTTTTAAATTTCTGTATTTTAGTATAGTTGGTTTAAAGTGTTCATTAGCTCATCAACCTACCCGGTTTACTCCAACCAAGTCGGCGAAGTCAAGTCGGCCGTTCACAACTTTGAGAGAGTTGTTTTCCACATCTTTCTCCTCCCTCGTGTAGTGCAGTGTGAAAACGGTGTGACTCCTCCCCCCATCTCTCACTATAAAGAAAAAAATTAAAAAAAACTATAAAAAAACAAGAAAAAAATTAAATCTTTGAACCTCGGTTGGGATTTCGACGCAGTTGCTTTGTGACGTCATCAACGGATTCAACAGGCATCTCAGTGACGCCTTCCAATGTGGAAGCGTCGTTTGCGTCATGGAATCGAATGTTATCGGTTGCTGAAGGATCCTGTATAAATGTTGGTATATTCACTGAAATGTGCGTAATGGTTAGTCTATAATATATCGATAGACACCATAATACGACTTAAAGATGGCGTACCACCAATTAAAATGAATTCTTTTGGTGTTTGAGTAACATTGGTGCTGATTCCCCAATGTCATTACGGTTGGATGTTGCATGCATGTACTGGGCTTCGGGACAGTTTTCTTATTTAGCTGTGAAGTTTTGTGATAGTGAAGAAGAGCTTCGTGAAATCAAGGTGCTGATTGTGCATTTCCTAGCTCTTTTATTAAAACAAGTTCCTAATGTAAATTTGTAATTAAAATAAGTGACAGGCCTTTTGGTGGTCAGTTTGCGTCGAAAATATTGGGAGAATAATTCGTTGAACGACTCCTTGAGTTAAAACTAGGTTGAAAACGATAAAATAATATAAGCATAGTAGTGGTACATACCAGAATATCGTAAAATTTTTCATTGTAGAGTTGAACAAACGACATCTTTACTTTACAATTTACATTGTCGTTCGTATCTTTCTCGACAGCTGGGAAAGAAATAAGTAATATATTTTTTAGTTAATAGCTTACTGCCAAAAATTATTTGTTTAATAAAAAAGTTGTGCATTCACTTACAGTGTAAGATGGTTTCAGCAGCCCTGATAATCAGTCCCTTATATTTTCCACTACTAGCTTTCCCGAACAAGGAGTGACTTTTCCCTGTGCTCGGTGAGCCGTAGGTCACAATACATGTGTGGTAACCCTGAATAAAGAAAATGTTATCTATATTTAGCTTTTGTTATCATGATGTTGAAGGATAGTTTATTTTTGAAAAAACATGTTCAACAGAGGCGTTTAAACTTCATTAAGTTGTATTCATTCAACAGAATAGTTTTCAAGTATTTTCTGACGCATCCACTTACTTGAAGGGTTTGCTCCACAAGCGAGTGGCTTGTTACGTCATAAGCATCTTTTTGCGTAGCAGTTTCGGCGAGCACGTGATCAAAGTCGAACGAAATCTTGGTACCGTGCTGCAGAAAAGGGTAAATACATGACATTTGATTACCGGTGAGCCACCTTAAATATGGTGTAATCGAAACCAGGTGTGGAAAACCAGGGTCCTGACAGTCCTGTTGCCCATGGTTGAGCCACTTAGCGGACATTACTTTAACCTAATGATTCAATGGGTCGAATCAAAATTATAGCAATGTCTATAATTAGCAATAGCTTCTGTAAATCGACGGTGGTCATGATGGTAACCTGACGATGGCTCTCTTATAACGGCCCCTGTTTAGCCATAATATTCTAAATCCTAAACGAGTTTCTAAAAATATACTAATATATACCAATAAAAAAATAATTCGTCAATAGGCGTCTGGTATATTACGATCGTAAACACATACATTTTCCTTTTTAGCACTTGGTCTTGTGGAAAGTACAATTCTTTGATTTCCTCGAACAGAAATACTTCTCAGTCGACTTGAGGGGTTCCCAACTGCGAAATAAAACCACAGTGAGATAAGGGTTACCCCGCGTTGTTATGCTTGTTAAATAATAATTGAAGGGCCAGGTCCACAAACACGTTCGCAAGTAGACGGACAGGTGGCTGTTTTCTCATCGTTAGTGTATGGTCGCGAGCAAAAATATGAGAAACAAACCAACTTTTAGCTGGCTTACGAGGGCGTGTGAACGCCCTGTCTAAAACATATAATATTTTGGATAGATATCTCACCTAAATCCTGCTCATCGAGAGGTTTTACGCGAACATAGACTTGAAAGTTTGATCGATTTAAAGGAATGTCGGGTTCTACCGTCGTGTTTTCTTCAGGAACAACTTCTTTAATTGGTTCTACATCTTGTTCGGGAAAAGGAGGGTTGGACTTTTGCTCCAAAATCTCGGTAGGGGGTGGGGACGGTTCAGGTTCTTTCAATGGAACTGCCGGCTCTTTAATTTTCTTCGGTTCTTCCCTGTGAAAGGACAAGGGTCGGTTAAGATATTGGTCTTTTGAGTCATTTTCGTCAGGTGTAGTTCGGACCGGCGAGCATCTGTTATTAAAAACTAGATACTGTCTCGAACTGTATCTTTTAGCGACCAATAACTCGTCCCGAGAATACATTTCCAAACCGTGGATGTTAGTTTGTATTGCGGGGACCATTCCAAGCGGTTCTTGGGTGCAAGTAACCGCGCCAGCTGTAGAGGGAAGAACATTTCCATGCCCGTGGTATCCAATCTGGGTTGCATTAAATCCTGGATAAAAATCGCGACGCCTCGATCGTGGTTGGGCGGTCGGTGCGTGTCTAGTTAGAAGGTGGAGAGGGGCGGATGTTCTTGGACTTGAATCTCGCAGACACGGCGGACCATCGTACTCTAATCCCACTTTGAACGGCACAGGTTTACACTTTACTCCTTCGGGGAAATAATTACATCCTCCCCGCGTGAGCGGGGTACGGGGCGGGTCTTGTCTACGACCAGAAGCCATTTTTACGAGTCTCGCATTTCTCAATATATTCAACTCCCAGCTCAAATTAAATGTTCCGCAAAATTTAGTTGCAAACTTTTTTTAACCAGTAGGCATACCCTCTCAATAATCTACACAAATAGTTCCGGCAAACTGATTTAACTCTGTTGTTTACAGCGGCGGCAGTCGAAATTAGAGAAAGTGCGAACAATGAAAGTTTGGTAATCGCCGTGCCATTCGAGGGTCTATTTTCGATCGATAATGTTGAACTGTTTACACAGATGGACTCATGAGGTGGGACAAGTGAAATTACGAGTAAGTGGTCATTGACTACCAATGGAAAGCAAATTAACAACACATAAAGTGTACCGTCGAACGTAAGGAATATGTATAAAGTAGGCGCATGCCTATTTTTGTAAATGTGCTGTGTTTAAAGCTAACCACACGAAATGACGTCCGGAATTTTGTTTCTACAGTGATTTATTTGTCATAGTGCCAGGTGCAGGATACTTTAGAACGATGATCGAGCGATTTATATAGAACGGTCCGCCCGTACTTGACCGGTAGGAGGTATTGCCGTAGTTTGTACAGGCACACATAAATGCAAGCAATTGAGATTCAGAGTCTAAATCCGGATCCAGTTATAACTCGCCTATTAAAAGGCACCATGGACTCGACGAATATAAAAATGTGAACGATAAGCCTGCTTGAATAACCGCATCCAGTACTTTATATTGATATTAAAAGCGAGGGCTTTAGAACGGACCACTTCAACCATATATGATTCTGTGCAAAATATAACACAAAACGCAGACCTGCTTAATACGAAAACATTCAAAAAGCGCAACTTTACCAAAAAAAACAAGGCAAATTTACACAAGGGGTGACTGACTGACCATCTGGTAATACTGTACAGAGCTTTGTTTTACCTTTTTATAGAGATACATTTAAAACCATAATGAGCTTTCACTTAAGACAGTTTTTATATAAAAAATCGGTACATATACCGACTGCATTATCCAGATACGGCCACACGACCGTACAACACTTACACCACATTACTTACTTTGTTGGTTGCTTTTTGATCTTCGGCCGACCAGCCGCTACCAATCGACGCATCTTGCTTAACGGTGTCGATTTTCTTGACCAGTAACTAATAACTCATTCAGCAAAGTAAGACTTTTGGAACATAATTAAGTCAAATAAACGTTAAATCTGCGACTCAGCTCTTCAAAAATAAACACAAAATTAGTGTCTATTGTGTTTAAAATGTTCTTTAAAGCGCCATTTGTTGATTTATTGGTTTACCTCAGTTTGCCGCCAAAGAATTATAATCAGTCAACAGTCATAGAAATGAACTAATTCTAAGGGAATATTGAAACGTTGTAGAAATCATACCTCGTAACAATTCTATTATCTCCCATATTCCGGCGTGCTAGACAAACAGTTGTAATAAAGAGGACTGATCGTTGAGGTTATTACAGTAAGCATACGATGGGTACTTTACATTTGATTTAAAATAACAGGCCTGTTTGACTCGTACGTAATAGGGTGTTTGGATAAGAACGTACCTTGCGAATTTGACCTTGGGTTTTATCGTGCTTTTATTAAATTAACCTTGGTTCATCGGGCCCAGTGTCGGTTTACTGTAAAAAGCCTATTATACATATTCAGGTAATAAGACATCTAAAACAATCAATTAGACGATACAAGACGTTTTAAGCGTATCATTATCTTATAACAAAGAAACTATATTCAGCTATAGCAACACATGCTGTGTAATGTTAAGGCCTAAATTCTGGATTGATTTTTTTTATAAAAATGGACCGGTCAGTTATAGTCCATGTTTACATAAGATAAGCTTACGTTTTCTTATTGGACATGGGGTTTGTATAAACACGTCATCTCGTGCTCAGCCTACGTAAGATATGCCCTCACGCAGTGTCAAAAACGCAGACCAAAGAGGGAATTTATCACTCAGCAGTAATTCTACAAGAGTATAGCAGTGGCGTTACAGGATTAACTACACACTTACAAGATGTTTTTCTTTTAAGACAGCTGAATGCCTTTTAATCCGTACTTAAAGCTGCCTAACACTGACCGAATCTGACTGCTGAACTCACCTACCTTTACACATATGTCTATTCCACATAAACATATACGGTATAACGACAAGGCGTTAAAACTCCTTGCCCGAGCTAAAACAATACCAAGGTTTTAAGGGCACTATTGTAGTGCTTCAGCTAGTCCGTCTAAAACGCGAAGTGACTTTTTATCATTGTTCTGAAGACGGCTACAATTTAAAGTGCCGCGAGTATAAAGAAATCGACCAATGCACTGAACCACACCTTCCCATACTCGAAACTGTAAATGCTTTGTGGTTTGGCGCCTGTTATTTTCTTTGCCGCTGCACAGCGTTGCTCTTTTAATTTATGCGTTCACAGTGTACTTCTAATTAAACAGCCCTCCGCGTATGCTCTCACCCGAATCCTTCATTATCCCATATTTTAAATGCAGAAAACAACTTGAAACAGCGTCGCCAGTCCGCCAGTATTGGGTTCATAATATTTTGACGCATGTTCCTATTTTTTTGGGTTATTTTAAATCCTAAATAAACGGTATACTTAACGGTTAAAGGTATCATTTAAAATTAAAAATGACTTGGTAAGAAATAGTTACCTGTACACCCCGAACAAGTAAGTTCGTTACTCGCGAAGTGTACTCCGGATAATTCGTTACATTTACGTTCTAAAAATTTAAAAAGTCTGCATAGTTAGCCTAAAAACGATAATCTGCAGCCAAATTAATCTAGGACTATCAAGCTAAAAGATTCCGAGAAAAGTAGCATTTGGCAAGGTAGTATTATTTCTAGACCCTTTTATTAAACACAAAACATTGTGTCAATTCAAAGACAATTGTACAAAGAACTATCATTTGAAAAGGTTCTGTTCGCGTATTGCTTCAATATATTTGCTTATTGAGTCGATGACTTAACTTATTTCTTTGTCGAATTTAAACATAACAACGGTGGACCGCGTAACATCGAGATAAAGTCATTGGTGGTCCTGGTTACCGCACAAGCTGCATGCTACTATGTTTTACCTTCGTGTGGTTAAATGATTTCTGTACAAAAACAGTCTTGGGGACAAGTAAGCCGTCATTACAATATTAACAAATGTTTCCCGCGGTCTTATGACGATTACCCGTATTTTTCTGCCGAGTGGACAGCATTGTATTTAACTCAAAGTCATCGTCATGTCAAAATATTTAATAGCAGACAGAGTTTAGTCAAGTCAAGTCCCTATCTTTAATATGGCCAATCACGCCGTATTTTTTAAAATTGATTTTAATTATTTGATCTAATTATTGGACTTTATGCTTAATTACAAGTTAAGGTTAAACAATATTGGAATGTTGGCCTGCATTAAGTACTGGTACAATCAGTTGACATTATTTTTATTTACTTCAAACAGACATACTTGAATTATCCTATGTCACTCAAGTCATGTTAATTCATTTTGAGGTTTTAATTGGAGTCAAATAAATAAAGATTCGACAGATATAAACCCAAGTGGTAGCGCGTCATACCGACAAATAGTAGATGACGGGTTCGAAGCCAGTCTATTGGTTGTAGGTTAATTCCTCTTTTAAGGCACTTTACATTTGCTTTTTAACACCAGTGGTTTGATTGGTTATTAAAACAGTGACGTTTTCTCCATCGTGGTTAAGACGCTACATTAGGTTTGGGATGGAATATTCATGTTTATCCCTGCAGGGAATGGGAAAACCAAGGTGGTTATTACACGGCCAATCGTCAGATCACCTTGCGCCCATCGTCGGGTTATCGGAAGGTTTGGTTTACAACCGGTTTGGAGGATTGGTTTGTTATAAAGCCTTCAGCGGGTTCCTACTGCAGAGATCGTGAGTATATAATTAAAGATCACACATAAAACACTGCTGTCTTGAGAAAAATATTTTATTAGGCGCATAAATGTAAGGCCACAATCTTTTGGAACACAACGCAACCTTGATAAACCTGTGCTTGTGAACTAGAAAAAAGCAAAAGAAAGCTAGAAAATAAATCTGATGATAAGTACACTCGGGTTATATTGCCGGTGTGGGAACAGGGCTCTCTTGCGCCTACAACGAATACTGTAAGTGCAAACGAGTTGAGATATAGAAAGACATATGAAACCCGTAATATAATACTATAATACTCGTAAAAACGCCTTCAAGGGATCTTCGTTTTTGCACTCCGCCATTAAATATGACTGTTACTTATTAACCTAAAATGAGCAACACTGACCGTTACAAACGCGCACTTATAATTGTCTGGTAACACTGCTCGGTTGAGAAAAAAACGCAAAAAACTATGCAATATTATTTACAGAGAATTAAATAAAAAACGATTTTATATACTCCGGTGCATAGACAGCAGGTCTAACACATTAAATATAAAAAAAGAAATGAAAAATACCAGGTGCTTTAGCAAATATATAAGATAAATAATTGGAGGAACTGCTTTAAAAAGCTGTATAATTTATACCGCATTGGTTAGAAAGCATTCAAAGCAGCATACTCAATAAATTACAATAATATGACTAATGTGACCTTTAACAGACTGAAGCGGCGAGTTGAAATCAAAAAAAGCGGTAACTGGTGTTGGGTAAAACTGAGTTTTACTGATCAAGGCATTTCACGAAAGACCCTAACATGTAAATACGGTTGATTTTTTATTTCAAGAAAATCGGTTATGTGATGTTGAAAGTTAAAACTGGAAACCATTTTCCTTTAGTACGCCGTGAATCGGTTTTGAAATCCGTAAACGATTTAGTTTAGATGACAAAAGCGATCCATAAAAAAAACATAAATTCCGTGGAAAAGGAAACGACGTAACCTTTTTATTGCGTATGCGTCTTATTTGTCCAACTTTATACGAATAAAGATCAGTTTCTGCGACTATACTTGACCGATTTTCTTTGAATAAAAGTCAACAGTTTGCATATTTAAAGGTCTTTTGAATTATACCGCAAAAAGAAAAATATCAGTCAAACACTATTTACCGTACCCGTGAGTAGTACATTTGTTATGTTTATATTAAGGGGTCGCGAATTTGGTGAATGGAGGTTGTGTTTTGGTGGTTATTTCCTGTGTGAGATTTCGATAATAAAGGCGGGCACGAGTGGGAATGGGAATAAGTTCCATAGCCCGATTCGCTCAGAGACGAAGACGTCTGTCTCGAGAGATTCGGCGAGTACAGGTTCGCACTGTCCGAGGAATCTCGGTCCAGGGAGTCCCGCGGGTACTCGCTAGATGGCGTCCCAGAGTCGTCCCGAGTTCGTTTTGCGGACGGCGACGAAACGGTTTCAAAGTTCGCGCAAACCAGCGCCGAGGCCGGGATTTCGACGACCGGTGACGTCATAGGACTGGTGCTCGGCGTCGAGCAGGACGATGACGTGGCGGCCGCGGATGGTGACGTGGTAACTGGACTGTCAGTCGAGCTGCCGCTACTCCTGGTGTCGGAGCCATCCCGCTGCTTGCAGGTTCGTTTTCGGTTGCGCCGTTTCGCGATCGGCGCGTTCGTGACAGCGGAAAGCTGGAAGCCTCCTTTACTTGCCATGTGGTATGCTTTCATCGTAGCGTTGAAGAAGTTCGTGGCTCGGGGGCCGGGTGACAGCACCCCGGGGCTAAGGAGTGGGGTGGTAGGGGCACATGCCCCCTGAACCCACGGACTCGCCAGTAGATCCGATATCTTCAACCGCTTAGAAGGATCGACGGTCAAAAGACCTGGATTATTAAATTAATGAATCCACACGCAAACTGTATTAACTTAAGTGACCTGCGATCAATATATAGTTGGTACCGTCACGTGTAAACCGCATTTCCCCGCATAATGCCCAACTACGGTAAATAACACTGTGCGACCTTTGTTATAATCGAGTTTCCGTGTTAAGTGTCGTGAACCCAGAAACGTACTCTCCCGGTAAGGCAATACGTCAGACCACGAAATGTAGGAAATGGTTAAAAGTTTGCATGAATCGAAACAGTCTTACAGTAAGGTAGCTTTCAGAGATTTTCAGATAATTTGTTTATTATAAAACGAGACGAGCACATCTATTTAATAAAATTGGTCGTTGAATTTTCTTAGCTTTGATAATCGATTCACACGACTGGTATTATGGCAATGGTTAGTTTCGTGCTTGGACAAAGGAAATTTGATACATACCATGCACAAGCCTGCGTGCCTCTTCTGATACATTCTGCCACGACGGTCCATCGAAGGTGAATTCCCCTTGCGTGATACGCGTCATAATCTCGGCTGCTTTGAGAGCCTGTCCGTCGCTCACGAACGGTACGGCACCGGATAACACGGCGTACTGGGGACAGGATGCGTTCGATGACGTTTTCGGTAAATAATTGGGCGGTTTACAGTGGGTTGGAAAGGATGCGCGTCTGCCACATCGGGCCGTACACATAAGGCCGGTAATTAGACAGTATCGAATGACGTATTACGGAATACGACCAACGCTTTAAACTCCGTTCGGTATAAAACACAAATTGACCAATGACGCAGCGAACGGAGGGTTATATAAGGAATAAGGATAAATAGCCAAAACGTACAGTTAGTAGTAAAGCACACGTTACAATCAAGCGTTGAATAATTTGGAGCGAAACTTTTGAAAATTTCTGTCATTGAACAACGGGATTTTCCATTGTCGAATCATAAATGAGGGGTGGGGAAAATCCATACTAAACGATTCACAATTGGTTATTACCGCATGAAGAAAATGAAATAATGGTCTATGTGTATTGTCAGATCACTCGTGCTCGCGACCCACTTTCCAAGGGTTTTACATTGTGTATGGTAGAGACGTTGCTTTTAGTTTTTGCACAACTTATTAGAACCAGTCAATTTAAACTGAGTCCCTTACAGAAGCATCTTTAGCAATCGGCTGCGTTCAATCACAAGTAATTTAGAACAAAAGAAAACACTGCCATTCAGGAGCAAACTTGTCCTATTTAAATTAAAAAAATAAACTCACCAGAATCACACCTATGCTCCAAAGATCACATGACTCATCATAACCCTGCGCATTTGTGGCGCCGACGAACCCCGACAACTGCAGGACTTCGGGGGCAGCGTACTGTAGCGTGAAAACCGGCGTTTTCAGCGACACCGATGCGCCAGGTCCAGCGTTCGGCTTGAGCCGAGCGAAGCCGAAATCGACGATTTTGAGATGCAGTTGTTTCGCCGGGGAGTTGTTGTTGTGGTCGGTTGGCGCTTGCACGAAAATAATGTTCTGGAAATCACAGTGAATTAATTTTATGGAAAACCATGTTCAGCAGAGAGATATAAATTAAACAAGGACACAAAATGGGATTTGAAGTTAGAAGTGGTAAGTTTTCACCGTGAATACGTTTAAAATATTAACGTTTCTCCAAATGAAAATAAACAAACGTTTAAAAACGCCAACCTACCATAATCAATCAATAAAACGGCCCACTAGTTTGTATATATTTATGCATGAATGAATTGCTGTGACATTAGATCAGCAGACGCGAAAAATATATAAACAACACAGTAACATAGTAACCTCATTGATAATTAATTAGCTAATTAATACCTCGGGTTTCAAGTCACGGTGCACAATCCCTTTGTCATGCATGAAAGCCACGGCTGATATGATTTGCTTCATTATGATACTAGCCTCTGCCTCGGTGAACAGGGGGTGGTCACGTATAAGTGACAGCAGTTCGCCGCCATGCAGAAGTTCCATGACTATGTAGGTATGATGCTGGGGAAATAAAATTGATGAGATTGAGGGGGAATTTAATTGGAAAATTTAGGGTTCTGGAAGTAATTTCGCAATATTTTCATGTTATCCCCGTCAATTGGAAAAAATGATTAGCTTAACAGCAGTTTTGACCTCACAAAAGGCGGACCGCTAACCAACTAAGCTATTTGAACGACATAATGGTATAAGTTGAGAAAGTATGGGGACCAATGTAGGTGTGGTGCTGCGAGGGAAATAAAATTGATGAGATTGAGAGTGAATTTGATTGGGAAAATTTAGGGTTCTGGAAGTAATTTCGCAATATTTTCATGTTATCGAATTGGAAAAAAAAATGATTAGCTTGTGAGCAGTTTTAACCTCACAATTTTTTGAATAAAAAGACCACTAACCCAATAAGCTATTTGAACGACAAGTTAAGAAAGTATGGGGACCAAAATTCATTTTATGATTAACGATCCAACCCAATGGTAAGTGACATGTGGAAAATTGCTATGTCATAGTTGCGTGGCAGAAACAGCAGCTTGCTAGTTATATAAGTCCTTGGGAAAGCACTTAATTGCCATTGCTCCAATAGAAATAAATCTAACAGAACAAAAATACAAAGTATTGTCTTTAATATATTTAACCCTTTGTGGGTTTGGCAACATAAACAGGTAAATTAACATACTTAACATGAATCATTAAAAATACCCAACTATCTGCCACAAGATATATCAAACGTAGATAATCCTCAATATTGTGCGATTGTAATTATACTAAATAATTTAAATATAAATATTTTACAAAAATATTGGGATGGGTGAGTGAAAACACTAGTGTATATAGGAAAGGTAAACACTAGAGGTTTACTTACATCACGATTGTAATTATGAAAACATTTTTTGGGCAATTGTTATGTCAGTCCGGAAAAAATAAATTATTGTCTATTCAAATTTTATAAAAATTCAATTTCTTCAATTTTAAATGTTTTTTTATTCATAAAGTAACATACAATGGTAGATTTAAAGACAGTGATGCATGTCCATAGTAAACACCATATTTTAGACCATACCTTATCCTGATAGATATTGTACAACTTGACTATATTGGGGTGCCCCTGGCATTGTGTGAGGGTTCTTAGTTCAAGCATTGATTGAAGTTCCCATCTGAGAAACAAAAACATGTTGCATTTGTATGTTTTTAAAATGCGGCAAAAATCTCTTTAATCAATATCAGTGCAAAAACAGGAAAAGATTCACAGAATACCATGCTCATAACTGGTTATTATAACTATTCACTGATGGTTTATTGTACAGTTAACAATCTAGTGTATTTAAATTATTGCTGATTAAAAAAACAAAAAAGGACTTTAATTACCTTCTGCTTATTATTTTTACGGCGAATTCCTTGCCTGTTGATAGCTCAACGCACTTTCGACAAACTGAAAAACTCCCGTCGCCCAGAGGGGGCGTAACGAGATCGAGCTCAAACAGGTGGAAAAACTCGCTGTTGGTCCCGCGTCCCAGGTGCGCCACCTTCTGGAGATAGCTGGGGGAGGGGCGGCCAGTGTTGCGCATCGGTTGAAGCAGGTCGTCGGACAAAACGTGTTGCCGACCGAACACGACAGAAGGAGACACAAATGAATAACCCTGGGACAGGAAATGGAATTGTTTGGAAATTTGACGGTGTACAAAATACAAAAACTATGTAATCAAAATATCAGTTGATTAAGACAAAAAATTATAACTATAAGATTTCAATATATATATTATGATTATATCTATAAATGCCATGTAAAAAAGTAATGATGTACACCGAACAATACTGTAATTAATCGTTCGGTGAAATGAAGAAGACTAATTTTTGTTGTTTTGTAAGAATGTGTTTGTAAATAAATAATAATGTGGTCAGCGTGGTAAAAATAATAGTAGCATTTCCTGCATGATACAGTACATACTGTTGTGGTGATTAAGAATCACAGGATGTTCAGACTACCTTTGTTTACACTCATAGCAGCTTGTTTACAGCTGTCTGCTTGGGAGAAATCTGCTACGAATAACCAGTCGTCTGCATTTGTGACTGATATGTAGCTGTACTACACAACCATAGTGTTGGTTCATCATAATTTTTTTATTTTTGTCAAAATAATTATACGTATTAATTATGCATTGTTGTATCGATTTTCACATTTTTAAACTCTGTAGGAGAATTCAAAGATTAGCTCAACCTAAAACAACAAACTCTAATAGCAGTAACAGGATTACAGCATTACATACTACATTCTCCTGAGTACTTTAACAAAAGATACATAGTTGATGCATTTTTGGAAATAGTAGCATTCTTTAAATACTTCTTCGACAATTAAACCAAAATTTTAATGAAAATAATCTTATTATTTAACGTTTTTCTTTAATGACAAGTCTTCAATTTGTTTTAACTAATATTTGAATCTATAGCATTTATCTTTGCATGGTTATGAAGCCATAGCCCTGTTTTATCCAATATGTTAAGCTTACAACAGTTTTACCTTCTTGTCATACCATGTAATGCAAATAAGTGCTGTAATATGAATTAGGCTGACGAGGATTTCGTTTTAAATATATCTGATATGCCAATTTTATTCTGCATCAAGTCTACATCGAATATAAATGAAAATCGAATAATTTACACAAAAATACGATTTAAAAAAATTATTTAACTTTCACTAAAAAAGGCAAATTAATAGTCAAAAAAAATAATAGTCTGGAAACAAAAAGACAAAACGATTGTCACCTTAAAAGGACATGATGGGTTGGGTGCAGGGGTGGGTGCGGGAGAATAGTTGACTGGCATCAAAGTGAATTCATCGGCGAAATTACTGGTGTCTTCATCGTTTGCGATCACCGGCTTAAAAGGGGCGGGAACGTCTTTGCGGGCCACTTTCTCCCAATCCATTGACTGTAAAGTGATTTTACGACGTTGTAAATATAAGATTACGATGTGACTTCAAAGGATCCTAACTATAGTTATGAATAAAGTATCAACATTTAAATGTTGATTATAAATGTAAACATTTTTAGTGATAAGTGTATATATAAAACATTTTTATAATAAGGTAAACATTGGCATAGTAAACCAACTATAATGGAAAATACTCAATGTTTCAAGATAAAAAAATACCCATTAGAATAAAAAATAATACTCTACTTTTCTCATTAAGGCGCTCTGTGATATAACGTTTACTTTTAATCTCAATACCCTTATGCTATTACTTTCTAAATTTCTACAACACTTTTCATAAAACATATTGTATTAGATCTGGAAACTTCATCCACAGGTAATTATATATAATATAACATGGTATATAATGAGAATATTTTAGCTAGATTTTATGTGCATGAAATAGGAGCTAAGCATTTAAAATAGTACGGATTTCAGTTACATGGCAACTCTACCACCACTACACAGTTCATAATATTTTCTGTGTGTTAAATAGATATTCGCAGCACAATATTATAAGTCAATATACAAATGGTATATATATGTATATAAAAAATGACATAAAGTTACTGAAATATGAATTTAAATAGTATATATAATGATGCTTTTACATAAAAAATAAGATACAACAACCTAAAGCAGAAGTTAAATGAAACATTCTGATCAGAAATTGTATAGTCAACAACGGACTTTCCCAGTCTACACAAGTTTCCTGTCCAGCAATGTACATTTAGCTCTTGTTGTGTCAACACCTGATCGTTTGTGAAATTTAGTAGTATGAACCTGTGTGCTGTATATATAAAGTAAACAAAAGTTTGACTTATTGTGTGCAAGGGGAGTGTCATGTTTACTAGTCCATTACCTTATACATGTGATAAAAAATACATATCCACGGTTATTACATATATTATAACTATAAAATATGCTAAATCCTAGCCCTTATTAGGAAAGTTTTCTTTATGTGATCTGTGAAATGTATGCAACACATAAATCACATATTTTAAATCATAATTAAATAGACTTATTCATTATTTGCTATTTCTTTAAAATGTCAGACAATGTTTTACTCCATATTGGTGATTCATGACTAACTCACATAATCATGCGTATTGATCATTTATCACACTACGGCAGTCATTCACGTTCTATTAGAGTCACTATGCTGTATTTGTTTAGTTTATTTGGTTGCATTTAACAAAAAAATGGAGTGTACAGGTTTATTATTATTAAAATTGTAGACCTAGGTTCATTAATGTTTTATATTTATCAAATTGAATACCTTGGTTCAGCACAAACAAATAAATTTAACACAAATGCATTACAGTACCCTATTTAAGCACTGATCATGTGCTGGTAAATCCATGTATTTGTTGTTTGACCGATGTAAATAATTAGAAAATTTAAATAGAATATTTTCCACCCACAATTTCGGAAGTTTTGATAGCGTAGGTTTATTGCATATGTTATGTCAAAAGTCAGATCTATCACCTATGAACAATGCGGCAAACAGTTTGTGCTTTCGGAAATGTGTAATACATAGGCGTGATTACTGTAATTCAATTTGAGGTTCTGGAGCAATTTCCGTTTTCTGCTTAAAGTCTTTTACATGCCATTCACCTAAATTTTCAATGCCCACATAATGAGTGTATTAAATTTATAGAAGAATTGGAGTATGGACAGATTTCTTTAAAATAAAAGGGCAGAATGCACATTCTGTCACAATGCATCGATTTTTTAATTTATAAAATAGTTTAACCGCACATCTCAATGTAACATAACAATTTAAAATTTGTACAGGAAAGGAAAAAGCATGATTGAGTTTTTAAAGTTAATACCTTTTCCAGTTTATTGGGTTGCACTTTAATTAAAACATATTTTGATTTTAATAAAGGTAGTTGTTACAACATCTAAAATTTTTGTGCTTGCATTTTCTTATCTACATTTAAGGCTGTTATTTTTATTATTAATTCAAATTCATATTCGCAATGGTTTTATGTTATTGGATAGGTCCAAAATCGCGTGCTGTATTATTATATGTCAAACACATCCGGATCTAAAGGCTGAAGTATTCCAAACAAATATGCAGTCTATTTGGGCACCATTGCACTGATGTCAGGTTAATTTACATTGAACACCAAGTTTCCCCATAAGATTAATGCAGACAAACCTGAGTCAAGCTGCAGGGCATACCGTGCAAGTTCAGGCTGTAAATAACACACCCTATTTGTTCATATAACAGTAAACAAGTTGTTAACATAAAAACAAGCAAAATTTTAATTTTAAACAGGAATGCAGGGTGCAGCATGCAACATACGATAAAATAAACAGATTTTTTGGGCAGTACAACTAATATATATATTAAAAGTTGTACATTGTTATGCTACAGTGAGTAAGTGTATGGTGAGTAATCACAGTACAACACGGCAACAGGTAAAATGTTTAAATTTGACACCGTAAGGAACAAAATAGCACCATAAATCAATGCCATAACTCCATAATCCATGGATATCAACGAGACTAATAATTGATGAATTAGTAAATTATAATCAATAACTGGACAGGTTAATGTCACGTATCCTATCTTGGCAGACTATAATACAGAAATGACGCCACACAGTCCACTACAAGCCAATTAGACTTTATTACTGTTGTAATGTACGGAAATTACCATCACAAAACAGTAGCATTTCCTTCACAAATTACACCCTGGTTTGAAGTACAGTACTTATGGTATAATGACACATGTCAGTAAACATGATAAATATGAATTTAGAGGAAAATATTTAACATTAATTAGTCTGATGGTAACTTTTAGCGTTACCAAATTAGGGAGTGTTATTTGGTTTTGTATCTTATTAAGTATGATAATTGATCAAAGATAAATGGTTTAATAAGGCATGCCCAACCTTGTGGCAAATTATTGTAGAGTAACTTTAATAAATTTAAAAAAACATAATACTAATCTTAAACATTTAAAAATATATAATAGTTTTAGAATAATATAAAAGCTAAATTCAGAAAGCATTTTAAAGCACTTATGGAATACACACCTAAAAATATTTAGCATTGTTAAACTAATATGATTGGCTATTAACGAAAAACATATGTTTAAACTTAAACAATATTTTAGAAAATGGTTTAGCTTTCTAAATAAAAAAGGTATATTTACCAGCCTTTTGCGAAAGGACTACTTAAAAGTAAATGACTATCCCCTTTTTCATTGCAAATCTTTATAAGATTACTAATTAAAGTTTAAATTTAAACCACAACAATCAAGCACATAAAGAAAGAAAAATGCATTGCCCTGTTTATATACAAGCACAATTTAAAGGTGATTTTTACCCATTCAGAAATACAAAGCATAAACAAGTAGAATAATGCATACCTTATAAAAAGAATGATCTTTTATATCATTTATGCCTCTGTTTCCACAACCCAATCGTGTCTGAGGGTTCTTGTCAAGAAGTTTCAATATAATATCAAGTGCTGGCGGGGATAACTTTTTTGGTACTGGAGGGTGTTTATATAATATCCGTCTGCAATAAAAAAATCAATTACATAAGTGGGGGCTTTGTGTGCATAAACAAAATGGTAGGGGTGCTATTTGTGAACAACAATTAAGCTAAATTGACTTAAAACCCATAAACCTGTTACTATTAAATCAATGTGTTACCATAAAAAAACATGTATTTTTGCAAACCTTGCAAAGCAATTGGTTAACAGCTATGCGGGTATGGCAGTGTGGTATGTGGCCAGTTTAGTAATAGAACTTTTGATTGCCTTTTCTGTATTATTGTGCAAGCTAATGTGCGGACTCATTTTTGCCATCATACCACACTGTAATAGCTCCAACGTTAACTCTACTGTAGAAGTGGGGTGTTCTAATTGCCATATTATAACTAACAAAAGATGACCAATGGTAAAAATTTATTAACTATGCAATTCAATTATAACCAACAAAAGAATGATCCAACTTTATGTTTTGAACTCACTTGTATTTCTTAGATTATTTGGGGGCAATATCAAAACTTAAACAAAGGCATACATGGTAGGTCTGGTGTCCCATAGTCTTTAATCGCTATATACTTCATTGTCTACATGGCTAATACATCAGCACATAGTAAAATTAAATTGCAAAATTACTTTGCATCCTAGACTACCATACCATTTATGATTTAAAATAGAATATAACATAAAAATAGAATATAACATAAAAAAACAGTGGAATTGACCATAAACATAACACTTCGCTGAATGCCAATAAAATCAATAAAATTGAAATCTATATTGTTGACACTAGACATTATCAGCAAAACTGTTTAAACTAGACAATACTTCAAAGAAGCTTCCATAACTGGTACAAATTATGTTTATAAATGGTTGGTTTTAGTATTAAAGCATAATGTTTTTAACATTTATATTTTTAACTTATCAGTTACATAATTAAAAAAGATTCTCGATTGCAGCTTAGCAACACTCAAAGGTAAACTGAAAGTTTTATCTAAACAACAGTTAAATACATCAGATAAACCCACAGGTGTACATGCGAGACATAAACTATAAATAGCTATCAATTTACACCAAACTGCAATAATAAGTGTCAAGATATATCATATATAGCACCTTAACAGAATGCTTGTAAGATATACTCCCACAGACTTAAAAGGACATGTTTTTGACTACAGAAAGACTTGATGATTAAGAAACCTACCTAGAAACTTCAGATTGACTGTTTTTCTCTCCTTCCACTGTAAACGGAGATGCCCCGGTCATTAGTTCGTACATCAGCACACCAAGGCTCCAAAAATCAACGGCAAAATCGTGTCCGGCCCCGTTACTTTTGATAACTTCAGGTGCCATGTATTCAATGGTACCACAGAATGAGTAGGCTCTATCACCCTGTTCAGAAATAAACAACCATGTAATAAGAGTAAGATAAAAATGATGTTAAAAGAGCTTTAAATTTAAACCCAGCCAATGTAAAATACTCATATGGAGAAGTTTTAGTAAATAGATTTTCCAAACTGATCTTGCTAAACCAGTAAATATCCATTTTGATTAATAGCTTTTACATTGTATAGGTTGTTATTGTTGCGGGCATTTAAAGGAGAAACATACATTGCACATTCACTGTTGCTCATAAAAAACAACGGATTTATTTTAAGTCTATGCTAGATAAACCACAGCACGTAATCATTTTGCACAATTCATCTTCATTACTCACTTCGTTTATAAATTCCTTACTCAGACCAAAGTCAGTTAAAACCACATGTCCATCAGAATCCAGCAAAATATTTTCCAATTTTATGTCGCGGTACACGATCCCAAGCTAAATACAGTTGGATATTAAAGAACAAAGTGTTAAAAAATATGCTGTTTAAATAGGTGAAATTACTATTTAGATAAATCAATGGTTTTAAATGTTTGTAAAATTGGTTAACTAATTATTTATTCTATACCATTAAGTGTTTATGACAAGTTACATGTTACATTAGATATTTATTAATTAGGGCTGCGAAAACTTAAAGGTTAACCACGGTTAACCGTTTTTATGGTTAACCGTCATGTTAAATTTTAACCGTTTAACCGTTTTTTAACGTTACCGCCCACATTTAATTGGCGTAATTGTGTTTTAATAATCTTCAAATATACATAACTCCATTCACACGTTGATTGTTTCATTATTACGTAATATAAGCAACCATTCACACGTCGATTGTTTGATTGTCAACGTAATATACGCACCATTCACACGTCGATTGTTTAATTGTCAACGTAATATAAGCAACCATTCAGACGCTGATTGTTTGATTTTTAACTCAATATTACGCATTAAAACTAAAGTTATACTATGTGTCTTAAGGTGACGTTTAAAAACTATAAAGTAACACATAAATAAGACCGATCACGCGCGTTATTTTTTTGCTGCCCTTTACGGCTGCCTGAACTATTTTTTGTCAAAAACGGTGTCGATTTGATGGTAGTTTAAAGAAAATCGGTTAACGGTTAACCGATTATTTTTACATCAGTTAACCGTTTTTTAAATTAACCGTTAATTCGCAGCCCTATTATTAATACTATACTTTAGATTAAAATCACGTTTACTGATAAAAATTCAACTTCTAAGAGTAGGGATTTTAAACCATCCCAACATCAATCCATCAAATTTGGTAGAGTATTTATATTTCTACAAAATGAATAAAAAGTTAAATATGTAAATAATGTAATGTATTGTTTTAGTATTAAAACAAACACTTTAAAGTTTGGAACTCTATTTAAATAACTAAGCATCTATATTTTATTATATAATATTAATGTTTTTACAACAGTAAATAGTAATAAACATTTTTCGATAGTTTACAATTAAATAACAGATACGATATGGAAAACAGGTACGGTGCACTTTTTACAAGATATCTGGAAATGATTTATGGTCTTTTACTTAAATTTAATTTCGTAAGACCAACCATTTGGGTGGATATAGAGCAAGCCATATTTGCTTATTTCTTACTTTATGCAAATGCTCCAAGGCTAGAAGAATCTCAGCACTAAAAAGCTGAACTTCCGCTTCAGTAAACTTTTCCCTGATATTCAAATGCGTAAACATTTCCCCTCCGTTGACATAATCTGTGTTAAAATCAAGAAAAAAATAATAAACCGATTAATGTGCAAATTTTTTACACACTTTACATAATCTGAGAAAAAACAGGAAAAATCGTCAATTGATAAAATGTTACAGGATATCTAAAATAATATCATATAATTAAAAAAATGTTATACTACAAATATAATTTTAATAAACAAAGCATTTCGCAATTCAAATGGATTTTTTTGCATTCACTTTCTTATTATTCTTTCATAAAAAAACAACAAAATGTGACATGAATCATACTTGCTTACGGGTCAGGAATTACTCTAATAAGGAAGATAACATCCTTGTTATAAGAAAGAAAACACATAACCAATAACAAATAGTACCGGTAGCTAGATTTTCTCACTACTGTCAATGCTGTTGTATTTCTTATTAGAACATGATATTAGTTTTATGTTATTAGCATACCGTATCATGAGATACTTTATAATGACACAACATACCGTAGATTAAATGATCAAAATGATAAAATTTGAATATAAAACTTTATATCACTACATTATGTATTGTTATACAAAACAAAATAAATTGTTTCACATGTTAATAATGTAAAAGGCTTTTCCCAAAGTAACGGTACGTCAGTAAACAAGGGATTATATAATGAAACTACACCACGTCCATTTACTTTAATGATTATCAGCATGTACATATTACATGTACTGATTAGGTCAATATTCTACACAAATCTTTCTTAAGTACAAATATAATTTTAACGCACCCAGGATAAGATGTAATCTTGAATTGGTTTGAAATGCATAATGAAGTGTAACTAGGAATGGTGATTGCCTTACAGCCTCCAAAACCTGATCAAAACAAAAAAAGTGTTTTTAGCTTTGCAGTAAATAACACACAAAATGATTAATAACACAGCATCAAGATATTTTTACAAAATCATTTTCAGGCTATATATTTTTTGCTAATACATGATACAGATCATTTTTACTGTATGGTATTGGTATTGTTCTTGTTATGGGTTTTTAAAGCAGTTAATAACTATTATAGAGAATATAATTATTACAATCAAAAGCGAATGAGCAACTGACCTGTCTTTCTGTCATTGTGTGCTCGGTTGTTTTTTGTTTTGTTACAATAGAGGCTTTTTTCAGAACCTTCATAGCATATAGTTTCCCCATATCATGACCACAAGCTTTTCTGACCAAAAACACTTTACCATATGCTGTAAACGAGAAAACCATTTATGCATCAATACTAATCAGGATCGATTACTTGTGTTTATCTCTGTATGTGAAACAACGAAAAGTATCAATATTGCCGCATTATAACAATGGTAATTATCAGCCTACATCATGGCTCTTGCTGACAGTCGTGTTTATTTTTTGTTAAAATCATTATACACTGGATTTTATAAATGCCTGATAAGTGCATTGTGCAGACACATAACTGAATGGCTAGTTTTGATTCTGCCATAGCTCATCATGATCTCAATCAGGGCTATTACTTATCCAGCTGGACAACCTAATTAAAAAACAATATATTAACTTAAATACAAACAATTATTCTACATAATCTCAAAATAATATTATAAAATGGTATAAGTGACAACATACCTCCAGTTCCTAGTACTTTCAAAAGCTCAAAACTGTCCAAGCCAACTTTTTCCACATGCCCCGTTAGATTTGCTGCAAAGGAAAAGTCAAGAAATCACTCTCAAAAATGCCACAACAAACAAATAAAACTAATTTACCATCAGTCACAGAAAGTACCACGTTTTCAGATGACACAGCTGCCATTAGAATTGCTGCTCCAATATGATTGCGAATCCACAAATAACTCAATACGAATCTGTACCAGTATATTATATCTAAAATTAATTTATATTTACTACACCATCTGCAAGAAAGGTTAAAGTGCAATGTAGAAAACGAAAAAAATTGTGTGCACTATTTATTATGCTTAGATAGACCATACATACCACCATTACTGAATGATCAAATGCTGATTGATGATGATTTAATTTTTATTCCATACAGGCTTGCAGAATTCAAAAAATAATCAAACTAAATGTTAGTAAAACTGGCTATAACAAGCATAAGAACTGCATATGCCATGTAGTTTAATGGCACAATATAGTTACTGTCATCTGAACTAGCATATATAGTTACATGTACAGGCACCTAAAAAACTAACGTGGTGGTGTTGCAAGCATCAATATCAAGTTTGTCCACATGATCTTTTTCATTGGACCGATTAAGGCTACTATTTTGTGCAGTTGTGGGCAATACTGAAAGGACAATAAAAAGTGGGAAAATACCCCCCAAAATAGGGTCAATATTTCTAACCCTGCCCAAATCAATAACCTTCTATACAGAAATAACCCTAATTTAACCCCAGCCGTACCAACCCCTTGATCTTCATTATAGAGTCTAGTTCCCATCTTTACTTTCTCTCCTGTTGTTTTATTTGGTTCTGTCTTTGGACAAATCACTTACACCTTTTCTCGGTCTAGTACATTCAAATATGTCTAACAATATTGAAGTCATAGCAACTCGACTGTGTATTCTTATGAATGCCAATGTCGTATTACCCAAAGAACTACATGTTTTCACCACGGTGGAGAAAACATCAGTATCCCCGTCCAATCTAACGAAGCCAAATTTATACGTATCAGGACGTTGGCTTACAAAAACGAAGACTTGTTTCTGCTAAATACCTAAATAATCTTACACGTCTTACTATATTACTTCTACAAGGCTATTTGATTTGAAGAATGGTCCAAATTAATAGTTTATGCCGACTTCCCGTCGCCAGTTAATCGTAAAAACTAATCTTACGAGTCACAGACTAAACTACCGGTAAGTTATATAGTCTGCACCAAACGCCGATCGGCGATCATATCCCGCAAACGAAACTTAATTCTTGTTTTGCAAATGATTCGGGTCACTGCACGCGTGCAATAATAATAAAACTATAATTTTGCTGCGGTATTATATACTACAAATCGTTTTCCGTTTGTTGGGTGGTTCCCTTAAAAAAATACCCAGGTAGTTGTTTGCCAAGCACATCCTATAAATTTCGCATGGTGTAATTTAATTACGAAAAAATAACCACGATTGTCGCAAAGGGGAATTATTATTGCGTCACGGTAAAGAAATAGGTGTTTCCCCGTAACTGACAGTTAAAAAGTGTTCACCTTCGCCATGCCTGCCAAACAAGGAGCACGAAATAGAAAATAGAAAACGGAAGAACAAAACGGAAAACTCAAGTTTACTTTAACAAAAAATACAATCATGCTGGTATGTTTTATTTTTTATTGACTCTTACTTGAATAACATTTCAATCGTTAGCACATTTAACCCATTTGTTTTTATAGCTCCTGGTTATGATTTAATATCTTCCAGACAATCAAAACAATATGTTGGAAAGTAAAACTCAAAAGTCTTCTTCAAAACTGCACTATGAGAACTTTGTGTGCAGATCGCATGATAAGGGCAGTGCACAATAGCAGTAGATTACAAGTGGAGCCTTATGAAGTCATTGTGGTGGGTGGAGGGCATGCTGGCTGTGAAGCGGCAGCAGCATCAGCTAGAGTTGGTGCTAAAACACTTTTGCTGACACATAAATTGTCAACCATAGGTAGGCTATATGTATAGTGTTAAATTCTGTATGACATTAATAAATGATTGCTTTTGGTATCTTTTGGTCTTCCTGTGAAGATTCTTACCCACAACCAATACCATTACTCAACCAAGAAGATTTGCAAAAATACATTATAATAAGAATAGCCCTGTAAAAATCTCACGCTGCAAAAGTAACAATGTAACGAAAGAAAACATTTTTTTTAAAAGGAAGTATTAGATTATTTGCAACTGCCAGCGTTCACCATTTACATCATGACAGAACTTTTTAATTGCCAGTAAAACGTGTAGGATCTAATTTATTTATGTTTATTCATGTGGATAGGAAAGGACCAATAATGGTATATGTTACCTTTGTAAATGGTCTCTTCACTAAACCATACTTCTTTATGTTGTGTATATTTAAAAGTTTCTTAGTTCAATGTTTTATCAGGTGAAATGTCATGCAACCCATCGTTTGGTGGCATCGGCAAAGGTCATCTGATAAGAGAGATTGACGCATTAGATGGTATATGTGGTAGACTATGTGATGAATCTGGCATACAATACAGAATGCTGAATCGAAAAAAAGGACCAGCGGTTTGGGGACCAAGAGCTCAGATCGATCGTGATTTATATAGGTGAAATGATATGAATAATATAAGATAGGATATTTTTGTTTTATTCCCAAGAATTTGGAAAACGCAAAATATATCGTTTTATTTTATGTCCACTGCCTGGTTATTTTAGTTTTTTGGAACTCAGGCTGTATATAATAATAAGTTATTTTAGTTTTAGTACCAGTACTATCCAATAGTTCACCGAGTTCAGACAATATCTGCCAAGTGCCTTGCCCTACGACACAATGGACTAGCTTGTGACCAGTTTTGATCCCACAATGATCCAATTAAAAGGTGATGCACCAACCCACTAATTTATTCGCCCAGATAAAACCAACTATTAACTACTTGTAGGCAAAAAATGCAGAATGAGATGCACAAAACAGCCAATCTAGAGGTAATGGAAGGATCTGTAGAAGATTTGATTACTGAAAATTTAAATCAGGATGAGAAACTGTCAAATGAGACAAAGTGCAAGTATGTTGAGTTGTATTCAATTAGAATACATGCCCATAGACAGGTTATCACAACTGATGTGGATAATTTTGTAGAAAGGTACATTAATTTTGTACAGATTAAACAACTGGTTCATGTAAAATACATGCATACCTTGTCCAGGGACACAGATACAGACTGGGTCCAATTCTCAATAACCTAACCAACCAGTCATATAATATAGAGACATCAAGATCTAACACCCCTCTTAAACAGAAGTGGTTTTAAATTACACTTAACCACTTACTTTACCATTACTACAAAGTGTTCATAAATCTATTTCAATTTTTAATTTTAAATCAGGTCTTAGCGTTACTAAATAAAGTGAAAACATTAAAATAAACACTCTGGTCTTGGTAGCTGTAGCAACTGAACATTGGGCTAATGGTAGTTGCAATTACTTGTTTCAAGTAGAGCCTTCCTTTTCAGTAAATAAAAATAATCAATTAATTTAGATGCACTGGTGTAATATTATCGAACGGCACAAAACTCCATGCAAGTTGTGTTGTTTTGACCGCTGGGACATTTCTGCGTGCACAAATAAATATTGGGATGGATGTCAAAGCCGCTGGTAGAATCGGTGATGCTCCAGCAGTAGGACTGGCCCAAACTATTGAAGAGCTTGGATTTACAATGGGAAGACTGAAAACTGGAACACCACCAAGAATTGCAAAGGACAGTGTGAAGTAAGTTTATAATTTTACTTACTTATACTATACCAACGTAGAACCTTTAGTACATATTAGATGTTTCTGCTTATGGGTAGAAAATGAAACAGGCAATTTATGAACAAAAACACAAATGAGTAGTTTAGTAGTCTAGAGTCAAACCGTCATTTCTAAACCTTTTTAGGCATGAAGTCCAAATCCAACCCAGGCCATCCCTTCAAGATGTAAAACAAAAATATAGAAACAAAATAATAAATTTCAAAATAATTATGTTTTTGTTATATTCAACATTTAGGAGGATAGTATATGGTATTCATGTTTATCCCTGTGAATGGGAAAACCGGCCGGACAATGTAAGTCTTGTAGAAATTACACAACAGATTTTATAGTTCAGACCTGCTCAACTAAATCTAGCATTGCTCAGTTTTTCAGGCATGGTACCATATGGAGGTGACATGCCACCACATCCATTTTCATTTGAAAACGAGAAAGTTTGGATTAAGCCAGAGGATCAATTGACCTGCTACACTACTCATTCGAAACCTGAACTTGAGAAATGTATACTTGGTGAGTCTAAAAGTATGTAAGGGCAGTTAATATTACTTTCATAGTATGTTGTCAATTATTTAAAAGAAATCTATAAAAAATAGGTGAGATGGATTTTTTTCTTGACACTTTTTAGAAATGTCAAATTCAAGTTATTGTACTAGTTATCACGTCCTTCCTTTACCGTTTTATACATCTACATATATTATGCTAAAAACAAGGCATCTTCACTTGTGGTGTTTGAATACGTTTAACAGTTGTAATCATACAGGTTATGGATTTTTTAAGGTTGCAGTATTTTATAGCATTTTTTAAGGTTTCAGTGCGTTTTTATTGTTTGAAAAGCAGATTACCACAAACCAGAAATATATATAGAAAATATAATATATTGTTAGTTATTATATTTATTAATATCAACCTATTCTAGACACCCTGTCAATGAACAGACATGTTATTGAAGAGGTAAATGGACCAAGGTATTGTCCATCTATTGAATCGAAGGTGTTAAAGTTTAAAGAGAAATCTCACATGTGTTGGCTGGAACCTGAAGGTCTCAATTCTAATGTCATTTATCTACAGGTATACAATGGACCCTTCATACTATTTGTGACTAATGCAGTTTTGCTTTATTTCTAAGGCACCAAACACAGTTTCAACTAACCCTACATCATTTGATGATGTCAATTTTAAAATTTCGTGTAGCAAAATGGAAGATTTATGAACATTAGCCTATCACCACACCAGAAAACTGTTGGCGTGTACTTTGTGCTATTATTTTATCAATTTATGTATCAGTCGGTTAGAGTGTTAGGTTTAAATCAAATGGTGGTTCGATCTAAACTTACCACTGGCTTAATTGGTTGTCTTGTTGAGCAAGGCACAAGCAGACATTGTCTAAACCCAGTTATTTATTGGGTTAAACCAAAATAACAGAAACGTCTCAATCATTTGCCATATACTGCAATAGCTGTTTTAACTTGATGGTGGGAAAGAGGAAGGAAAACAGGATTATTCTAATTGATGTACGAATATAAATTTTATAGCCTAATGCTTAATATTCTCATTGTGACTAGTGCATGCGGCCCACACAAGATTGTACATTTTTTTCGCAGGGGTTCAGCTGCACAATGCCAGAAGAACATCAAACAGAAGCAGTGCGGATGGTACATGGGCTTGAAAATGCGTTAATAACCAGACCAGGTTATGGTGTCGAATACGATTTTATGGACCCTCGACAAGTAGCCAGTACTCTGGAGACCTACAAAGTAAAAGGCTTGTATTTTGCTGGACAAATCAATGGCACCACTGGTTACGAAGAAGCGGCTGCCCAGGGTTTGATTGCCGGCGTGAATGCAGCTCGCAAAGCAAAATGCTTGGCACCATTTATTGTGACTAGAAGCGAAGGATATATTGGGGTTTTGATTGACGATTTGACAACTATGGGCACAAATGAGCCATATAGAATGTTCACCAGTAGGACGGAGTTCAGGATGACATTGAGACCTGACACTGCGGATGAGCGTCTCACTGAAAAGGGATACATCCAAGGAGGTTGTGTTAATGAATTACGTATGAAGAACACTACAGAAAGAATCAACATTTTAAACCAGGCAGTTCAGGTTCTAAAATCGGTTCAGAAACCGAAAAATAAATGGGTTGAAATGGTGGATGGGAAGTCTGTGTTGTCGTCGCAAAGTACAACTGCCTTCCACTTTCTTGCAGATGTACGAGACTCGAAACAAATAGACTTGATCCTGTCCATGTTCCCCGAAACTTGCTGTGTAAAAGACAATGTGTGGTTGAGAAATAGAATAATGGCTTCTGCACTTTACTCCGCTATTTTGCCGATCGAGAAGAAAAATATTAACCTTGTGCGGAAGGAAGAAGGGTTGGTAATACCCGATAATGTTGATTATGCAACAATGTCCGGTATTAAGTTAGAAATCCGGGAAAAACTGGCGAAAGCAAGACCGGGAAATATCGCCGCTGCTTCTAGAGTTCAAGGCGTGACCCCTGCATCTTTAGTGCAGTTGCTGAAACACGTAAAAACAAACAACCGGAATAATAAAACACTATCCGAGAGATGACACCCATGGACCGAACCACAAAAAAAACATTAATTAGAAGCATACTCCAGGTATGTAATTCAATTAAACACCACTGACCTAACAATATCAGTCGTCCACATCAAAAGTAACATTCAACCAAATTTATTTTGCATTTCTGTTTCTATTGTTGCACTAATAAAAATATTGCAGTTGACAAAATTTCATCAATTGTTTGTGACTTTGTTTAATAAAGTGCCCTTCCGTTTCTTGGCAAATTGATTTTTAGTTTTTGCTTTAATTGAATTGACAAGGTTGGACAGAGAGCTGCTATCTTTAGGTTTAGAATCAGTCTCTGTAACTTCTGCGTTGCGTTTCTCCAATACAGGTTTATCAGACTCTTCTTGGATTTGGGTTTGACGTTCTTGCAGTAATTCCTTCATTGCCTTTGTTTTGCGGAATGATGGATTGTTCGGGTCGAGAGCAAATTCTGGTGCAGTAAACACGGCCGAAAACCTGAAAGAAATATGATCGATAATGAGTTTCCATGTTAATATGTTTTAATTTCGAGATATGACAACACTGCAGATGTTCTTATTTCTGCTACTCCCAACCTAGTAAATTTTTGCTTAAATATCAAACAGTTTTCTTTTTCTACATGGTTAGATTAATTAAGCATAGATTGATAGTGAATCTAAAATTATTAATACCCCAAAAAATTATCTTTTACTGTTATGTTGGTCTAAAAATGTTTGACCTTCTACTACTAATAATAAGGTAGGCCCACATACCTTGAATCTTTGACATCAATTTTAAAACTATCATCTTTATTCTCATTCTTCCGTTTCCTTGCTTTGGTCGACCTCTTCTCCTGCTTCTCAATATCGTCCATGTTGAAATGCTTTCTCAGATCTTCTTCATCCATCATCAGCATCTCGAGTTCGGCTTTCTTCTTAAGGTCCTCCTCCGTGTTTTCTCCTTTTCGTTTCTTTGATGTTTTCTTCGATTTTTTGCTTTTCGGTTCATCTAGATCTGAATTAACGCCAGTGGAAGGTTCTTCCTCCTCCAATGTGTCTTCTTTAATCTAAAAACACATGGTGGTCAAAAGTGGTTAGCTCGGTCAGATAGAGAGCTGACAGACTGCTGAAAGGGATTTGATCAGAACTAGGCAGTAGAGCCTTTTGTATCCAATGGCAAGGCACGGAAACCACTAACTTAATAAGTTGAAGTAAAACAGTAAAAATAGCTCAGGTAACCGGATAATGGACACAATATAATATAATGATGGGTTAACCTGCGTTTTTCTACTCTGAAGATTAAACAAGACATATCCTACATAACAATCGATAAAACCTGAAATTAAAAAAAAAGTCAAAATGGTACAACTCACATTATTAAAAATAAAGATATGTATTTAAAAATGTAGTCTGTAGTAATTTAGATTTTAATATTTATATTTACACAGACATAAACGCATCTGGGCAAGCAAATACTATGGTATTTCCTTCATTACATATTAAACCGTCGTCTATGGTTTATAGTTTTTTTAAAGAAGCTAAAACGAAATTAACTAAACTATGTTAACTATCTCTCAGTATGCGTTTACACTAAACAAATGTTGTTGTCATAGTAAAGTTCGAAAATGTTGAAACTTACCTCATCTTTTGATAGTAGATCTGGTTCCCACGTAATCTCCATATCGACGTCATCTTTTTTATCCCCCGCATCATCGTTATCCAGGAGCAAACTTCTGTATCTCATGATCTGATCCTCGTCAGTGGTTCTTGATGAAATGCCTGAAAATTGATTAAAAACATGAATTTTGTAAAAGCCACTCTTCACCAAAATATGTTATTTTTTACTATATGATAAATAAGTACAGTTTCGCTTTACTACGTTAAAAGTTTCAGTAATAAGAAATGCACAATGCTACTTAACACTATTAAACTTGGGAAAGGCATATTTTTCATATTATTCTTGTGGTCAAATGTTTATGAAAAAAAATTCTTTGATAGTTGCAAATAGTTGTAAATTGATTTCTGTATTGCAGGGATTTAATGCAACGGTTACCGAAATGCTTTGGTTTTTTTACGTCCTCGGACACCTCCTCGGATTCTGATCCACTAGATGACGCTAGAAAGTCTTGTACATCCATGTTAGCGATTTCATCCTCGTTAAATTTTCGCATCGTCATCGCAAGTCGTCTGTGGTCTGTCTCGTCCCACGTCAGATCAACCTGATATGATAAATATGTTGGACATTGGCCATATTTAAATGGAAAAAATAACATTTTTTTCTAAATATACACAGAATAACTCAACAAGTCACTTACAAATCTCTTTTTAACTTTGACTTTAATATGGAAAAAACATTTTCAGTCACTGTTTTGCACATAAATTTGGATCTGTGGGTTTTCTTTAGCAGTTACTGTTATTATCATGCTTATATTCAGGAGATTATCATGCTCATTTACAAGGTTTCGTAATGGTAAGTTATAGCCAGTTAGGTTATATGTGACCAATGGTCGGACGAATAAAAACCAGCTACTAGCTAGTTCGTTGTACCCTTAGGAAAAACATTTAAAGATGTTGTATTGAAAGGTTAATTTAAAAAGTGTATTGACATTTTTAACATACTGTAATAGCTCAGGCCACTGGTAGCCATAAGGAAATTAAAAATTCCAGTTTTATAACAGCTTTGTTTTCCCAACATAAAAGTGACACAATGTCACAACTATCAAGTAAAATATTATTAATAATTTGATAAACCAGCCTGCTTTATTTTTAACTATTTAGTTTATTGTCTATTAAAATGTACAGTACTTCAGGTTTACCTTTGCTTGATGAAGCGCTTTCGTTATAAAGTCAGTTGGTTTGTAAAGATCTTTATCAGGGAGACAGTTCGCAACATCCTTTGCTGGGTGATCATCGAATGTGGTGCCATCTGGGATAAACCTAAGATCCATTTTTGTAGAACTTGCCTCATACTCGATGCCATCACAGTCCTATGTTGAATAATATATGGAAAAATCTTTACAATAGGTCTAATAGTGATGTAGGCTGACCTATTATTTTTTCTTGAAGTATAGAAAAAAAAAATTGTAACGGAAGGTCCACATTCTAGCATCGCATGTTGATTTGTTTCTTTTAATCTGACTCACAAGCGTAGAGTTAGTATTTTGACTGACTCACAAGCATAAAGTCAGTATTTTAACTCAAACACCTACTCGCCAGAGTATGAAACTGGCCTAAGTACCGATGTCCTTCAAAATGTTGTAAAATACAACATACTGTATTGACTCTACAGAAAAATATATTCTTTTTGCTCATAACATATATACTAATATATATATATATCTTAAACAGATAGCTTAATTTACATATATCATTTACTAGTTAATACATATTGTTATAGTAAGAAGGACCAACTTGGTATATCGCATCTGCAGTCTGTGAAGAGTCACATTCAATGACTGCGTAGTAATACTTGAGCCGGTTTATTTGGTATTGTCTCAATTTCTCTCGTTGAAATTTGCTTCCTTCTTTGGAGTCCACGTCGGGAGAAATTTCTTCTTCATCAGAGTTTTCTTTTCGAAGCTCCGCTGGTCCTTTCAGGTCTTCTTCGGCCAATCGTTTGATCCCGAATTCCGAAGGATAAATCGACACGGACTTGATACTACCACTCACAGGTTTAAAAGAATCGAACAACATGAACAGATCCAATGCCCTGGTAAACAACACAAATTAGGTAAAGAATATTGAAAAAATCCTTTTTTAATTTAGTTTGAAGTTCTTATTTTAAGACAGGAGTTTTAGTGTTATAGTAAATTGAAGACTTTTTAGGCGGGTAATAGTGAAAAACGGTACATAAACTACTTTGAATAATTATTAGACTGCTGAAATGAATTTATAAACTATGTCGTTTAACAAGTCTCAAACAACACAATTTTTGATGGTAAATAAAGAAAGATGGATCTTTATAGGACAATATTCCCGCTTACCTGATTCGATCCCAGTCCATGTTACAGAGAGCCAGTCTTGAGCTGACATCCTCTGTTCTCTCCGCATCTGCATCCAACTCGTTCCAATGCTGATCAGGAAGATTGTTTTCCTCTTTGTAATATTCGTCTTCATCTTCATCTGAGCTCGTCTCCACTCCTCCCTCCCCGCGGGCAAGATCAGGAGCAGCTTCTTCCTCATCCTCATCAGAAGAGGACTCGTATTCGCTGCTCGATCTATCAGATTGCATTGAGATTTTAAATAAAAGATTAAATGTAAAAATTGGTTTATATCATTAAAGTTATCATTTAGTGTTGGAAGAAAAATCGTAATTCTAATAGCAATGTCATTTCATCAACATTGTTCAAACAAATAACACCCTCAAAAAGGGGTTTTCTTGTAAAAATCATACATTAACATTTTTACTTGAACAAGTTTTAAGTGTTTGTGTAACACTGCCACCACAATCACTTTTTTAACAATGCTATCATGTTGTGACCTTTAGAATAATTAGCCCTGGTAAATTAACTCTTAAGAAAATTACTTTCTGGTACTTTCATAAAATGCTGTCTAATTATTTGATTAGTCAAGCTTCGTATTTATTGTCTATAATAAGTTATCTATAATAAAAACATAGCAATGCAACTGGTGGTTATTTATTAAATTTTAAGGAATGTATGAGACCATACTGTTATTTTTATGGCATTTCAGTATATCCGACAGGTTAGCGTGGTGGGTTAGTGCTTCGTCTTTTAGCTGAAAGGTTGCTGGATTGAAACTGGTCACTAGCTACTAGTGATGCACAATATAGAATTTCGAATCTCTAGGGATTCGAATCTTTATAAGCAATTTAATAAGAATAGTTAGGATTCGAAATTAAAAACGTAAAATCGTGGTTGCGATTCATCGCTCAACAAAAACCGTTCCTTCAATTATGCAAACATTAGCGCAACGTCTCAGCATCAGTGCGACAATCGATAAGCACGATTAGTTATCTTTTGAGTCCCATACGACACGCTTAAAGCGCGCGCACACACAAAGTAAATAGGTCACTTTCCCCGCGCTAATCATGTGGTTTATTGCACCTTTAAATATGACGCAATTATTGGAAAGTTATTTAAAGACTAGACAGGCTTATTTTTGGAAATATTTATTTTACATCATCAACTATGTTTTTAATTGGAACAAAAAATAAAATCTAAAATATTTAGGTATTATTTTTGTTAAATTTATAGTAATTAATTTAATATATTTTTTATTGAAAACTTAAGTTATGGGGGAATGTTGATTGAGTAGTAAGTCCTTAATTTTTCTCAACACTGTACAAAGACATATTCCTAGTTCTCTACACTTAATTAATATTCATATACTGCCCAGTATTTACTTTTTTAAATGGGAAAATATTTGTACATCGTAGCAAATTTAAATAAACAGTAAAACATTCTAGAATAGGATTCAAATTCTAGATTCGAAATATATCATTCTAGAATATTCCAAAATACCCAAGTATCCTATATTGTGCATCCCTACTAGCTACTGAACCAAAAAGAATGATGGGCTCCACAAAATTGAAGGAACGTGTGAATCATACACAACACATTGTAATAGCTCCGGTAACCGGACAGCGGGTGCAAGGTAATCTTGACGATTGTCGTATGTTCACGCCCCAATCGTTTTCTCATCCACGGGGATGAACATGAATTTATTCCTTCTTTTCCTACATCCTCCTATAAAAAATAGGATCCTGAACTATTTCTGCAACCCTGGTAGCTATAACTTAACACCCATAGTTAAATAGTTAAGAAAGTGTAATTTAGAATACAAAGCTATAATTACTCATTATCAGTCGCCTTATCATCATCCTCTGCTTCAGTTTTCAAGTTTTCTGTTTCATCTATTTCTTTTAGTACATTTGAATCTTTTTCTTTTAAACCTGAAAGTAAGCAGAATGACACCTTGATTATATGCACTACTGGGTAATATTCTGACAATAATAGCTGCATCTTATACAGTATACACTATTGAAAATTCTGGTGAGCAAAATGTTTTTTTAAAAAAAAGGGCCCAAGTTGATTTTTGGGTAAAATTAATTTGTGTTCTCATTTTTTCACAAAATTCTGTTAACAACATTTTAACAATAAAATAGACACTGTATTGACCAAAATCCAATACTGTACACAATTTAGCGGATAAAGGACCATTGACTTACTGTTGAGTTTTTTCGCTCTTTCAGCTTTTAATCGCTTTTTTTCTTCGAAAGAAAGTCGATAATATTTCTTTAAATTTTCTGACGAGGTTTGATGTACTGGCTTTCCACGTTTATCAGTATCATATTGTAACTGCATGGAAAAGATTTGTAACTATTAACTTATAATGAAAACTATTTGTCTGATATCATATCTTTAAAAAAATTGGGGTGAATATAAACGATCAATGGTGGATGCCAAAAGTTGTGAACACTTTGATTAAAACGGTCAAATGTGTAGGCAATAATGTGTATTTTAGGAAAAGTACTACATATGTCATCGAATACGAAAGACTTACCTTAAATCTTTTGTCAGTGAACATAGACTGAAACCTTCCATCAATTTGAACTTTCTTCTGCTTATGTTTAATTGATCTAAAACGGTGGTCTCTCAGAACCGATTCAAATCGTTTGTCTACATCTTTATCCATTTCTGTATCTTAATAACTAACACCAAAACCGACAAATTAAGTTAAATGGCTGGTTTTCACCCGTAAAGAAATTTGCACACTGCATGAACTTAAATATATGCATCACAGTACCAATTACCTGGAATGTTGCCTGACAGGTAGTAACCATGGTCTTCAGAACATTTTACAATGATACTCATACAACTCTATTTACTAACCATACCTATAGTAATAACTTTAAAATTTTACACTCTTGAATCAGTTTTTATTAATATCTCTCTGTATTGCATAAGACTTACACTTGCAACATCCTTAAATTTATAAACGTTATGTATTAGCAATTTGCTACAATATACAGAATTAAGTATCTACCAAATTTTGCCATGCGGTGATGGGGGTTTCCCATTCTCTAATTAGACCAGTGCTTCAAGGCACACTACTATGCAGCAGGACAAAGCTAGGTGTGCCGCGGGAAAATAATAATATTTTTTAAACACGTACGGTCGTGTGGCCAAGTGGTTAGCGCGACCCATGCATATACCGACCTACACAAAAACGGTCTATGGGACGAGCCCATCATGGGTTGAAAACTTGCCTCAGTAAAAAATTTAAACACAGTCATTACCAAAAAAAGGATTTTAGTTTTTTTTACAAATTTGAATATAACGGCTATCAGACATTTCGCTTATATAATATCAAATGTATATAGCTTGTCAAAAGACCTCCCAAACACTGTAATTACTTTATTTTTAACATTTTTGACTGCAATGTCGGTTGCGGAGCACTGATTTCGACTACTGGATAATGGATTGATATTTATCCTGGCGGATAAGGAAATCTCCTTGCAGTGCATTAATTAATATGGAGATATTGCTTTTTTTGTTTAACCTGTTTAACTATTGGGACGAAGGATTTTACCTGTTTAACCATTGAGATCCAGGGCGCGACCGATTCATACTTCTAGAATTTTATATATAAAAAAACGGTCTTAGTAACATTACGTTACCTCTGCCCAATGATTTAATGGGTTGGACTAGGTATCCCGAACCACATAAAATGTCGCATAATATTGACTGGTAAAACATAAAAAGACACAACAAAATACGAATTTTATTATAATATTTAAATTCCCACTTCTTTCTGGTGTTGACGAATAAAAATTCCTCTTTGTATGGTTTTTCTATCAGAAATTCCCATCAGATTCTTTGTGACGCATGTCCATGTTATATTGCAAACGCATGTAATATTGCAAAAAGGTGACTCGTTGTAAAGATAGACCTACTGATAAATAAACTGTGTGCATGCGGCATGTGGTACACGAAAACGTAACCCGCCGCTAGACGACTGCAACCTTCAACATTTTTTTATGTATTCTTGCTATGGAAGACACATCAAAAATAGCGTATTATGAATATTGCTTAAAACCGGAAGCGTGTAATGAAATAAACTAAAAGCGCAGTTAATTCATCCCTTTTTAGCACATATTAGATTGACTAAATAGTGGGCACAAGTAATTTGACAATAGATGGTGAACACACCATGGATTAGTGTGGCTGTGTCTCGATTGCGTTGTTTGGCGAGTATCGTGTCATAGTATAATACTGAACGGATGTGGCTGCAATTTAAAAATTTAAATGATGCACATTCTACAAATGCAATAGCTTCATTGTCTCGGCTATGGAAGTGCAGCATTTCAACAAAGGCAAGTCAGTGTAAATGATGGTAACTTTTTCACCACCGGGGGTAAATATTGGCATATCATTTAGAAGTGTTTACGAACGTAAATATTTGTTCTACTCAACCCTTTAGCGTAAAGTCAAAAATATAAGTTTACTGTGGCCAAATCGCGATGTTTTTGTCGTCTAAGATAGAAAATATCTAAAATTTAAACCTTACCGATACCCCATTATCACATTATGCGCGTTCCTGTTTTGGGAAAGTCGGAAATGAACACATACGTTAACCAATTGTTCGCAACCTCTGTTGGTGTTGCATATGGCAAAGATTAAATTAGGAAAGTTTATTACGATGCAGATCCGGTGAACCGTACCCGCCTCGCCCGGGAGTTGTTTATGAGTTGCCATTCAAGCACAAGCAATGCGATTATAACCGCCAGATATCGGAGCATTTATCGACTTCGGCTCCACGGCTGAATTGGCCTCTATCGGTTCGCTTGAACCTTTGATCGGTATATTGATTTTGCTTCGAAAACACGGGCACAGGCATCTAAATGTGGCGCACACAAATACAACGCATCTGTTGTGTCGGTGACAGCAGGTGAGGAAGGGTAGGAAATATCCCATTTCTATCAACAAGTCCCGTTTTTACAAATTTAAAGTAATGTTGGTAAAAAAATTTAAACCATGGGTAAGCCGCATTAAAAAAAAAACAAGTTCGACAAAGAGTCTATGTTACGGTTTGTAGTTAATAAAACAGAAAAAAATATTTATTTAATGCATATTATTAAATCAAGACGTTTACGAATCGATTTCCAGTAAATGTGCCAGTCAAGTGCCTGAGCAAACACGCAAGGTTAACTCGTTTTAGGGTTATTGTATGAGAGGTGTTTCAAAATCGATTAATTAGCCAAGCCGTGGCGTGCGTGAAGATAATGAGCTCTTTAGCCTTTCGATTAAACAATGCTTTATCGTAGACATGTTGTTTCGTCGGATTAGGGAAACGCCATTTCGCCGCACTACATGATGAGAGGAGGTTATTTGTGTTTTTGTTTCAGGTTGAGTATCCATTATTATTACTATTGATTAACGGATTTTGGTGGTAAAATGTGTATCACCGGATTAGATCCGTTTTATATAGGATAGGATAAAACCGTTTGTAGCAAGCGACTGGTTGTTAAACCAAAACCTTTCAGTTGTCTGTAGATCACCAATGCTCTTACCGATTTAGACGCCTATACTCTATTAGCCAGGTTGATATTATTTAACGTGTGTATTCTATAATCAGGTCGAACGCAACACCCAATTAACATAAAATACTTATCGATGTAATAAATTTTGCATTATCTTACATTATCCAGTACGAAGGTTGTTTTTTTTATTAAACGGACACAGGGTGTCGACAAAGAGTGAGATTCATATTCAATGTAACAGTTATATTTTTAAAATAAATATATTACTTTTTCTTACACCACTGGCTGAGGTTTGGAAAGTTTTAGTGAACTGGGAAACATGTTTCTTTAATCACATGTTCTTAAAAAAATAGATAAATGCAACTTTAGATAATCGATACGTCTGATAGCACGTGCAATGGATTGATGACAGACTGCACAACTCTTTTGTTTCAAAGGTGTTTAAATGACACCATTGTCACAGTCTATCGGTTTTGTTACGCCATTGTGCATTAAACTGCAGTACTTGTATTTAAATAACGTCAAGACATAATACGACGAGTGACTTCGTTTTAGTACGATAAGTGACTTCGAATTTTTAGCGGTTATAGTTATATGTTGTCCGGCGTATTGAACTAATTGTATTCAGATTCACATTCCAATTTATATTCATTGTTTAAATTTAATTCAAAATTAAAAGAAAGTAAAGTATTGAATAAACTAAACAAGCACCACCACGGGAAGATCTCCGAAAAAGTGCAGCCAGTCGCTTACTGTGAGAGTTTGGTCGTCGTAACTTAATCCCACAGTTGAGTGGCAGACGAATCGAGTGAGAGAATTTGCGCGCGAACTGCCGGTCGCGTGGCGCAGGAAAAATACGACGAGAAGTAAACAAAGCGACCCCGCGACGCAGTCCGTCTTTTCCCCGCAGTCGGGCACAGTCGGCGATGCTGGAAAGAACAACGTGGACTGCTAGCAGTCTGCAACGGCATTCGGCTGCAAGAACGGCTGATGGAAGTGTCTGCGTTAGTGAGCACACGCACATTCAAAGATAGAACTTGCAAACCTGCGTCAAAATATCAGCAGTATGTAAAAACAAAAAGATTATGATTTTAAAAGTTCTGGTAGTTGTCCGGGAGGTGTAAAGTATATAGATATATGCCATTTAGTTTAGAGTACGTTTTAACACAGCATTAAATCACAATCTCTCTTAGTATCAGTGTGAATGTTTAGGCTGTTGAATTAGGCAAGCAACTGATATATGTTTATCGAATGGACACTACAAAGTAACAAGAAACCAAGAGTATAGCACAAGCATTGTTTCGAAGGCCCTCCTCACATTTTCTTCGTTCTTACCGGAAAACAAAGTTACTCATGAGCACCACAAATCTCATAGTTTTGTGCTGGGTCGCAGGGATTTGTTCGTGGGTCAACAGCTTCACAAGTGGTGCGACAGGTGTTGCCGTGGCCGACTCGCAACCCCCTGAAAGCCTCAGACCACCTCCGTGTCCACAAGGTAGGCACGCCGAACTAATTTGTGGCAATCCTTATAATTCACCTTAATTTGTTTCCTGGTCTGCTTCTCCGCAGGACCATGGTGGTTTACTTGTTTTCGATACTTGGATTTTTCGTTTGTTTACATTTATTGATTTGAACAACAAGTAGGAAAATATGACTAGACCACATTCTTTTAACACGCATAGTTTACACATTTCCGTCTACAATAAGTTAATTACATATTCGTAAACGTCAGACTGCACGCCAAACCTAAATAACTTGCGATTAACTAGTGACATTGAACATGGTGCACAGAATAAAACTAAAATTGATAAACTAAACAGACCACTTGAAAATTCCAATTTAGGTTTTGGCGTTAATGTGTTGGTGGCCATAAAACAGACGGACCTGTTCACGGCTCTGAATCGTTGAGTATTAGATCAAATGTGTAGGCGGTGATCCTTGTTAGAATGATACACGGTACCGCTGCCAATAATAGAAACAAGACATTTAAGTGGCGGTCTGTTCCAGCTTGCAGGTGCACCAGGAACGCAGAGTTTGGTTACAGCGCAGAATGCGCCTCACTCGATCTCAACGAAGTTCCCAACTCCGTGGATGAGCTGACAACGTTTTTGTAAGTAACTGTGTCACTTGTTATGAAAGTAATGTACGCTATACTATGTTTTGTATGTAACAATTGTGAGCGGTTTTAAGGCATTTTCCATTGGTAGAAAGTGTGAATATATAGCAGGTAAACGATTACGGTTGCGAATGCCTTCGTGACCTTTCGATCATGGGGCACTGTAATAGTCTATATTTAAACCAATACTGAGTTTACATACTCATTTGGGAGTTGGAACGTCGGGAAACCAAGGGATGGCCAACGCGCCTATACCCCACTGGGTAATTCTCTTTACCGGCGAAATACTATGTCGTTATCCTATGTCTCGCCCGGAAAACTAAAGGACAGTGGTAAAATCAACGCGGTAGGTCGCTCCGAATTCAGCTGGGTATTGTACTTAGAATTTTGTTTTCAACCACCGTGAGCCTGTTTTATCACAATTCAGTTTGTGTATTTATACTCGAGCCGTTGTGTTATGACTTGATTATAAACAAAATCTGTCGGCTTCTGTCGAACTCAAATCCTTTGTGTATCTTACTTAATCTTTGAAATTGGAGCATAAGGCCGGTCGTATATCACTTCGCTGGTGACCCACTGTTTGAAAGGCTGTACAAAACAAAAGAAAGGTTCACGGAGGTCGGGCAACTCGAAGGCTGCGTTGATTACATTGCTGTATTCAAGATTCTATAATCGAAGGTCGTAAATCCGATACAGACAGTTTCACACCAAATCATTACTCACAAGTCAATAATCTGTGTATTAAATTAAACCAAGTACCAGCAATTCCAGTTTTCTGGAATAGACACATCGGTCACAGACGGGAAACAGCCTAAGATAACTTGGGCATTTTACAGTTTGTTTGACCTTCGCGTAGTGTCGGAAGGCGCAAGGTAAACAATCCTTTTGAACTCCGCTCGGCATGAAATTCTGCGGCCATTTGCGCACTATGAGCTGCCAATTTTGACCACCTGTCCAAGCCACACTGTTTTGTTAGTCAGTAAAACTGAGGGCAGCATAGCCATACGGGTTCAATATGCCGCTACACCGGTTTATATCTTCTTGGTAGGTTAATAGTTAGCCACTGGCGTCGTAAATTTTACGGGGCAATTACCAGCGTGATAAGGCAGGCATCAGCGTTTTTGCGGCATGATAATCAACGGTGACATAATCGACCACTTACCGGTTACAAATCAATTCATCTGACTAAGATGATTACCTCTCAACCGCTACATGGGTGTTAAACCGCCTTATTTAATTTCCTACGCACGGATTACACATTTAAGCGCCTTAGTGTGTTGCAATTCCCACAAAAAAATATCATCCTACTTAATCCATGACGTCACTAGGGTACGTCATTTATCATAAACTTTTTATACTTCCTTAGTCATCTTATCTTAATTTAAATAACCACTGCCAGCCATTATCGAATAAGCGAAAATTCCGAAAACTGAAATCCTGATACAATATAAATCTTCGGGTGAATGGAGAATCGCGTTTGCATTGATTCGTTTGGGATATTCGACGCAGTTTGAAAGTTGGCAACGCGCGACCACCGACCCGTTTCTATGCTGCAGTGTAAAAAGGTTGAGGTTAATTAAATTATATATTTAAACCAAGGTAGCCCTTGCCCATTGGGAACAGGACAACGTGGTATAAACGTCGTTTTTTAAACATTTTCACAAACTTATAGAAAATTTAATTTAATTTTTTCATTGTGTTTACTTGGTCCTGTCCTGTGTTTTCTAATTTATGGACATGTAGTGTTTACTAGTTTTAAAACTTTTAAGGTACATTTAATTAGCCCATGATCATTATGTACCTCACATAAGCATACCTTTGTACGCAAGCCAATATTACTGCTCGTAAGAACAACAGGGTCTGAAGAAGTTTCTAAATTAAAAGCGTTTTGGCAGGGCACTTCATTCTACATGCTAATACATCTGGGAAATCGCATTTAGCTCTTGGTATGCCGATACGTTTGCCTAATTCGATAGAACGTTTAATAGACGGGTAAATGTGATCTAGATAAACGAACTAGATTTTCGCACAATCAATTTTATGCTGTTTTTGGCAGAGGTGGTTAAGTATTGAATATTAAATGAGTATCACAATATTAAATTTATTTCCGTATTCGTCCCACGAGAATGCCACGAAGGCTGCAGGCTGACCGGCGTAGGCTAACCACATTTTAAATAAACTAAAATCTAATTTCCTGCCAAACGAATCTATGGGCAGCATATGTGTTACAATTGTCGCTATCCAACTCCATTAGATAACTAAAATTTTACTCACGATGTGAACCCGGTTATTATGTGTACTGCATAGCTCGTATTTGATATGGTATTTGGGCGTTTTTTGGTTAGACTTTCAGTAACAATGACGTTTTTCATTTGCCGTGACCCTTTGTTTTGTCAATTCTGCGATTTAATTGAAAAAGAAGTAAAACTATCCACATGTAAATGTCTTTTTTAACAAAGTACTAACTTTCTTATGAACGCAATACCAGATCAAACCTCTGCTAGAGATATGGTTTGATCTAGTGTTGATTAGAGGTCACGTGAAAGGTCGACTTTGTCTCTTATACGAGAAACAAAACCACACCATCAATTTCGCATTTGATTGTCGGCATGCGTAAACTTTTCAAAGGCTGTTATTACTCTTTTTGTAAGTCTTACAATTTCCCTTGGGGGTTCCATTTTAAAGGCTTGTTCTTCGGACATGTAGACTACAGGACTGTTAAAGTAATTGCTTCGTGACTGAATATATACATTATACTTTGAAATACGCAAAATGCAGTCTACACTAACAGAGGTATGTGTATAAAACATGTCATTTAATTGTATATGAAACGGTAAAAGCCAATGTCAAGTTTTAGGCATTGTTTAGTATGGATGTTTTGTGCTTAACTAAACACCGGAAGCAGATGCTTTTAAACTAAGTATGTACAGAATTCTGGCGCGTGTTTATTGTGGACTTTAGTATGGAAATCCCACTGGAAAGCTAGCCACAAAAATGTAAACAATCAGTTCACGCTTTTCCGTCAAGGATTATCGATTGCTTGTCGATTCCGTACATTGTTGTTTCACCGACATTTTCTCACGCCGTTTTCGACGCTTTGCAGAGTTCTCAGCGGGATGGCTCTTTGTAACTTGTCCCTTTCCCCTTCGCCCTTTCTATGTATCGAAAAATAAGTATTGGAGGACTGCCTTTCCTCTTGAAATGAAGCATGTAATGATGCACATTGAATACGCTGTAAATAATGACTCGCTTGATTAATTATGACATTCTGTATTAAATTCGTTAAATTTATTTTGGTGAGTTTCGTGTCAAGGGTGATTTACTGGCGTTAGTGTACCACCGTTACAACCTCTGAATTACTTCATATCCGCCATCTCAGCTCATTCACACTACTCTTAAGGGATATAATCAAATTATATTGATTACTTGATTGCTAGCTGTCAATGTTTTTAGACTTTTTTAATTATCTTCGGAATTTGGCGGCGCGATCAAAGGTTTTCGTAAAAGGGTCAGGTCGTAAAGGTGATTTTTCTAATATAGCGTCCACCGCGGGGGGTTCGCTACTGAATGGACTTCCCTGGTTCGTATTTTGACTATAACGTAGTTGTTGACGCTGAAAAGGCGCCAATAATTTCTATTAAATAACTGTGGTTTTCTCGAAACGATTTATTTCGTTTTTTCTCTGCATTCTGTGCGTTGTTTCACCAGAAATCTGACTTTGCTTACGAAATGCTTGTCGCCGAGACTCCCATTGCTAGCTTTGTAGCCGAGTTTAATTTACAAACACAAGAAAGGGTGCCTTATAACGTGATTATGGATGTTTTGTTATGGTCACTTGGCAGCAATGACAAATAACGCGTGCTGCGTTCACAGCTGAATGCGGCGAAAAAACCGCAATTTTTATTGTTTTTGACACCTCAGGAATTTTTGAATTATTGTTTTTATGTACTGTTTTAAACATTGTAGAAAAAATCATGAAAAAATAAGGTACGTGGCATCACAGTACCGACTTATTTCTCCTATTTTATCTGTAAACTTTTAGTTTCTGTAAATACCTTCTTACACTTAAAGGGTTTCCGAAATCAGCTAAAAAGCCCTATAATGGATTCTATGTGAATAGTTGTAAATTGTATTAATAACCGTATCTGATAAATTGCCGACAATCCTGGCTAATACAGCAACAGCATCTGCCAACACCTTTCATGCTGGCTTGCTGTATCTTGATCCTGGTACAACAGGGGGTACATACCGTCTTTCACCACATTGCTCCGAAACTCCTTGCCATATAGGAACCGCGCCATTTGGCTGTTTCACAACCGATAAAACATGTAAATTATCAGGTGTGAGTACAATTTACCGATATTCGCATTTTCTGGGATTAGCTATTTTACTCATTGCGTTTGTTCCGTAGTTTCCAAAAATAATTATGTTCGCTTTTTTTGCTTTGAATAACGCTTTGTGAATTTGCGATGGAAATGTTCGGAACTTGTGAAAAGGATCCGTCAACATTTGTTTAATGGAATGGGAAGCTAAGTAGTCAACGTCTCGAAGGTTATGGGAAAGAACAAAACATAATTTTGTAATACGTATTTTACAATCCATATAACAGTGTGTCATTGGCCCCTACCAGTTTATTTTATTAATTCCCGTTCTCCGATAGTCGTAAAATAACCTTGCGACGATTTTATTAGGATTGGTGGCGCCGCGGGTTTCTCTTGGCCGACTCTGTTAAACTTTCCGAAAAACTTTATTTCCGAACGTCAGCCACAGACCTAGGAACATCCGTAACGCACTGCCTGCTTTGAGTAAAAAAATGTCACCGGTTAAGGTAAATATTTTCGATTTCCACTTAATTAGAAATCGGAAGGTCTTTGAATATATATCTTTTGGACACCAGAACTTGCTAGTGATTGGCAACGAACCACATTAACCCGGGTTCAAGTCTTTAGAGGTAGTTTGTTAATTAAGTGCTGCACAGCAGCCGAGTTTTCAATGATATGATAATCTGTAAGTTCAAATGGATTCATAAACATCACGTCCACTTATTTCTGCCGTAGACCTAATTAAAACATTCGTGAACAACCTAACTAAGCCCCTTCATTACGTTCTAGCTGTGGTGCAGCTAATTAAAAATCCATTACGTATGTTTTGTGTCAGTTTAAATGGTTTTATTATTATTAAAGGTTGTACGCATGGCTATCTTCGGAAAATTCCTAAGAAAAATCCCTTTATCTTTGTTCATGTGATGTAGATATACTATTGGAACCAATATTAATTATTATATTACATGTTTTGCGTCCAACAAGCTTTTGCTAAGCTTAGAAATATTTTTGGCCCACTACCATTTCGGCATCGGCGTTATACCAACAGTAACGTCCTTTTTAAGTTTGATGCACCATTGTTAAGAATTTAGCCATGAAATCACCTCGTGGATCTTTCTTATTAATCAATCCGCCTACCTCCTAGCAATTTCCGTGGCGCATCTATCCCCAAAAATACTTTATACAAAAGTTAGTATTCAATACTTTGAGCATTTGGACAAACTTTATCAACTAACCTCGCTCCAGAGATATGTTGTCTGGATTTATGGTATAATGCAAAATTATGTGTATGGTATATCATTTCGTTGTTTTCTTAGTGAAAATCAAAGTATCCTATTATAAACGGTTTAAGCGGATATAGTTCATTATATTTGCTTGCCGATTCGGGGGCTTTACTTATGCAAGCGTTATAAGCACCAAAATTATGTAAGCGTGTTAACCGGATTTCGTTTTAAGTAACAGGATGTATATAACGCCCACTGATTTAAGACCCTGCAGAGGATTTTTGTTTGCCTTGCGCTAATTTTTAACTCCGATTTTGGTTTATTGACCGGGCGGATAAGCTGGACCATGGTTTACTGAGTCTTCGTTAATCAAATTAACGCCCGATAACACGTTGATTAAGTGATTGCGGGTTTCCGACTACTTGGATAAACATTCCTAATCCGACTAAATACACGCGCAGCATTTACCCTTGTTCTATTGTACTTTCCGATAAAGCTACAGATCGGTTATATAGGCCAAAGACATTAGTATATTAATATGCCAAACGCAATGACTGCAACGGAAATATGAGTTTAAGTACCCACATCAATATGTTATGCGATGCGGTTCAACCACATTGTGGCTGAAATATTATCAGTGTGATGGAGTTATATTTTCCTGACCACTTTCGAACACGGCTGGTTTATTTGATCAGTATAATCCTGGTTGCAGATGCAGCGTCTGTGAGTAAACAACAAGTAAAATCGTACAAGCAACCTGTGTAAATAACCGATTTGCACAACAAATTACTAGTGCCCTGTCCAAGCTGGGCCACACACGTCACTGGCACGCGCACCTGTCTCCTGAAACCCTCCAACAATTCCATGTGATAGACAGGTACGCTGCGAAGGTACAAGGCGAGGTTTTGCAACACCGAGGCAGACTAATGATCGTTTACTTGTGCTTTCTTGCAAGCGAACTTGCTCTATTTTTAATGAGCATTCTGGCATTTTGAGATTAGCATGGGAAATGGGGCTTGTCGAGGCAAACAAATTAACCGGAGTGGTAAAACCATTCACAACAACTACTCTCATGTTACTGAAGTATGATGGACCCAAGGTGAGCCCAATGGATTTTGGGGTGTTTTGGTTGGTTTCGTGAATACAGGATAAAAGAAACCTGCAAAATGTTATTCGCGAGTCACGTGATTCATGCGTCAAAAGCCACACATTAATTATTGCACGCGATAAACAATTCAACAACACCTTAGGTCACACCTGTCGTATTTATTTACTGCAATAACATTCCCAAAATCACACTATGCGTGGGGTCCTTTTTTAATTTTACGAAAATATGAAAGATGTCATTTGCGGACGGGAACTTCTTTTATAAAACTCAAAAGCAAGTATGTAATTAAGTGTCTGGATTAGCCAGTTATCTTCATTGTCTATCAACACCCCGGATATCGGGTTTAGCTGAAAATGCCACGATTTAACGCTTGTGTTGATTCGAGTGGGGGCAGGATTATGTGTAATGAAACCCGTTCAGTCAGGCTTGAAATCCCATAGCATACATCGAAATCCTATATAAACCAATGTATATTGAATCTGGGATTTCCAGTTCATACGTGCGCATTTTTTAAATATATGAATGGCACACAAAGCCATATGTATATTTTATTGAGTATCTAGTGTAAACACTTTAAGCCTTTAAATGGAACCATGTTGGATGGACTTCGGCGTAGAACAGTTGTGCCAGTCTTTTCTCATCATTTGGACAACAAAATTCTATAGGCATATGTGCTTTTAAACAACCAGGTCACGTTCTTAAAAATTATAAATGTCTTTGGATAAACATAAGCCTGTGTTATGAAACAAGTATAATCTTCCATCAATTGACGGGTGTTTCATGTGTAAACTTTGGATTTTGATGAAGGTTTCTGTCTTTGTAAGTCTTTCAATCCACCCGTGTTTTGCAAAATGATGTTCTGTCATTCAACGGTTATGTGGATCAGTGAGTTCCAGGAATATGTGATAAATGTAGAAACTACAAATTATCGATGTGCTTTCACGCCAAGGTTGGAATCAAGCCTCTGTTTCCGAGTCATAGTATGGAGTCCTTTTCTAGTCTAAAGAATTTGAACTTCACGTTTAAAGCAATTCGGTGTGTTTTTGTCAAAGCCGAATGAAGTTGTTGTCAAAAACATGAACTGATTTATTACACTCACTGTAAAATTTCCATTTTATTATCGCCAAACAAATGGATTTGATAAAATTTTTGACTGTTTTTTTGGCAACAATTTTAAATAAAAACAATGGCGAATGTGACACGGCACACCTAACCCACTCTTACCAGTGCAGATTATAGCATTTTTGTTGTATAATGACATTGTAACACCTTTTATGTTTGATCGCCATTATTACCTATCTCCTATTTTAAGAGTGAAATTTAAGTTTCCAATCCGTCACGAAAATAAAACAGATTGTTTCATTCTTGCGCCGCCGGGTAAATCCGTGTTTGGGAAATAGGATTAAGTGCGACAATCTAGCAGTTCAAAGCGAACCAAAATAAAGTGCATCTCGCGTCTGTCGAAAGCCACAAAACCATCTATGACGTCGTGAAAGTCATGTAATCTTAAACGGCTTATACCACTTGTGAAACTATTGCTTTGGAATTAAACGTCTTATCATTTGCATGTACAAGTTGTAACTTATACTTGTGTGACTTATATAGTTGAACTGCTGGATACCTGTGTTACTGTACAATGGCCAGTAAGATTTCGCCAATTGCGGCTAAAAGGAAATATAAATATTGGCCACTCGAATACACGGACTCGTGTAGTCCACTCTTCGGTTTTCTATTTGCATTTCGCGGGCTCTGTGTAGTTTATTTTGTCGCTTTCGAAACCGCTCGTTAGAACGTAATCTTGGCGGCGGTTGGGTCGAATTTGAAGGTACGCGACCCTTATGTCGCCGTAGTTTATTTTTCTAGTTGGAATAACGTGTGTTTTGTCCGACACGGATCCGTTTTATTGTGTGTTTAGGCGGCCGATAGCTTGTCGGTTTTGATAAATTGCTCTGACATTTATTTGCTTAAAATGAACCGTGACTTTTAGGTATTTCACACCAGGAGGTTTCATTGCCCGCAATTCCTATTTTATGATCTTAACCGCGAAAGGGGAAATAAGCCAGTATATATCTGAAAATATTAAATTGTTTGTTCTTACTATTTAGTTCTATTCTTTTATTTCGTATGGGGTTTGCCTATTTTATCCACGAATTCCCTTTGTGTAACTATTTGTTTCTATTACAGAGACCTAAGTCTGAACAACATCACTAGAATACAAAGAAAAGCATTCTCAAATCTTCATCTTCTAGAAGATCTGTAAGTAAATATTTTGGCTTGTGCTATTATTTTGAGACAGGCATGTACAGTCGTCAGGGCATGGGTTGGTAAGATATCTCCATATACAACTTTGTGCGTATGTATGCACCCAGTTTTTAGTAAAAGTGAAATTAATTCTCGCTCGAGACACCTTTGCACCTCTTGTTGTTTCAACGTTTTTAAAGTCGGGTAAACTTACAAAAAAATGCGAGTTCATTTGTTAACATGTGGGTCAAGGTTAATGGGCGGTTTTCGGTTAAACTCACTTAAAACGTAAATGGCATTTGAGTTGACATGGTTATATTCACTTCGCTAACAGAGCGATTAAACATCGGAAAACATAAACGAATGTAACATTTTTTACAACTTTAAATAATTTTAAGTAACGTGTTATAAGAAATAAACTTATAAATTGAATCACAATGTTAAAAGGCATACTTTCTATAAATCAGTAGATCCTGTCCTAATAATTTAACACATTCAACCAATGTAAAGTAGACCTCCACCCCAAAACGGATTTTTGATTCCGTGAAAAGTAGCATTTATCACGGCTATTAGTATGCCCATGATGCCCATTATTCACGCTGGACAAGGTTGGTCAATGTTTGTTTTCTATTAAGCTCGGTTTAGCCATACAATGCCGATGGGTCAGAACCGACTAATTAGACGGCAAGATAACGTCGTATTTGATGAACTTTAGAACGCAAAGTGTCAGGCGACAAATCGATGCTTCCTCTTTTCTGAAGGGTTTAATTTACGGTTTCTAATCGTGTTTCCATAACCCTAACGGTCTTTTTTTGCAACAAATTGATTCATATTACAATGACATATGGTGGGAAACATCGTATATGGTAAATAATAAAATTGTTAAACTTTTGATGTAGATCCCTAAAAGACAAAGGAACGGTCGTTCAATTTTCACTTTCCTGGTTAAATACGGTTTACTTCGATCATGCCGCTGTCTTGTCGCACGAAATACCATTATACCATAAATACGGTTTTAACATTCGTTTGATCAACACGTTGATTGCTATCGGCTTCCTTCAAGAGACCATGTATTTTACGTCCGTTGCTATGATCTGCTTTCGTCTGACCACTCTTTGAAGGTTTGACCAATTAAGCATGTAACAACTAAATCCCATGCGATCTTACTAGTGGCCACTTAACTAAAAAGCGCCTTTGATGTTTAAACTTTACGAACGGTCGAAGGTCTTCTATAATCTATTCATTGGTATTATGAAGTGGCGTGGCGGCAAGCGGGGAAGAAGTGTGCGTAGTTTTGCGTTGCGGTAAAATTGCAGTAACTTTAAATTGGTCCCTTTTGCCTTTAAACTTGCCGCGGTTTGCAAGCTCGTTTTAAGTCATCATTTGATTAACTTCTAACAAGTCTTGAGCTAAAACACACTTTCGTTTTATAAAAATTGAACATAATTTTTATTCTATTTTTAAGGTAACCACGTTGACTGTTTTCTTTGGAAAACAACGAAAAATAACAAAAAAACATGATTAACCTTTCTCTTAGCAAGAATGACGTAATCATAAATGAACAAAAGTGTTTTTTTTCCGTGATGACGATGACGCGGAGGTAAAATGAACCACCTTAAACTCCCAACAGTGTTCGTCATAAAGTACGTATGTACGTCATAAAATAAGCGATACCATCCAACACCACCACTCGCCAGAGCATGACTAAAACAATCTAGGCTTCAATAAAATATTTTCAATTAATTTAATTGGTACGAAAAATCCCACCCCTGTTAGTCAAGCACTATCACAAAATTGTATTTAAATCCGAATTTACATAATAAAATACACAAGCTTGGCATTGTGATAATATTGAACTCTCTTTTATTAAAAGCATAAGTACGGCGCCAGGGTAGGTTTAAGCAGATTAAACGATTGTTTAATAATATATCGGCAGCCATATTTGAAGTAGGAGCCTTCATCGCCACAGGCAGGGGATTCTAATTCAAATTTAATGAATTCCTCGGCACGGTCACCTTATGCTAATTTAACAGTATATATTGATCATTTATTATTATGGAATTAGTCTAATAATATATATATCATATACCGGTACAGCTGTTCGACTTGTGATATTTTATACTTCTTTTGAAGGCAGAGGCAGTTATCCCCACAGTAGAATTAAAACTTGCCCCATATCTTTGTATAAATCCGTTGTATCCATAGAAATTATTGTTATTTGATATAAATTGTATAATTAAAATGGAATTACAAATTACAGACGCTTGGCGAACAACCGCATTGAAACACTTGATTTTGAAGCATTTAAAAGCCTAAGAAGGCTGAAAGAACTGTAAGTTTTTGTGGCTTTTTAGAAATTTTATTAAACTGCGGTTACGGTATTTTCGATAACTTAAGCTGACAAATGTATGGGCAGTGAAAACATTGCTGGGTATAGTGCTAAACAGTTATATAGGCGACAAATGTACTGCGCATATTACACAAATATAATTATAATGATAGTCTCTACGAACATAGCAATTAAGCCATGTCGCGGTTTCATACGCTTAATTAGATATAAGGAATGTGTGCTATGTATAGCCTTTCAATATTCCTCCGTGGACCCAATTATAGTGGTGAAATTTAATCGACTCTTAGTCACGGCCACAGCAGTGGTACTACCAGTGTTTGCCGGGGAAAACTGACTTTAATTATTGGGTTGATATTCGGGACCTGGTTTGTGAAAAGGGCAGCACTGAAGCCGGTATCGGCGCCGCCGACAGGGCATGGTTCAGGGGTTCGTGAGAAAACCGGGATCCTGTTTCGAAACGAGAGTGAACGAAACTTCGAACCGCTTTTCACTAATGTTCTACCCTCTTTAATGCGACATCGATATTGATTCGATGTGTATCAAAACACTTGTATTAGAAGTGCGACTCTAGATTAACCTTTCACTTTTCCCACGACATTGTAAATTGTTGAATATGAAGACCACTATTACACCATTTTAAATTACGGATATATTTTCAATCGAGCAGCCAGGAATAAAAATATTTTTCCGCGTATAAATACTAAAATTGGGCGGTGAAGCAGAATTATGGTATATTTTATGATGAGATCGTCTGCGTGTTTAGTCTAAAAGTGTTTAACGGAAAACATTTCCTAAAAATTGGTTTAAGGAAACTTAACAACTGAACCGGGTTGATGTTATATTTGTATAATATCATCAAAACTGTATGCTCCCCTGTGGTATGTACCATCCTGGTTTCAAGTTTCAAAGAAGTTTATATTAGGGTTTCCCGGTTTATGCAGCTGGAGACCAAATAATGGTGGAAAACTCGCTCTTCTGTCTTGAGACACTGCCACACACGTTTCCCCTTCGAGGGATTAACGTTTTAGAGAGGGCAGCTGAAACTACGGACAACCTTTGCCAGTTTTTAAGCCCATTAGAGTTTCATTCAGAAATTGTTGTACTCTTACGTAAACAACGGCAATACCTAAGGGACAACGCATAAGTGTGGGATAGGGGAATGAATACTACCAACAGGCCCTTACGTAATTTTATAAGCTAGTTGTGGAGTCGGACAGAATAAGACCAAAGAAGTGCGTCTCCCCGAGTAAACTACAACTTATAATGCAATCAATAGAATTAAATAAAGTTGTCATCATTATAAGCAGGGCGTGTTTGTTTGTTTTGTGCAAAGGTTGTGTTGATTTTGGTTATCTTGAAGAAGGCGGCATTGATTGGCGTTTTCTAATTTCTTGTTGTTACGTGCGTGGATGGATGGCTTCAAAATAGAACTTCGAGTCAGTAAGATCCCCTAACATACACGCACATCTTCACCACAATGCACATCACCCGACATAGGTTCCACTACCGCACTACCACAGCTGTTTTTGCTGATCAAGATAAGCGCGTATACATAGTCTAGCGTCCACGCGTGAAAAGGGCTACTAAGAAGTATAAGATAAGTAAACAACGCGTTTACACGGATAAGAAAACTTACGAACCTCTAATATATTTCTTTGTCTATTTATTTATATACCGGTAAGTAAACATAGTCCAACACGAGATCTACAATCTCGCAACTGTCTAGAAAACGTGGAAAGTTTCAAGCAAGTCTTTAAAATTACAAACATAGCCAGCCCATAAATATCATCAAGTCGTGTTTCCAATAATATAAAACTACTGATTAAATGTTGCTAAGGAATATTGTTGTTGCCTGCCAGAAGTCTTATTTTCGACGTTTTTATATCGTTATCTATTGCATTTTGAGCAATTGCACTGACTGTTTAAACATTTTTTCACGTAGGCCAAGCATCAGTTAAAACGTTATCGTTCGGGAATGATCTGTATGTGAAAAAAATTCTTCGTAAACATAAAATGGATTTTAGTCGGTATGTCATCCATAATCGGGCTTTCATTCAATACCCCTATAGGCTGTTAGATTTTTCAAGTAACTTATTGTGTTTCTTGTTGGGCTTACAGATTAGCAATTCCCTTGCGCCTAATAACGGCCATATTACAAGTACTGCAATTGAATTACCCGCTAATGCCATCTGCTATTTTCACACAGAATGTTACACAACAACAAGATAATAGAGATACCCGCCCGAACGTTTTTGGACACATCGGGCCTATCTGATCTGTAAGTATATTGATTTAACGCTGATTAGCTTACTTAGGAGGTAAAATTGTCACCCTTCAGAGTTTTTTGTTTGTTTTGAGGTGTGTTGCGCGAGGTGAATTAGTAAATGAGGTTATTAATCTTACAATTTTCTTGTCTGGTAAAAGGTGCGCCTGGCAAGTTCAAAACTACGAGTTGGGCTCAGACGTGTAATTCTACGTTTTGGAGCATTGTTACATTTTTCCACTTTTACAAACGCAAATCCCTCGTCTTATACCCTAACTTCCATGTATGTACCTTACACAATGTGCTGGGATTGTTGGAATACTTATTTTTAGGACATTTTTAAGACATCGGTTTTAAATTACCAGTTAAATCCAATAACAGCGTTTTGGAATTTTGATTTGGTCACCACCAAAGTACCACTTCATTATTTCGAATCTTTGTGGCAATTTCCAACCCATGATGTATCCTTTCTATAAATGTTGTATAGTTTTAAATGATGCCTACTTCAATTTGTGCGACAGTAATGATTTTTAATCATGTATTTGTTAGAAACTTGGACGGTAATTTCATCAGCGAGTTATTGGAAGACTCCTTCGAAGGTTTACACAATTTAAAAAACCTTCGCCTGGATGACAATCGACTGTCACATGTGCCCACCGAAGCATTAAGCAAAACGCCAAACCTGCAAGTTTTGTAAGTGTTCTGACAATGTAACAAACTGCATGTCGTGTGATATGTGTTGTGCAAATAAGATCAGCCTCTGTGGAATTTTTTTGTGGGTTATTTTTAAAAATGCAACAATTTTAAAATCCCAAAAATGGTCAAATAAGTCTATAGTCACATTTTGCCCAGAAAAACTGACCAAATTATTAAAAAGATTTTCGTTCTTCAACCCCAAACACACAATCTATATTTATTGTTTTGTATTTTATTTGTTTTTCCCTTACATTTGTTTAGAAATCTTGCATTGAACAAATTGGAAATTATTCACGCTGGAGCGTTCCAACATCTCACCAAACTTCGAGTTCTGTAAGTATGCCCAACGTTATATTCCATCTACTCGTTTTAACGGCTAAAACACTAACTTAGTTTATAAAAAAGGAACTGTGTGAAAAATTTGCGATTTGTTTTGTTTTAAACGTAAAAATAAACTCATGTAATCTGTAAACTATATTTTGTTTAATTTTCAGTGTTCTGCGAGAAAACAAAATATCTAGAATTGAAGCGGGAGCGTTTGATGGGCCTACGCGGTGTCGATATCTGTAAGTTTCTGTGATATTTTACGTGTCTTGTGTTTGAGGAAAAGTTAGAATTTATTTTCATAGTTTTAGTAACCAATACCCGTCTTACCTGGTTTTAGTGTTTTCCCCATTTTCCGCCGTTTGTATGCGGTTTTCGCAATGCCATCCAATATCGGGTCTCATTTTTTACTTTATGCTACTGTCTGTATCGTGTGTTAGTTTTGAACACCAGCACAAAACGTTTTCATATGTTGAGATAAAAGATCCATGAGATAAATGTTGAGGTATAAGATCCCCGAGATATAAGATTATTGATGTACCAGATGGGTCTTTTTAAATATTTATAGTTTGTTTGTGAATATAATTACGGTTATACGTATACAATTGTTAGCTCTTGGTGTGCACTTTGCAATTACCGTCCATGATATAAAGCAAAATCAACTTCGAATAAAAATCTGAACGATTTACCTGTAGATCATAATAATCCTTGTAAGGTAGTCTAGACAGAACAGTGGCTTTGTGTTTTCTGCTTACACTATCCGAACGATTTAGATTGTTGTTTATTAGTATTATGTGTATACAACATTTCTGGACTTTCTCATTACTAAATGTCACATGTAGCAAGTTAGAAATTCTGCTGTCTTTACGAACCAATAGATCCACTGTTGTAGTTGTGTGGCGATTATGTTTATCGTGGTATAATGCCATTGTCAAAAACTGACATTTGTGTATAGGTTAACCTGATGAGAAAATCAAGGTTAAGGAATGCATTTTGAACAATAATACCTTTACGTTTCCTTGTTCGCATAACAAAATACATTCTACAGATTTTTGATAATTATAAAATGCCAGATTATTGGGAATTGATAATAAGATTCTTTTAAAAACCAGTAACCTTTGGAGTTATCAATATTTCAGAAGGTTATTTAGTACAAAGGATAAATTTGTTCAACTAGTACGAACGGTTTTGAACTTCGAATCCCCTATTCTCCATCAAATTTGTTTTTACAAATATCCGTCTATTTGTCAGAGTTGGTCTTTATTCAACCCGTTGTGGAAAAGGTTCACAGCGGGGGCATATATCTTCTGAACGGAGATCCCAGCGTGTAGTAGTGACACTTGAACGAACACAGATAACAGTTTGAATAGACGTAGAAGTCAAGTCCGAATTGCAATTTACGACATTTGTCAAAACCGCGTACAATTTTGGTTAACGCTGAAATGTCAGCATAAGAATACAAAAATGGTTTCCCGTTCAGTGAATTGTAAGTTGTATAAACTAAATAATCCGAAACACCTCATTTTATTTTCTTCGAAATGTGTATTGCGGTCAAGGTTACCAGTTTGTATGTGATATAGATTTAAACACGCAATTCGTATGTTGTACATGAGGTAAAATAGTCCGTTTTGTTGTTATTTTCGCTCATGGAATATTTGATTAATCACGTGTTTGTGTGTGCTCACTTACCGCATTTCGTGACATTTCGAAAGTAAAATGCTAATTAGTCGAAATTAATAGATGTTCATTCATCACTATCGACAACCACATTGAGGTATTTTCTCACACAGCCAAGAAATTAATACGAAGTTCTCTGAACAAGGAAAGATATCTATCAAAATTGTGACGGATTTTGTTTTCACAGTTTTGGACGTTTTTTGCGCAACGGTTTTAATCATAACCCCAAATTCCATACACATCAAAGCAAGAGATGTATTTAAGATATATTAAATACCAATGTAATGAATACTAAAAGCAATAACTCTCACACATATGACCTTAACTTAACCTGATCTCAACTCCAAAGGAGTAAATTAGGTTCAAAGCATTTAATCTTTGCATTTTAAACATATAAAATACAAGCCTAACCTAACCTATCATTGTTCCCACCAATAGCTATTTATGTTCAACGCCCTTGAACTATATGAATTTGTCACAAGTGCCAAGCACACTGAATATTAAAATATCTGGATTATTTTTTATTAATCTGGCTTAGGTGCGGCTAAATTTACCAATGATATGGGCCTGTGAGAATATAATTTTAAGAATAGTAAATGTTTTGCAGACACTTGGAGTACAACCAATTGACAGAATACCCACGATCCGTGACAGACTTGACCGAACTACATGATTTGTAAGTTTTCAAAATCTGTCTTGTGTGTATTATGTATTAAATGACGTGGTTTTCAAATTTATGCACTCATTTTAATTTATTCATTTAGGACATTGAACAACAACAAAATACAAAGACTTCCGGACAGAGCATTTTCAAAACAAACCAAGTTAAGAATCCTGTAAGTGCCGCATTTTATCACTTTCACAGAATTACTAAATTGAGAACGTCGGTTTTGTTTTGTATATACGTGCAGAATTAATTGACTTTGTTTTCGAAAAAAGGAAAATATTGTGGATATAGCCACCCTGTATTGTTTGTTTATGCCTACCAGCAGAATAATTCAATCCTAACCGAGTTTGTATTGACATATTTCGCTCAGATAGAGTGTGGTTTTACTTCTAAAATGACGGTTGATTTAAATACAGCATTCTAGCTACACCTGGCTTATAATAATCTTATTTGGATCGGTTTTGTTGGGTTTACAAGCGACGGCTCGCAACATGAAAATTAAATAATTGAATGACTGATAATTTGACAGTTACAACGTTTTAAAAAGTTTATTTTAAAGCGCTTGAATTAGAATTTTGTTAGGGAATACTTGCTTATCATTTGTATATTAAATTACAACGTAATTTATATATCGCAATACTACCGTTTAATAACATGTCGCTACATCCTGCCATTATTTAGTAGTGTGTTAGTTTGAAGTAGCATTTAAAACGACATAGCATGCCATAAATTTACTGAATAACAATAAAATACGTCAATGGGCCTGTACAGTTTCTGCGGTCAAAACGCTTGTGTTTGACATTCGAACTGATACTGTCCGTCATGCTTAACTACGTAACATTTCAACAGGTTATTCCACAATAATCCGCTGAAGTCTGTTGGCAGATGGACCTTTACAAACCTACGTCATCTGACGTCACTGTAAGTTTTCCAAGGTTAAAATTGTATGGACAAATGTTACAACGCTGAACATTATACCAGATTAAAGTTACTTCCACGTCATATTATACGTTTTTTATTCGTGATAAACTTATTAAAGAGGAATATTAATTGAAATATTACAAATTAGTATAGGCTATTTCAAAACTACAAATTTTGATTTTCAAACAAAGTGCGACCAGAAAATAATACCTCAAAAATATTAGACAAAGCGATTTCAAGTTTAACTTTTAAAGTTACTGACATTTCACGAATCTATACGTTGTGTGGTACTACTACTTTTTGATGTTAGATTCATGTAATTGATATAGATAACATATTTTAGGGCTTAGCTCGAATTCAGTAAGTCGACGTTTCGCAAGGTGTCACAGAGTTCATGTACCCCACTCCAAACAGACTAGACACAGAATTCGTGTGCGTCGTGCTACCGCGTATGGACACGTGGTTATAATCATAGATTGATAATCATTTTGGTTATAATTAAAATGCTACACTTTTAGCGACCTAAATCGATGTAAACCATATAATAACTGATAGTAAATAACCAACACTATAAGCCTAAGTATTCAAGTGGTAGTGCTTGTTATTAGGACGTGTAGAAATGTCACCCTATCCCACTACTTAATAATGTCGGTATGATGTTATTAGGGCCGCTTTTATGCGGTTCTAATTCAACACAATCTTAATATTTTCGAGGAAACAGCATTTTAGAATTGAAATAACCCCAGAGAAATATTGCATAGTTTTTTTTAAGTTTGTATTTGTACAACTGCAATAATTCAACTTTATTTTCAGCGAAATTGTCGGTGTTAATGAACAAGAACATTTTCCGGATTTGTCAGGATGCAACAACTTAAGAGAATTGTAAGTTTGTTAAAAATTGCCGGCGATATATTTAAATTTTCACTGACTATACTTTTTAAACCTGAGATTTGATAAGCGGCCTTAAAAGCTTGATTACTCACGTATTTGATTGTCATCTTGCTCTTACTATCAACAAAGTTTTTGATTAAATTAAAAACCGTGAAATTTGCATCGCCTTTTTAAGGTTCGTGGAAGGCGGTCGCTTTATAGAAATACCAGACACTCTTTGCGGCAAGAAATCAGTCCTACAACGACTGACAGTGTCGAATAATCGCTTGCAAAGTTTGGGCGGGATAAGCAAATGTAACAACCTGGACGGATTGGACATGAGAGGGAACCTGTTAAAAACGCTGACCGAAGCTGAATTGAAAAATTTAACTTCCCTCCGAAGCTTGTAAGTAATGGTTTTGCATGTGGCAAAATGTTCAATAATCCTAAAAAAACAAACAACAAGATGACACAATCTTCATACGCGTTGTTTTGGTTAAGTACACCTTTAGAAAACTGATATTGTTGTAGTTTATTTGTTACAGTTGTAGTTTATTTGTTATCACTTAAACACCTGTATTGTTTCAGGGATCTAAGCAACAATAATATCAAATCTTTGGAAAAAAACGTATTCAGCAACAGCAAGCTGATTAAACTGTAAGTAATACGGGATTTAGTTGATCACTTATATGCTATTCAAATATTGATTCTACACTTAAAAATGTTACGACTTTGTGTTTAAATAGATACATTTGTAGTTGCAGTCTAAACCACTTTTGAACGGTAATTGGAGGGCCAATTAGAAAGGAATGCTCAAACAATTGAGTTCAAGATGTTTTATTCAGTTTGAAGTACCCTTGTAACATTGTTACATTTGCAGAAATCTTGCTTACAATTCATTCACTTTGCTGCCAATTCATGGTTTATCTCAACTGCAAATATTAAACGTGTCAGGAGTCAAGAGCATGCTCTACTTTCCACCAATACAATTTATGAACAGATTAACTCAACTCGAAGCAGCCTATCCGTACCACTGCTGCCAGGTATCGCAAGAGGTAAGCGGATAAATATACAGGACTATCGAAGTTTTTGTTTTGTTGCGTTAATTGGAAATTTTGTTCGGATTTAAAGCAGATGGTTATACAACTTTCTTTCTTTTTATTTTCTGCAGTGGATTCGCGCACATGAGTACGAGTGGTCAGGATCCAATGACGAAATAATCAAATACAACTCTCCGCAAATCCAGTGCCGCCCTGAGCCTACCTCACTCACACCATGTGACACTCTACTGCCCTCTATGGTGGTTCGCGTTGTGCTGTGGCTGGTTCTGATTTTTTCAAGTTTTCTCAACCTAATCGTGGTGATCTCGAACCTTGTTAGGAAATGCAGAAGCTCGTGTCGTCAGCCCGATAGGAGACAAAAAACCCCAGACCACGCCACGCACTCGGTGGCAACAGAACCACGCGCGACAAACAAGTTTGTACCAGCTTCAAGCTCTTACAGTGATACTTTCGAGCTCGCCTTATGTCATTTAGCCTTCGCCGATTTTGTCGCCGGTGTTTACATTGCCATGCTTGTCGCGTATGACGTCACGTCTAGTGGAAACTTCGCAGAGCACGGAGCATGGTGGCAGCAATCAATTATGTGCCGTTCCGCAGGATTTTTCCTTGTTATGGGTCTACAGCTGAGTTTCTTTACGGTGCTTGTGGCAACAGTGGAGAGGTACATGGCAACAATGTTTCCATTAAAACCGGAGAAACACGTCAGCAAATCAGTGCTGTGCCTTACTCTTAGCGCAGCGTGGGTGATTTCCATTGCTACTGCCATTGTCACGCTCTTTAGTGGTGACGACAACTTACCCGTTGATGAGAGGTCTCGTGTCTTGCCTTCCAATAACGGTGCTACTTGCTTGCCGTGGTCCACACACTTCAAATACGTTGCAGTCCTTGTTGGTGGCCATGTGGTAGCATGCTTGGGAATTGTCATTCTCTGTGTTCTAATGTTTTGTGCGCGAAGAAAGCGGTCGTGGCTATCCGCTCAAAAGCACACGAGGCGACAGATATCTCTAACTGTCGCATGTAACGTTGCGTCCATCCTACCCCTTGCACTAATCGGTCTTCTCGCCTCTGCTGTATCAACCTACCCTTCCTCGGCGGAACCATGGATCCTTTCAGCGAAAATCAGTTACTCTAATCCAGAACCCGCTAAGTTAAACGTCGATTTGCTGCTAACCGTCGTCATGCTACTTATATCTCTAAGATTCGCCATCAACCCGTTACTTTACATTTCCTTCAGCGAATCCTTCCGAAGTGACATTAGCTCAGCAGTACGATGGTTTTGCTGTTCCAAAAATAGAAGTCGCTACCATGACTACGAATCCGATGACGATGATGGGTTTACGGAGCCAGGCGAGTTCGCGTTTCACGACCCCAATGTTCTCCGACCATCAACGGAGACAGTTCCTGTATTTCAGCACGGTAAGATCGCACCGGACTTGATCCAACGAACCAGTTACGAGACTCATTCTTTCGGCGAAGACTTTGTAAATGAACGTATTTACCGTGAGCAAGGTAACGGCGATTTTCAACGCAAACTATCATCGGTCAAGCCTGAAACAACCCGTTTTGTACCAGTAATGTACCACCTTGGAGATTACGACCTACAAAATCGACACATCGACACGATGCTTACGTCTCCTAGTCGCCATGGAGATGGCATACATTGTAATAAAAACAGTGAGACAGCAAAATCTGTTGGGCCACATGAGATTGAAATCAGGAGTGCTGAAAACGACAACGATGTACAAGACGTTTCAACGGCCTATATAGCGCAAGGCGCCAGACCGAAATACAATACTCGGCTTCCGCCGCTAATATGGCGGAAATACTCCCCAGATGACACGACAACGGTGGATGGCAAAAAGTTGTCACAGTCCTGTGAATCCTCAACATCAAAAGATTCCGGTATCCAATCCGAACCTGATTTCGGTGCCGCTTATTCCAGCGGCTGCAGCAGCCTGGCACGTTCCACTGATGATTCAAGCCACGGACTGGGTGTTGGACACGACAGCACTGACATTACTTACGCTCAAGACTTTCGGGAGCGGAGTTTATTACGAAACAAATCTTTGAATCCGTTCAGAATAAACGCATCGCAGTTTAACACGAACGCCGGGGATACCGGTATAAGATTGGGGTCAAACGGGATTTGTAAGATAAAACATACGAGTGAGACTGTTTTATGAGTGTGTGCGGTTGATCATTTCATTTAAAAGTTGTTACCTCCTGTATATTTTTTCGAAAATTTAAAACTCCGTATATGGTTGCTATACAGTCCGTAGCAGTTCTTGCCCTAAAATATACTGTACATTTTGCCTTTCTCACAAGTCACCCGTTGACAAACGCGAAATCATATCCCCGAAGGTGTATGGAATGCTGTAAAGCCGGAATGACTTTACACAACGTTCTCGGGTACCTCAGGTGCACACATCAAATTTTGGTTTTGTTAATTTTTTGCACGTTTTTTCATTTTTTGTGTGATGTACATTTTGTCCATGGCATGTCCAAACTAACTGCCGTTTCGTGAAGCTTTCAGTAACCGCAGTCTATTTTTCCATCGCCGTTTTTATTACCTCTCATACCGAATATTGTCAGACCGTAAAATAAGTGCTTGCGTAGAAAACGACGGTAATGTTTCTGGCGAGTTTGGTATAATAAAGTAAACATCCTGTACATTCTTTGTTATTTGGTTAGTATGTGGGAATTCAATACTAAACAAACTGGGAAGGATGTAGTAAACATTTTAGAACATAAAATGTATCCAAAATTTGGTTTTATTTGGTTGTGTCTTAGTGAGGAAATAGTTTTGGACTTAAAAGTATTCCTAGGCGGCTGATAGAGTAAGGTTTGCGCCGACGATTTATTTGACGAGACCATACCAAAACGAACCCATTAGAGAACTAGACAAAGTCAACCACGTGTTTAACCACTATTTTTTTGCGTAAAGCACATTTTGTATGCTAAATATTCATGCGAACAGGGTCCCTTACCACAAATTGTTTTTTATATTAACACCGAGTATGTAATTTGTTTCTGCAAGCATAAACGCATGTGTCCCTGAGGTAACAATATAACGATCTTGTTATCTATGTCTATTACACAATATATGTTATTGTCAGAGTCAGGTCCATGTTATCTAACATTCCAGAAAGTTTTAACCGGACAATCATAGTTTCGTTTCTGCAGGCATGAACGCATGTGTGCCATAGTTATTAAATCAATGTAGCAATATGTATATTGAACATCACTTAAATTATACTTTGATGGTTTGCAGAAATCCGATCCATTTTTTTAAATATTAGCAGCAAATACCACTGAAACAACGAGGTTGACCGCGTTTGATTATGCAGTTTTAGCATTGTGGGCAAGTTGCAGTTTTGTGGGACTTGGAACGCTATTTTTACCGGCAATTTTTCACCGTTTTTGTCAAGATTCCACTTTATTTTTAATCAGGACAATAGCTTTGACAACATTTTGCTTTTGATCATATAAAATAAATGCTACTAGTTAGGATTTCTGTGTGGTAGTTAATGAATCTGCCAAAATGTTACGACTCTTAAAGTTTAAGTTTAGGGCGCCTGAATATACTATACGTTGTTTTTTTAACGCGTTAAAAACAATTGCAGTTTAAGTTGCAACATTTTAGATATATTTATTACAACAAATATATGCACAACCGTAAGCCAACACCAATACAGCACAAACCTGCTCATCAAAAAGTTGAGGAACGACCCTTAAACTTCGTTGACCCATACTAACTTTGTATAATTCTGCGATACATTATGCTTACTTCAAGCCTAAAATCCATTTATACTTATTAAACCTACCAATCTAAATACATATATGAAATACTACATAAACCATAATTGTAAAACTGAAAGCTCCTTTACTCTTAACTCGATACAGGAATTATATGAGAGAGTGCAAACAAGGCGGTATTGTGACGTAATTTGATAAAGTCAACCAGATTGCAACATATGTTTTTGTTACCAGAGTTATTTGCGGTATATACACCCTACAAATTAGCGAAGGCAATTATTTTTTTATAATTGCGGACGGTGGATACTAAAGTATTTTATCGGGCTCAGTTTCGACTAATAACGAGCTCGTTGACCCATTTCTGTGTATAATTCGAGGTGTATCGGGACATTTAACCATTCGGACACATTCCCATCCTATGGATATTTTAAAATCCAAGTAATATAAAACAAACTACAGTCGACCGAACGCAAGCCCGCATCTAAATCCGACCACGAGGTCAATACCAGACAGGTTGAATTGTTAGGATAATCTGGGCCACTTTATGCACGGCTGTATTAAATGGACTCAACATCGATTTAACTGGATAGATTACAATATTTTATATAAAATAATGAACAACAATGCAATGATAGCCTAAGAAACCCGAAATCGGACGAGATCCTGGGCTTGTATTCAATATTACTATCCCTTAAAGCTTAAATAGTTTAATTAATTCTATCAAACGCCAGTATGTTAAAGCAACTTCTGGAAAATTCACATGTTAATAATAAAAAACCTACCATTATCGTATGCTATATTGAAAATAAATCACGCAAACGTCACCGTCTTTGGAGATAAAACAAAACGTTCCCACCTGTAAGCAGTAAAATTTCTTTTATGCATTCATTTGTTAAGTTTTTTAACTCTGTACTTCGGTACCATTGGTTTTGTCCTGCCCGTTGGTCTAGCGGTTAAGTGCGTCGCCTTTCAAGGCTGCAGGTGCGAAACTGGTCGCTAACTAGTCGGTACTGTCCTTGGGCAAGGCACTTTACGGACATTGTCTGAACCCAGCGGATTAATGGGTTCTACCAAATTAAAGGAACGTGTCTATCACATACAACACACTGCAATAGCTCCGGTAACCCGACGATGGGCGCGATTGCTCGTGTGATAACCCCCTTGGTTTTTCCATTCACGGGGATAAAGATGAATATCCTATCCTATCCTCCTACCAGCGTACATGTTTTTACTACTTACAAACCATCATTCAATGTGGATTTTCTCATGAAACACAAATTACATAAGACAATGTTTTATTAATCAATGTCCAGTAAAGTTCACAATTAACACACGGAAAAGATAAAGATTTGAATCATTGACATTAACAAATGTTAAACTACATTAAACATAAATATAGATTAAAAGTGGGAAGAAGTAACAATATTTATTTTATTTAAAAAGGTGAAGCAGAAAGTTGGAAAATATATAAATGCATTTTGCGACAGGATTCTGTTATTTAGTTTGTGGAAATCCAACATTGCCAGCTGTATATATTTACCTGCATAGCATTATTAAACAGGTTGTATGTAAGTGCGATATTACCACGAGTTGAAATGACTAGTGAGGCAGACATCCAGCAACACAAGACGAGTCGGTATTCTATTATCAGGGTTAAATACAAAACGACGAGGCAGAAATTAATCAATGCAGACTCGCGACAACAATACCGTGTCGGCCTAGACTGCTATAAACCAGTAGGTATTGATCTTTAACTCGTGTTAAACGCCGTTAGACATTAAATGTGTTTTATCGCCATGGAAATGCAACAAGCTCACAATTGCAGCGACCAGCTAAACCGAATAACAAAAACATTGCAAGAGTAAATTCAGAGAACAGGCTAAATGATTGTTTAATGAAATTTACTGCTTATGGTACTTCTATTCATTTTAATTTGTAAAGTTCGTTTTTTCACAAACATTGTAGAACACTGGAAGTTTTAATAAAGATACTATGTTTTGCAGTGGTTAACAGTTTTTAACCTTTCCTAGTAATTCAGTTAATCATGGTCTAATCAAGAAAACGAACGCTCATTTTTGTGTCGATCTCTGTGCGCTTCATCACCTTTAAATAACTTGCTTTAATGACCAATAATTAATATATTACAACAATGTCATGTATAAAAAGGTTCAAAGGGCAGGGTATAAAAAAATTCAAACAAAGCCATTCGTCAATCGTCATTTGAAACTAATAGCTAATACTAGAACATAAAATTAGAACTTTAAAGGACAATTTTGTTTAGTGCATTTGCATATATGTATAAAGACATTTTATGTCAAATTATTTGAACATTAATATTAATACGGAACATTGACACTTACAATTTTAAACTCTTCAAACGTGATGTTTCTATCGTTATTCGTATCAGATTCCAACAGTGTACGCTCAGCAATGTGGGATAGTTGTTCTTGGTTTATATTAGCTCCGACTAACAGTTTTAGTATCTGCAAATAGAAAATTTGATTTTGTTTAAAGATAGTCCATTATGGTTCATGGTATTAAAACCACAGTGTTAAAAGTAAATACACAAGACCGATTTTATGATAAAAGACTTAAAAAGTCGAATTTATATTAAAATACATGAAACCTGTCCGGCCCGTTGGTATAGCGGTTAAGTGGATCGCCTTTCAATTGAAAGGTTGCAGGTGCGAAACTGGTCGCTAGCTAGTCGGTTGAGTCCTTGGGCAAGGCACTTTACGGACATTGCCTGAACCCAGCGGATTACTAAGTTTTACCAAATTGAAGGAACATGTCTATCATATACAACACACTGCAATAGCTCCGGTAACCCGACGATGGGCGCGAGGTAATCTGACGATTGCCCGTTTGTTAACCCCATTGGTTCTCCCATTCACGGCGATAAACATGAATATCCTATTCCATCCTATCCTGTTTCACATTGAAAAAATGGTTCACCTGAAGTAGTTCCTTTTTAGATATTTTTCCATCATTGTCATAATCGTACAGAGAGAATATAACTAAAATAAAAAATAAAAATGCAAAGCAGTTTACATTAAATATTTACCACTATTAAATCAATTTCCATAAATTTCACAATTTACTTAAAGTTCAACAGCCTATGTAGAATAATCTACATCATTTCAACTGCAGGCATGTAATATTGTTCCAATCATCCACACCAGTAACAAAATATGTGTATGACTGGAAATGATATTAAATCAAATGCTGAAAATGAGACTATTGTTATACAAACTTCTTACATTTTAACTTGTTAGTTCGACTGTTGAGAGCACTATCAGAAGTTTTTCCATTGCACGGTCGAAAACGAGCAAGTGTTCTCATGAACTGACGAAAGTTCACATGTTCCTCACTGTCATATTATATTGAAAATTAATAAAATACAAACAAATTGGATGTTGAAAAAACGCACCCTTCCACAAAAAATGCATCCACCAATCCGATCAGCAAGCGGATTGATGGCAAGTTCAGGTATTCGCATAAAATCGTCACGGCTGTAAAAATGAATTTATGATATTAATAATTTTTGCTTTAAATCTTGAAATACCTCAGTGTGGTAGAGTTTTTGCTTACATATACATAACATACACCTAAACTTATTTAAATACATAAATATAATAAATAAAATTTAAAAAGTTAACATTTTATTTGCAACTGATAGAAAATGAGAATAAAAATCCATAGGCTGTTATTTATGTAAATATTAACTGTTGTATGTGTAAAGTTAAGATTGTTGTATTAACTATAGTTGTATTAACATTTTTAAGGTGATGCAGAATTTTTATTTTATACTTTTAAATGTTCAACTGTACAGCAGAACTAATATAAAGTTTTTAGTTTAGGTGTAACAGTATTTTAAGGTCCAGCTCGTGTTTCTACACCGGTACATATGATGGTAATTCATCATTTTAATGCATCAAATCCAGTTTAAGAAGTATAACTGAATCAACCCATTTGTGATACAATTAATAATTTATACTAAACAAACATGTTTTTGGAAAAGAGTGAAAAGGGAGTATTTTATGAAAAAGGTTGCCTTTGCCATACCCAAAGGACTAGCGCCAGATAAATCTATTAAAGTACAGGAATTTTGCTTATATTAATGACAATAAAATAAATCTACGAATAACGGAACAACTCACAACTATCTATTAAAAGGTGAAAAACTTAATCAAATATACTCACGTTAGAAATCCATTTGTTTCTTTATCTAAACAAGTGAAGCGACTGAAAAGTCTGATGATTTGATTCGAAAGAACTGCAAAAGAAACCAAAATTGACTAAAAAGGGAATAAACTGCAAAACTATGTTTTTTTTGCATAACCACTAGTTAATTCAAGTACATTTTTCAAGTAAGTACATTTTTCAAATAAATTCAAGTACAAATCGGGTCACTTACATCCAGTCTCCTGTTGGATTGCTTCTATTTCCTCTTCTCGTAAGTGTAGAGAAGCCTTAGAGCCCATTGTAGGCTGTTTATAAACTTTATTCCACAAAAATTTGATGATTGATTAAAAAAGGAAACTTGGAAAAACAAAAGATTTATTATTACCAGACCAACACTGTAACGACACTCAGACCAACACTGTAACGACACTAAATGTTTAATCAAAGTAATGATGACATAGCATTACTCCATTAGTGAGATAATTTAAATCAAAACAAAACTAAAAGTAAGCATTTATTATGTAACAAATGTTAAAAACGAAATATGTTAAAACGAAAAAAAATCCTCTTTGTTCTTAAAACGAATCTCTTTTTTTATTCTGGTAAATATATAATTATTGTCCAAAGTTTCTTTAGTTGTTGTAAGCACGCGGTAGTGCTAGAGAGCCGTCAAGCTCTTATGTCTCACGATGTACGGCCGTACGGTCCTTTGCCCGAATGGTTAACGCGACCGATACATATACCTACTCTTGTAAAAAACGGCCCTAATGATGAGCCCATCATGAGTTTAAAACTTAGATAAAAAATAAATATTGAACAATAATCTTAATCATACACAACACACTGCAAGAGCTTCGGCAACCCGACTGGTAACCAGCCGATTGCCCGTGTGTTCACGCCCCTTGCCCTTTCCCATTTACGACGATAAACATGAATATCCTATTCTGTCATTTCCAAAATACACTACAAATTATAATTCACTATAACGATTATGAAACAGCTTAATTTAAAACAAAAAAATCGTGATTAAAGAGCACCATACTAACGATGAACCATTTTTCGGTTAATCGACAAAAACTTAACCACACTTAAAATAATGTACAGTGCTTCAACCCACATTGACAGAAAAAATAGATACTTTATCGGTATTAAACTTTTTAGAGGAGGTAGATATCTATCTTTCTTTCTATCGGTCGCGTTAATCATGCGGTCACAAGATCGTCGGGTTACCTTCGGTTTACTGGATCTGCAGTAAGCTGTGTATTGAGACGTTTCTTCGATTAGGACAGTCGGGCATTGCATATATTGAATATGCCTGAGATGTTTCTATAGTTTTGTACAACTTATTTTATCCATTGGTTTAAGTCGATGTACCTTTCAAACACAGCTGTCTAAGCACGATATTCATATAGCCAAAAGACAGAGGCGACAGGACCGTTGAGGATAGCCTTTACGCAAGTATCTGCAGGTTACTGAGGGGACGCATACTGACATTTGCGGACTGTATAGCCTAGTTTACATTGATATCTCAACCCTGTGACCAAAGTTTCTTAAAGTTGTTCGTTTATGTATTTTAATTTTCTACCTGTTATTGTTTTTAAAAAGATTAGTACACAATGATATATAGTTTGGAAAACACATATTTACAGTTTAACCAGGCTAAGAAATATGGATATAATAATAGGCGTTTTCGTCACATTTGAGCTTTTAAATGCTTGAATAAATCATATTGTTTTGGAAAGAAAAAATACACATGGATATACAGTTTAAAGAACATGCATTTATAGTGTAATCACACTTAGGAATAATTAAGAGTCGTTTTTCGTCACTTTGAAACTTTAAAAGGCTTGAATACATCGGTGTGTTTCTTTGAACTTTTAGATAACCGTGTATGTGTTACTGTTTTGCCAAACCGCGTAGACCTGTTTCCAGAATGCCTGCGCGATCCTGTATTCCCTCAATCCAGGACCGGAAGAATCTACATATAAAATATAAATTATATTTTATTTTTGAAATTCCGTGACAACGATGCCCCCGCGCTACTTACAATATCCGTCCTTGCAATAAGGAATAGTGCAGCCATCCACAGTTACAGCAGTTGCATATTGGTTTGCGTTATCGCATTGAACTGAAAGTGCAAAACATTGTGCTTGCATTGAAACAACACCGGACAGTCTTTGCCTGAAGTGTGAAGAATGTCATCTTTTGTTTAAAAATAAAAATTAAAAACTCACCTCCAATTTTGGAATGTAGGGTGCCACACATGATGCATTTGGTAGGCCCAGCCAATAAATTCGCAAATATAATCGGAACGAAGCTGTCTTATGCCTGCGTTGGCTGGTAGCATTGGACAGGTCACTGCAAGAATCATTTGTAAAAAAATGATGTAGGCCTATAGCTTAAAATATAATTTGCATGTAATCACAATAACCATAGTCCGTCCGAATAGCTAAATCGATAAGAGGGTTGGATTTTGAGCTGAAAAGTTGTTGGATCCATTCTATTTTGTCGATTTTTACTCTTGGCAGTGCAATTTCTAAACTAAGTGGATTAATGTAATAACCTTAAGTAATAAGAAAGTCAATAATTCCGATGAACGACAGACGGTGGCCACCAGCAGGTAAAACAATTGTCGGTATAAAATTCTCTTTGTATTCTGATTCAATTGAAAAATCTACATATTTACCATTCTGTGGAGATTCGACAAACACAGGCTTGTTGCAGAGGGACTGGTTACAACACGTAGCTCTTTCGCAAGTCACCACCGTATATCCTCCAAATTGATGACCAGGAGACACACAAGCATTACACATGTCAGGAGTGACACATGATGCAATTCCTCCTGCCTGGGGTCCGCCGGTACCTGCACATTTGGTAAAAGCTTAAAATAGATCTGGCGTTTTATAAACAAGTTTATGTCATACCATTGGTAGCAGTTCCATAATACGTTGCGCAAATTTCACCAGGTCCACATTGTATAGACTGAAGACCAGCGCTGCTTGCGCTTGATGCCGCACCGTAATAACACGTTTGACCAAGAACCTACAAAAAAGTTTGTGCCGCCTTTGACTGAAAATTGTACCCTGTTTAGATGTAAGTGGCACTTACGGGGATTGTGGAGTCATTACTGCCCGTAGTTGTTACATTTAGATCTAGCGTTTTGTTTCCTTCAGTCTGAATTGCAGTAAACACATTAAGGATGTCTGTCTGCGTCACAGGTGTGCATCCACTTCCAAGTTTAAAACCTCCAGTAAGTGAATCCGCGTTCAAGTGAATGGTCACAGTGCCCTTTAGATTTTAATGATTAATTATAGATTTCATTGAATATAAGTATATCATACAAGCCGGGTTTCAAGAAAGATAACACTTCAGTTCTCTAGCTCTTTGTGAATTAATATAAAAGGGTTATAATATTGTTTTAGCTTAAAAACGTAAATAAACCAGTTGTTTTAATATATTGATTATGTGTTCTTCATGATGTTTAATGTTGGAATATCTAAAACTCATACAAGTTTGTGCTATGCATATTTACCACTGTAATCTTGAAAGATATGGTGCTCAATGCGGAACTCGGGTTTTCAACAGAACCAGAAATATAGACGACCGCTTCGTTTGAGCCTTGTGGAACTTGGTAAACTAGCGTTATCGATCCATTTGATGGGAACGTGTATTTGGAAAAATAAGTATCACCCGATGCAACTTGGACAGATACTGCCGAATTGTCCTGAAAAGTACAACATGAATACGCCAAGCTGGTAGTTTATTACCAGGTCGTATAACGACTTTTTATTTTTGTACATTTTTAACATACCGGTATCGCAGCAGTGGCCATGCAGCTGTCTTGCTGAAGTCGCTCCTTCAGTGCATCCAGGAGTCCGAAATTCGACAAACGGAAGACATATCTGCTGTCAGGATTGTTAGCGATCTGACCAAGTTCAGTCGCATCGATACCGCCTCCAATTCCAACAGCAAACACGGCTATACCAGCAGCCCTCGCCTAAAAACAGGGATATTTTAAAAATGAACAACGTTTAGTCTGTATTCATTAATGTATTACAGCGTTGGATGGTCCTGAAACGGAGTCTCCACTTTGCCCGTCAGTCAATACGACCAAAATTCTCGGCACGCCTTCTGATCTTTTTCTTGCGCCTCTACTTTCAACGAACCCATTGTTGATAACATCAGTTATTGCAGCTCCAGTTGCAGTTCCACCTTTATTATTAGGGTACGCAAAGTTAAATAAAAAAATTTGCCACATATTTATTAAGATTTACCGCCGGGATAAGAAGTTCCCCTTATAAGAGCCGCAAGAGAACTCTTGCTGGTGTGCTGATTAAAATGACTTAAGATTCTTGAGTTTGATTGATAAACCGAAAATCCAACGTGAACCCTGCCAGGACCAATGTCAAAACCATTTATCAAGCTTTCCATAAATCTAAGGGTGGCTTGAAAGTTAGAAGAGCCGACGCTACCACTGCCATCGATAGTGAACCACAAGTCCAGTTTATGGGAGTTGCACGCTGTAAAATAAAAATTAATTAACTTAAAAAAAGAGTTTGGTATTCTCATCTATATAATGAGCCAATATTTCCTATGATACAAATTACCTGGTGTATTTTCGAATTTTGATACAATCTCAATAAAAAGTGTTGCATTTCCGCCTGGATGGTACACGGTGCTCCACCAAGCCGCTTGCTGTGCCAGCGTTGTAGGTAAAGCATTTGAACCGAATGTCTTTTGGATGAATATACGAGCGGCAAACGCAGAGTGTAATGGTATGCTGTAAAATGTTAACGTTTGGCACAAATTAAAATAAAAAAAACATTTTTTTAACTGTATGTTCTTAACTCAAAACACTCACCCGTAGTTAGAATTGGTAAGGTTGGTATTGTCTTGGCCTAGAATACACCCGGCTTCAAATACAAGGGCTTGGATCGTGGTGGAAAGTGTTTGAAGCGATACTTTTATTGCCGCTGAAATCTATAGATTGTCATGTTATTACAATCGAAAATACTCATCGACGGGAACAAACTTATTGTAGTTATTACATTTTATAATCAAAGGCACTTGTACTGACTTTTACCGCCGGCGCTGAGACACTATTTTTATCATTTTAAAACGACGAAACTTTAAAATAAAACTTTCGTAACTAGATGACGCCATATTTAACTTTGCGTACACTAAACTCGGACTCGTTAAAGTGCAACAGACTTTACTTTCTCACATGGATGGATTTTCTCTTGGTTAATGGAAGGCAGTATGTAGCTTATACCGTGTGCAGCCAAACTTACCTTCCAAATACCACCTGAAGATCCGGAACTTGTGTTTCCGAAGCGTGACTCTACCAGCGCGATTCTTGTCATCAAATTAAAGTCATTCCCAAAACCGGGAACTGATTGTAATTTTTGGATCGCAGCTGCAACCACTGCTTTGCCGATGGCGCCATCAACCAGTGTTCTATCCTGTCCCGTACTCGTTTGCACATCACTGTGACGATAAAAGAATATAAACTAATATTCGGAATAACCAATTTATGTGTCATAAAAGACAAGGCAATAAAACAAAAAGAACAATAACACAGAATACTTTATCGCAACTATAATATAGAAAAGGCATCGTCTATGAAATACACAACGCATATAAACTTATTTTATAAATATTGCCTTTACTTACACGAAGTTCTGGCCGTTTGTGACTCTTGCTACTAAAAGCACGGAAATTAACAAGATAAACAATTTCATTTTCAGAATTTGTTACCTAGCACTATTAAGTAAAACATTTTTAAAATTTTGCTATATAATTGACTTGGTTGTAATCGGAAAGTTTAGTTACTCTATTTCAGTAGCCTGTCGAAAGTCGAATCGCTAAACCGTCTTTACCCAATCTTCTCTTCTTAATGCGTGCGGCACAATCTTCGTTTACCTATTTGTCTGGCTTTCCGAATGACTGGGTTTTTATACAGTCTTCGAAAAACAAGCGTGGGTGTCAGCGAGCAACATTCTTTCAGACCTTTTTTCTCACGGAAAAGTTTTCCGAAACATTTTGAAACGTCACATGTTTGGCGCTTCTTGGCCATTTGGCAATTTTCAGGTGAAAACGGAGTAAAAGAAAAAATATTCAAGGAAGTTCCCTCTTTTTGATAAGCGGGAAAACAGGATGGTTTCTCAGCTTGACTTGGCAGCAAAAGATATGATTGGGGATGGGTTGATCGCACGACCAAGTCTGAAAACGACTATGCACTATTTTAGAACGTAGTGCGTTATGGTATCTAGCTTTTATAAAAAAGCGTAATTTACCTAAACATACTTACTCTGCCGACTACATACTGGTAAAGGCATGTTAATATAATGTGCACTTTTAATACATTGAAGACTTGATCAACCGAAACCAAAGTAGAAAAGGTTTAAAAAAAGTTTTTTTTTAATTTCCTTACAAAAAAACGACACAAGAAATTGATATAAAGGTGCCGACTTTCGTTTACCCTATGCCGATTAAATTTTAATCTTAAAACACTTTCTGGAATATTTCAACATTTATTAATAAACCAAGCGTGGAAAGGGTATTAAAATATACCAAACCTGTAATATTTTTAACATATTTACTGAACGCCTCGTTAAACCTATGCGGTTAAATAATTTTCTTACGTGTATTGTGTTGGAAGTACGAATAAATATTAGTCCAAAGGTTTTTGACTGTTGGGCAGATATTGCTTGACAACCTTTTACAGATCGTGTAATTTACAGTAATTGACACAAAAATGCATACGCGGGTGCGTTGGACATCAGTTTAAGTTACTGACCGTTTATTCTGATACAGCCTGCTGTGTACACTCTACAACGAGTTTCACCCACGTAGGTATACATATTTTACCCCTTCAACTAGATTTTGCATTTTAATAGATTTTACAAGCAGTATCATCAAGCAAATAGGCAATACATACGTTTGGTACCTAATAGGTAACAATTATAGGACAATTTAACTTTAAGCTAAGTGATCTAATCAACAATCTGTAACCTTTGAAAAGGTCTCTTTAACAAAGCTGCTTGGCCTAACGGGTACAATCTCCTTTACATTAGGTTCTTTCCACCGTAACAATGCCTATTGTTGCTGAATTTTTTTGGCAAGGTTACTTAAATTCTAAAGATCGTAAGCTTATACGTAGGAACGCTCATTTAACCCCGCTATAAACTGAGAATAAAAATAAGATTAGACATATTTAACACGTTTAACATGGAGACATCTGTGTGTCTTAATTACCAGCAGTTACTTAGTAAATTTTACTTTTACCTGTAATGTGTGCGTAATAAACAAAATTTGCATATTCTAAAAATTCCATGAACAATAGGGATCGACCAGACAGCGGATAATACAATGTTATGCTGGTAGGATGGAAACATGAAACAAAGCCGATAGACGCGAACAAAAAACTATCATTTGTCTTTATGTTACTAATGAAAACAACATAGAGTTAAATCCATCTTACACTTTTTAGGGCCATTCGCAATATATTTGTGATTTAAACTGTCTCGTAATCTCGTTTTGTTTAAACGTCGCACAGCCATTTCTGTCTGCTCAGCACTCACACAAAGAATCCAATCTCGACCGACCACTTTTCTACTAAAAACTAACGCCATTATATAATGTGAAGTTTTTAGTATATGCATTTTTATTTGGTGCTTAATATAGAACTATGTTTAAAGGGACAAATAAATTTACACAATGATATATAATTCAGAAAACGTATATATTTACAGTAAGAGTTTTTTTAAAACATATTTGAATAAATTTAAATTTGTATTTTCTACGGGTTTAGTTTCAAAGGCTCGTCACTTACATCGTTTTGCACGGAAATGAGATGTGTATTGATCAAGTAAAACTATTTTGCTACACGAACATAACAAAATTGTTGTATGGTTGCTCAAACATTTAAATATCACATGTGCTTCTCTTGCTACCAACATCGCTGCTCTGCCAAACCGCGTGAACACGTTGCCAGAATTTGCGAGCAAGTCTGTATTCCACGATTCCAGGGCCTGAGAGGTCTATGCAAATAAATCATATTTATTTTGTAGGACACTAGTTTACAAGGTGCCAAAGCTATACTTACAGAACCCATCTTTGCAATATGGAATGGTGCAGCCATCCGCAGTTACAATGCTTGCATAATGATGCGAATTATCGCATTGAACAGAAAGTGCAAAGCAGGGTGTTTGTATAGGAATAACGCCGTACTGTTTCTGCCTAGAGTACAAAAAAAGTTAAGTTAAGTTTAAAACACCTTTAAAAATAACAACCAAGCTCGGAAAGAAGGCCGCCAAACTTGGTGGATTTGGAAGATCCATCGGGTAAATTCGCAAATGAAGTCGGAACGAAGCTGTTTCATGTTCGGTTTGACCGGCAGAGCTGGACACGTAACTGTAGGAATAAGAATGTACAAATTAGTTAAATAGATTTTTATCGCAAACTCGCCACCACACCATTCATAGGACATGTGTCGAATACAGGATTATTGCAGAGAGGATGATTGCAACATGTAGACCTCTTGCAAGTCACTGTCGTGAAATTATGAAATTGATAACCAACTGGCAAGCAAGATGTTGCATTGCATTGATCAGCAGCAACACATGTTGCAATGGCTCCTGGTTGTGGTCCACCGGTACCTGCACATTTTGTACAGTTAAATTAAATTTGACGTTCTATCCACAATTTATAGCCTACCATCAGTAGCAGTGCCATAGTATGTTGCGCAAATTTCACCAGGTCCACATTGTACAGAGGGTAGAGTCGCGTTGCTTCCACTTAATGCGACACCGTTATAGCACAGTTGACCATAAACCGTTGGAAAGACAGGTTTGTTGCAGAGCGACTGATTGCAGCATGTAGACCTCTCACAAGTCACTGTCGTGAAATTTTGGAATTGGTAACCAACTGGCAAGCAAGATTTTGCATTACATTGATCAGCAGCAACACACGTTGCAATGGCTCCTGTTTCGGGTCCAGCTGTACCTGCAAATTTTGTAGATAACGCTTAATATATTTGTGGCGTTCTATTAACAATTTGTAGCCTACCATCGGAAGCAGTGCCATAGTAGGTTGCGCAAATTTCACCAGGTCCACATTGTACAGAGGGTAGAGTCGCGTTGCTTCCACTTAATGCCACACCGTTATAGCACGTTTGACCATAAACCTTTGGAAAGACAGGTTTGTTGCAGAGAGACTGATTGCAGCATGTAGACCTCTCACAAGTGACGGTCGTGAAATTCTGGAATTGATAACCAACTGGCAAGCAAGATGTTGCATAACATTGATCAGCAGCAACACATGTTGCAATGGCTCCTGGTTGTGGTCCACCGGTACCTGCACATTTTGTACAGTTAAATTAAATTTGACGTTCTATCAACAATTTGTAGCCTACCATCAGTAGCAGTGCCATAGTATGTTGCGCAAATTTCACCAGGTCCACATTGTACAGAGGGTAGAGTCGCGTTGCTTCCACTTAATGCCACACCGTTATAGCACAATTGACCATAAACCTTTGGAAAGACAGGTTTGTTGCATAGGGACTGATTGCAGCATGTAGACCTCTCACAAGTGACGGTCGTGAAATTCTGGAATTGATAACCAACTGGCAAGCAAGATGTTGCATTGCATTGATCAGCAGCAACACACGTTGAAATGGCTCCTGTTTTGGGTCCACCAGTACCTGCACATTTTGTAGATTAAAGTTTAAAATATTTGTGGCGTTCTATCAACAATGTGTAGCCTACCATCAGTAGCAGTGCCATAGAATGTTGCGCAAATTTCACCAGGTCCACATTGTACAGAGGGAAGATCCGCATTGCTTCCTCTTAATGCGACACCGTTATAGCACGTTTGACCATAAACCTTTGGAAAGACAGGCTTGTTGCAGAGAGACTGATTGCAGCATGTAGACCTCTCACAAGTCACTGTCGTGAAATTTTGAAATTGATAACCAACTGGCAAGCAAGATGTTGCATTGCATTGATCAGCAGCAACACACGTTGCAATGGCTCCTGGTTGTGGTTCACCGGTACCTGCACATTTTGTAGATTAAAGCTTAAAATAATTGTGGCGTTTTATCACCAATTTGTAGCCTACCATCAGTAGCAGTGCCATAGTATGTTGCGCAAATTTCACCAGCTCCACATTGTATAGACTGAAGAGCCGCGTTACTTCCACTTAATGCGACACCGTTATAGCACGTTTGACCATAAACCTTTGGAAAGACAGGCTTGTTGCAGAGAGACTGATTGCAGCATGTAGACCTCTCACAAGAGACGGTCGTGAAATTCTGGAATTGGTAACCAACTGGCAAGCAAGATGTTGCATTGCATTGATCAGAAGCAACACACGTTGAAATGGCACATGTTTCGGGTCCACCGGTACCTGCACATTTTGTACAGTTAAATTAAATTTGACGTTCTATCAACAATTTGTAGCCTACCATCGGTAATAGTGCCATAGTATGTTGCGCAAATTTCACCAGGTCCACATTGTACAGAGGGTAGAGTCGCGTTGTTTTCACTTAACGCCACACCGTTATAGCACGTTTGACCAAAAACCTTTGGAAAGACAGGCTTGTTGCAGAGAGAATGATTGCAGCATGTAGACCTCTCGCAAGTCACTGTCGTGAAATTCTGAAATTGATAACCAACTGGCAAGCAAGATGTTGCACTGCATTGATCAGCAGCAACACACGTTGCAATGGCAGCTGCTTCGGGTCCACCGGTACCTGTAAATTTTGTAGATTAAAGTTTAAAATATTTGTGGCGTGCTATAAACAATTTGTAGCCTACCATCAGTAGCAGTGCCATAGAATGTTGCGCAAATTTCACCAGGTCCACATTGTACAGAGGGAAGAGCCGCGTTGTTTCCACCTAATGCGACACCGTTATAGCACGTTTGACCATAAACTTTTGGAAAGACAGGTTTGTTGCATAGGGACTGATTGCAGCATGTAGACCTCTCACAACTGACGGTCGTGAAATTCTGGAATTGGTAACCAACTGGCAAGCAAGATGTTGCATTGCATTGATCAGCAGCAACACACGTTAGAAAGGCACATGCTTCGGGTCCACCGGTACCTATACATTTTGTAGATTAAAGTTTAAAATATTTGTGGCGTTCTATCAACAATGTGTAGCCTACCATCAGTAGCAGTGCCATAGTATGTTGCGCAAATTTCACCAGGTCCACATTGTACAGAGGGAAGAACCGCGTTACTTTCACTTAATGCGACACCGTTATAGCACGTTTGACCATACACCTTTGGAAAGACAGGCTTGTTGCAGAGAGAATAATTGCAGCATATCGACCTTTCACAAGTCACTGTCGTGAAATTCTGAAATTGATAACCAACTGGCAAGCAAGATGTTGCATTGCATTGATCAGCAGCAACACACGTTGCAATGGCTCCTGGTTGTGGTCCACCGGTACCTGCACATTTTGTAGATTAAAGTTTAAATTATTTGTGGCGTTCTATCAACAATTTGTAGCCTACCATCGGTAGCAGTGCCATAGAATGTTGCGCAAATTTCACCAGGTCCACATTGTACAGAGGGAAGAGTTGTGTTGCTTCCACTTAATGCCACACCGTTATAGCACGTTTGACTATAAACCTTTGGAAAGACAGGCTTGTTGCAGAGAGACTGATTACACCATGTAGACCTTTCACAAGTCACTGTCGTGAAATTCTGAAATTGGTAACCAACTGGCAAGCAAGATGTTGCATTACATTGATCAGAAGCAACACACGTTGCAATGGCTCCTGGTTGTGGTCCACCAGTACCTGCACATTTTGCAGAGTTAAATTAAATTTTACGATCTATAAACAAATTGTAGCCTACCATCGGTAATAGTGCCATAATACGTAGCGCAAATTTCACCCGGTCCACATTGTATGGATTGAAGGCCAGCGTTGCTTCCACTTGATGCTACACCGTAATAGCACGACTGACCAATCTTTACAAAAAATTATTATGCTTTACAAACTTTTATACCACTAATTTCTTTAAAATTTTACACAATTAAAATAAAAGATGTATTTACAGGAATCGATGAATCACTGTTGCCTAAAGCAGTAACATGCAGGTCAAGTTTGTTGCTCCCTCTGGTTTCGACTGCAGTGAACACATTTAGAACGCTAATCTGCTTATTAGGTTTGCAGCCACTTCCATGCTTATACCCTTCAGTAAGTAATTCCTCGTTCAAGCGAATAGACGCAATGCCCTGTAAATTTGGATTATTAGCGGTTTTAATAAACACAGAGATGCTCTTTTAGTTGTTTTATGAAAAATCTAGAAAGTTTTCCCACCCGGTAGGGCAACATACCTTTAACAGTATAATGTATAGATATAAAAAATAATATAAAGGTAACAAAATCCCATTCACATTAGGACTCAATTGGCTCGTTCAATTGAAATTGAAATAAAGAACGAGGCTATTCAAAAAGTCTTAGGTTAAGGTACCGCATTAGCTACATTGTTTTTTGCACATATTACGAATTAAACATATTTTATATTTTGCTTAATTTTTACCCCTTGTTAGAATTGGTGAAGTTGGTCCTTTTCTGGCCCAGAATACATCCGGCTTTTAGTTTTGTTTTCTCTAAATGTTAAAATAACTTCAAAAATGATATTGGTGAGAATATCTACCTCTTTTATTTTAAAAGATATTGTGCTTAAAGCTGAACTTGGGTTTTCAACGGAACAAGAAATATAGACGACCGCTTCGTCTGATCCTTGTGGAAGTTGGTAAGATAGTGTTATCGATCCGTTTGATGGGAATGAAAATTTAGAGTAGTAAGTCGCCCCAGTTGATACTTGGACTGATACTGCAGAATTGTCCTGAAAAATAAAGAGATCCAATCAACATGGCAGTGAGGTGTAGGCCTACGACTTGATGATTACGGATAACATACCGGTATCGCCGCCGTAGCCAGACAGCTGTCTTGTAGGAGTCGTTCTTTCAGTGAGTCCAAAAGTCCAAAATTGGACAGAACGTACACATATCTGCTGGGTGGGTAGTTAGCGATCTGTTGTAGCTCATTCGCATCGACGGCGTTTCCGATTCCAATAGCGAAAACTGTTATGCCAGCATCCCTCGCCTTAAAAACAACCATTTTATAATTCTGATTTTTACATCTATTTCTCATTGCCTTACAGCATTTGATGGTAGCAAAACTGAGTCTCCACTTTTTCCGTCGGTCAATACGACCAAAATTCTCGGGATGCCTTCCGTTGCTCGCCGTGCGCCATTTTTTACAATAAATCCATTGTTGATAACATCAGTTATTGCACCTCCCGTTGTAGTTCCCCCTGTTACGGATGCGGAAAAGTTGAAGAAAATATAACAGAAAATATTTAGTATATTACCGCGCGGATACTTGGTTCTCCGAATAACACCCGAAAGCGCAGCCACGCTGTTGTGTTGATGAAAATGACTTAATATTTTGGATTTTGTTTCGTAAACTGAAAATCCGACTTGAACCTTGTGTGGACCAATGTCGAGAGTACTTATCAGGTCTTCCAAAAATGTAAGGGTGGTACGAAAGTTGGCAGTTCCGACACTACCGCTTCCATCGATAAGAAACCACAAGTCCAATTTTTTGAAAGTACATACTGAAAATAAACATAAATTAAACACGAAGAAGGAAAAAAATACTTGCAAACTTAATAGACATAATTTCGCTTAGGCTACCTTACCTGTAATCTTTTCATATTTTGAAACAATCTCAATGAAATCTGTTGCATTTCCGCCTGGATGGTACACGGTGTTCCACCAAGCCGCTTGCTGTGCCAGCGTTGTCGGTAAAGCATTTGAACCGAATGTCTTTTGGATGAATATACGAGCGGCGAACGCAGAGTGTAGTGGTATGCTGAGATTTTTATTTTAAAACTTTTGACTAAAAATGAAATAAAGCATCAGGCTATTCCAAAACTCTTAATATTACATTACTATATTTGCTATGTGCACAAATAATATTACAAATTAAACATTGTTTATATTTGCTTAATTTACCCGTAATTAAATTTGGTGAAGTTGGTATTTTCTTGGCCCAGAGTACACCCGGCATTGGCCACGAGATTTTGAACAGCAGGGGAAAGAGTTTGAAGCGAAGTTTGTATTGCTGTCGGAATCTATACACCAATATTGACAGGTTATTACTATAATATTTTCAACTAATATGAAAATATTTGCACGGCATCTCAACCCTAAGTGCCCATGGGCACGTACCGACAAAAAGTACCGACAAAAATGTTTTAGAGGTCCATGTCAAAAATGTTATCTATTATTTAAAAACGACTATTTCGAGTTAAAACGATAAATCTACCACAGCACGCACCTTCCAAATGCCACCTGTTAATGCGGAACTATTGTTCCCAAAGTTTGACTCTACTACCGCAATTCTTTTCATCAGATTAAAGTCATTTTCCAAACCGGGCACCGATTCTAGTTTTTGGAGTGTAGCCGTAACCACTTTTTCGCCAAAGGCCCCTGGAACTAATGTTCGGTCCACTCCTTTACTTCTTGCCACGTTACTGCGGTGATATAATGTTTTGTTAGTATTCTTGCTATAATTGTAAAGGAAAGATGTGTCATTTCTACCCTGGCCACTAAGAAAATTCTCAACTCGTTCCTCCCTGGTCCAGATGTCAAAAATGTTTAAATGTGTTAAATAAAATGAAAGCATTTTTTAGGTTTTGTTCAGCATTATGTCGCACTATTGTCCAAGAAAACAACTAACAAGCGTGTAGCAGGTTTTATTTTCTAAACATTTGGCAAATAGTTCAACGCGTGACTCTAACGATTTGACCGCCGCGAGATTACTTACATAAATTTATGTCCGTTTGCCATTTGTGCAACTGCCAATGTCGAAATCAACATGATGAATATATCCATTTTCATTGTTAATCGGGTCTAGTAATTAAAAAATGTTAGTCTTTAATTAGTATGTTCGATTTTATCACAACTATTTTATACTAAATATTTTTATCTCGAAACGCAACATTTCTCAGTTTCCTTAATTTGTGGACCTCAATCTGGGGTTATCTATTTGCCCAAGTTTACGAGTGTTTGGCGGTTTATATACCCATTCTGCAAAATTGAATGTCAGTTAGTACGTAACAGTTGCTTTTGTTCCCATTGAACTTCCTTGGAAATGTCTTATAAATTAACACCTTGGACGAGAGTAATTTATAAGGTCCCACCATTTTAAAAAATCTATGAATACTTAAATCGCACAAACTACTGATTAGCAATTGGTGGGATGTACGGACGAGTCAACAAAAAAGTTGTAATTTAGAGTACTTTTTATTAAGCTTCGTGATATACTGGATCTTCGTCGTTATATATAAAACGCAATTGATCTAGCGACTTTAGATTCTTTAAATAAACAAGACATGTAGATGAACCTAAATCCATTACCAGCACGATGAAACGTTACTGAAGCGTAACGAGCAATTTATAAGCCTGTTAAAAGGAATTTTCGTTTCACTATATATTTTAAAGTACAAACTGTTTGTTGTACGAATTTGAAAATTTATCTAAATTTAAAGTAACGAAACACAAGATTTTATATTTTACCAATCTTGATTTGTATTCAGACAGATTTAAATATAAAAACGGTGTTGAATTTTTTTTATTTAGCCGTTCGTAGCGGCTGAGTAAAGCTGTAAAGTATAATATATACGCTCCCATCTGTACGGTTTTAAAGCGCAAGTAATATTTACGGGCGTGGACGCAAATACGGCATTCACTGTTCTTTAAATGTTTTTCTTTAATTTTCCGCAATGGAGAACATGGGATAATCCCCACTAAAAGCGTCTGATATTAACGTTAGTTACACACCAATCCCTGTTGCAATAACAAGCGAAAATGATGAAGGTATCAAAAATTGCCGCGTGCTATTTGGTTGCATCATTTGGAAGGGTAGACTGTTGTTTAAGCCGCTGGTTTTGGTGTATTAAACAAAAACTGAAGGACTCTCTCTCTGTGTCGTATTTAACGCGCTGCTGTAGTAATCGGAATATGGGCACGAGGTATCCTGGAGATTCCCCGTGTGAAACGACTCAATAGCTCGGGAAACGAGAACACAAGGACATTCTTTGTTTTGGTCACCGGCGCTAAACATGTGAGATCAAATGTATCTTACATACTACGGTATACGCAACATAAAATAATTGCGAAATTGTTTAATATCAAAGGGCAGAATATAAATGCAAAAACTAACCTTATACTCTTTTGGCAATCATGCGTTGAAAATTTACTCGTTGCCGGAGCAACCTTGGTAAATAACCTATCATTACAGGCATCCTATAAAACCTCAGGTTTATACGTTGTTACTGCCAATCACTATTGGGGAGTTTCCTAAGTTAACAATATGCTACAAAATCCAAAAATTATGTGCAATTTTTATATATTTCGAGTCAAATAAAGCAAAGGTATGAAAGGGGACTTATCTACAAGGTTGTGACGTCACAATCTGAAGCGTCGGTGGGACTGCTTAAATATCTTAGATTCCAGCTAGCGGTAAACAATAAGGGTGAAATGAATGTTGCGGGGGTGGTGTATCATGTGGCCCATTTCTGACGATCACCAGTCTTAGTGTAACTTTGGGACTTTCCTATCATTTTTGTACTCCATTGTTAAAATTTGGGAGTGCTTCTTTAATTTTATACTAGAGAATAGCATGTTTTATTTGTTTGTTATTTTGTACCCGAATAAACTTGTTTTAATCAAAGAGACTGTTTTTTTAATAAATCGATTTATAAATCCATCGTGCAAAACATTCGCCCGCACAAAATGTAAAATACTGCCAATGTCCACATGAAATCAACCGTAGCTGTTTTTCCTTTTTCCCGTTTTGCCAAATGCTATCATTTTGGAACTATCCGACCATAGAGAGTCTTGCCCGTTTTTATGGGGTTTGTTTTCTATATGCATTTTATGAAAACCAACCAAGAAATGAAGTAATAAGGGTGACTTTCTTTGTTGATTCAAAGTCTTAGTTTAACGACTTTTAATGTATAAAATGGCGTTTTCATTCCACTGTACGTATTTCGTGGTGCACGCAAATACGTCGCAAAATGGTTTTATGTACCCCCATATCGTTTCCACATTTGTTTTAACACAGCCTCAGCAGAAAAGAAGCACAAGAGCTACGTCATCTTTCGGTGGAATTGCGTCATTGTTCCGGGAAAGTCACGCCATGCCGCAAACGCGCTGAGCGTGGTGTCACCGCACGGTTCGTTACTCCTCGTTGACTTCCATCGCCCACCCTGTATGATAAGTATTACAAACCTATATACGTAAAAATCGTATAAACCTTCATTGTTTTTTTCATTGTATTATTCCTTATAGTGACACATAATATGTGGCACAGTTCCACCCAATATTTAAGCCCAATATTTCTGAGCGTTGCGCATTGTCCTTTACTTCTATTCCTTGAAGGCAAAGTTGTATATCGATTACGTGGTCGTGAGCATGTAATATGCCCTGTTAATTGTGCATAAAAGAGAAAGGTGTAAATAAACAATGGTGTCGTTTCATTTTTTTCATATCGGTCTACGCTTTACGGATAACTCCGTTTCCAATTTGCCATCCGACAGAAGTTTCGATTGTGCTTTATTGTACACTATTTTATTAATGTCGTTTAATAATATAAATTCAGTAGGTTGGGCAGCTTACAAATTTTATAACTTTTTGGATGAAAATATTCGCTCTGACATCTGTTCTTGTTTTATAATTTGTTTTATTTTCTGTCATTTGTTACCAGGAAAAAGTTATAAACTGAATTGTTTATTCCTAACTGCATTGCCACGAAATGATAAAAAGCCAATATAAATTATTTCCTCTATGATTACCAGTCTATCCTGGCCGTTTAATCATGTAAATTAGCCTACAGCATTTTGTAAACGTGATGAAATGAAATTTGTCTTGTTTGTTAAATTAACAAGGTTAAGTTCAAGCCACAAGTGCAATGTTACATTGTAATTTTCAGTGATGTACCGATGTACTTTGTGTAAAGTTTTTATTACTTTCTCAGTCATTCAAGCGTTTCAAATTTCAACACATCCGGAAGCTACCTCGAAAACACCCATGATTACACACACCCTATACGAAATCTTCAGTCTAATTTAAAATTAATTTGTAATGAGAATTAGAAACAATTCGTGTGTTGACAATGATATGCTTTAATTTTAAATTTAAATTTAGCTTAGCTGTTTTATTGTAATAGCATAGCTTATGTTATGTAGTCTTATACGGCATTTAAAAAAAATGTTTATGTAACTGTATACCCTGCGCCGGAACATGTTTGTTGTTTCAGGTTTTATATCTTTATTTTGCGCTCTCTAAAATAGCTATTAAACTGAAGAGGATTGTAAAGTTTGTTTTAAACGAAACGAATTGTTAAGATTCGCCTGACAACAGCACGTGCGCAATGTATGAGTAAGTGGCGTTATGGGCATCTGATGAAAACGGGACAGGTATAGGACAGTAGGTCGGCCATGTATATACTATCTAATCAGATTACAGCAATGCATTGCAATTATGTATGTTTCTTTAAATCATTTTTTAACCCATAAATACTGAAAACAAGTTAATTTGGAGTATCACTAGATCTTTGGTGTGATTTACCCGGATCTTACTTCAAAGTAGTAAATCCACTTAGCTTGCTCAGGCGTAAGGTACTTTCCATTACGGTCAAATACATCGGGCTGCCTTTCTTTCCCGAAATAACGCAATACCAAACTTGGACTTGTGTAAGAGTTCTGTCACACAAAGCCATTCAAATCTTACATGAATAAAACAATATGATGGTGGCAATTTGAAACAAGCAAGGAAAACTTGCTTATCAGTTAAAACTCGCACAATGGTTGCATAAAAGTACAAATAACTGAAAGTAGAATAGGGTTATTATGCTTATTCCCGTGAAATTTGCAAGCGGCATAGTCACATGGCCAGAATCAGAAAACCTTTAACCCATCGTCGGGTTACCCAAGCCATTGTATTGTATTGTATATATTTGACACGATTGTTTTAGCGTTTTTAAAACAACAAAATATTTTACAGTGCCAAGGCAACTTAAAACAACCATAACTAACTAACGACCAGTGTAAGGAATATCCAATCCTTATGAAATGCTTTTATAAATACCACAACAATTATGTCCAATGTGTTTGGTACAGAGAAACAACCTAAAGTAAGTATCATTTTGCATCACGCTTTAATGAAAGATGTTTATTTCTGCAGTAAGAATATATCACATCGGGTATGCTTAAATAGCAAACTCAATTTTTGCCTGTTAAACTACATGGGCCATTTTCCCTCATCGACGACCCTCCTGGGTTAAAATGGGAATAATTTAGTAAGAACTTCAACAAATAGAGTAAAAAACTCATTAAAGGGTCCTTTAAAACACAGTTCTATCCTTCAAGCAATTGCATTTTACGCAGTAAGTTTCATGACAGACCTGAAGGCATCGATGGTAAATTGTTGTACGTTGTTGTGGTTTAAATTTAACAGTTGAGAAATCAACCGATTGATCCCAGGGCTTTATGAACTGGTCGTAAACCTTACTCATCTACAACAAAGTCCAAGAAGGCATTACCATTCACCTTTACAATATTGTTGCAAATGTAATGACTCAAATCAAAGAAAACCCAATTAACAGCCTAGGTTTAATGCAATCAATGGCTTTTGATCGGATATATAGTTGTGTCATTTTTATTTTGGCTGGTGGAAATTTCTCTGAATTATAGATGGTCGCCGTATGGTTACTATCTGACAAAACACATATGTTATGGTATTTATCATTCATATTATCAGGTAAGTCATGTCAAACAGTGCAATCAGTGCTGCTGGTACATTGTGGGGTATAGCGACATTTATTTAATTTTTGTATTGTCCACCATTAATACTTGGGTTTGCGATATGTCTGTAATTCTCTGGCATCGGAAAAGTCGCAAAAAGAGGAAATTAGCGATACCTTGCGTGAGGTTTTGGATGAAGGTACACCGACTCCAAAATGTCTATTGAAAATTGGACAAAGCATTTGTGACCTAAATGGTTGTGAGAGCACAAACTATAAGTTACTCTTACCTTAAATGAATGTCATGATGTTTAATGAAGCGTTGTAACATAGCACTTGGACCTCCACTGACGTCACACATATACGTCGTAACGCAGGTAGATATGATTTAAGATCGGGCATTGTCGGCTAAATTATATCACTGATTTGTGTAATGTGCACCTAGACACGGCACAGTAGGCAAGCACAATCTAAAAGACTCCGGGAAGTGCGTAGTTAAACAATAGCGAAGACGCAAACATGTACATAACAGATTTACTTTTTTATTCAGAATTGACGCGGCACTTCATTACACGATTACGAAAGTCGTATAAGATCTGCAATCACGCACTTTAAGAATAGGCTTGTCCGCCATAAATTGCTTTCTCAGGTCTCATTTTTTTTCATTAAGGGTGCAATTCCGCTTGGTCAAAATACGTTATCTAACTAAGATATATTTCGGTATTTCGGTGTTTTATTCTATAATCTTTTCGTGAGCAAGTTTTTACAACACTCCCCTAAAACATTTTTACAACTGGTGAAATTTCATTAGGTAGTTTCTTTATCGTTTTCCCGCGTTTTTAGAACAACACTCCGCTATAAATCCCACTATCCGTCCTTGTTTAACGCAGTCTTCATTACACATAGTTGTTTCTCACTTTACCTGCTGTATCATGCTTAATTTGCATATTATGGTTAAACAAATTTTTGTTCGGCGACTTTTTTTGACATGAATATTTTCCCGGAGTAATCACGACGTGATATAACTACTGTCGTATTGCCACATGGCCCAACGAGTCCGTAAACGAGATAATGTCAATTGTTTTATCAAAAAGCGATGAAACAGTGTCTTTATTTTATTTATTGCTTATTAATGTAATACCACTGATCAGGTTTGGCTTAAATAAAATTAAGTTTAACGTTTATAGTGAGTGAAACGTCAATTTTATATTCAGTAAAAGTTTTAAAAAAATTATAATGAATGTCGTGCGAGTCTTTCATTTTTGGTGTATGCTCTACTTATTTTTGGACATCGTTTCCAGACCATATGCCTTCCATACAAACTTATTTCTTGTTTGAAAAATCGTCCGGCGGTTTCGGATGAGCAAACATGACGAGCCCCAGCTATTTCTATACTTGTCAATATCATTCAACCCACGTAACCAAGCGTTAAACAAAAAATATTATTATTTGATTGTATTGCTGAATAGCATACCGGCTTCTTTATATAACCGATTCACATTTACCACATGTCTACATTAGAATATGTGCTGATATATATCAGTCTGCTCATGACAAAACACCGACCTTTTGTCTCTGAACAAAGAACTAAACGGACGTTTCCTTGGTCGAGTAGTTATAAATGGGTGATATTTAATTGCATGTAACTACAAAAATATTATGATGTGACGTGGCTGCTTTTCATCTAAATTATGGAAATAATATAAAATTTAGTTTATTTGAACCAATCATGAAAGTTTCAATCTACATTACGATGTGCGGTGGGTCTTATACCATAAAAGTATTTTCTCTTGAACCAGATACGTATTTTAAATTTTACCTCCGATTTTAGCTGCGTAAGATATCATAAAACACATAGGCGTGTATGAGCATAAGGTACATAAAAACAGTAATTCATAATTATAAATTTCGCGTTCTTTGTGTTGCTAATATTTTGTAAAAGCCTTGATGTCTATCACGTTGCGTTTTGGTTGCAATATTTATAAAAGGTATAATGATTAATTTAATTATACAAAGTTGTAATTTTTACTAAGCGTAGTCTGCTCACATCGCATCGAAATGTAAAATATTAAAAATAAAATTTACATAAGAGAGTTTATTAAACTATAATTGTCTACAGGTTGTATACCTAAATGTCAGAAACAAGTGTATTTTATATTCCAAAATTACTTCGAATAATCTTTTCCGTGCGAAAAGTTTTAAACACATTTAAATTCGGCTTCATATAGAAATATATTGTGCCGCAACAAAAGAAAGGGAGCTGTTGACTTTCGCTGGATAAAACCGGCGCCAACCTCAGTTTGCAGGTCCATTCGTGCGAAGTCAATTTGCGGACGAACCCAACAGAAAGTATTTGCATGCAATAATTGAATTCGGGGATTTTCGCCATATGCTTTGTAATGCGGTTGCGGGCTGAATTCATCTTTTTGCTGATAAATTCCAAAATATGTTACGAACGGCCTTCAGTTAACGCAAAGTCGCGTCCAGATAAAACACACTAAATAAAAATGATACATAGAGCGGAACGCTAAACAAAATCAGCGATCGTTGACGATACACAGAATATATTTCATGTCGGTGGAATAGTTTCCCAGCTATATAAAAACGCTTAGTTTAACAAGGTGTAATTTTGTTACGACTTTTCTTTTTCCTATTAGCAGTGCAGTTTTACGCCAATTTAAAAACGAGAAAATTAATACAAACACATATGAGACTGGACGGCTTATTCCTTGTGCAGGTAAAATATACGTTCCCCTTCGCTAGTACCCATTTGACAAAGCACGCAAGCGTAAACACGCTCTTCAGTTTGCTGAATTAAAGTAAATGATGTCATACCTCGGTTGTGATAGCAACATTTAATTATGAATGCTGCAGCAATTGACATTTAGATAAGACAGGATTGCCAAGTAGTCCAAGCGGATTGATTAGATTCACGCTTAAGTCAAAATGATTATTTACATCGCGAATATCTCCTATGTTATAAGTGGGTCACTAGCCCTACCTTGCGGAGTCTATTTACACAATTATCTACCACATACCAATATAAATGTGTGCAACGTTGGTTCCCGAGTTTTAAACCTAACATAGACGCCCTGCCTTTATTGCATAGTACTATAAAAGTACATTTGACTTTAAATACATTTTAAATTTATGCATTTTCGAATGTTTGACTTTGGATACGAACATAACTAATTGATTTGTTTGTGATAAGAAATATTTCAATAAAAATGGTTGGTTTTATTTGATGATAGAATTAGATTACCATATCTTGATCAATATGTTTTCTTTTGTGCTGAAGTGGATAAAAATTAGCATTTTTTGTGTTCATTGCCTACAGAGAAAATAAAAAACTCCTAACACCAACCATTTAATGTTAACAAATAACCATTTGAAAATGACAGTACAGAAACAGTGGGTGAGCTAGCCGAGTGGTCTAAAGTTCGGGTCGCAGTATCCCGTAGAGTCGCAGATTCGAATCCGCTCCTGTCATGAATCTTTTGGCTTATATTTAGTGTCAACCAACTTAATCAACATATATTGGGAGAGCAATTATAATATTAATTGCTCGAACCTATTGTTCATCCATTTAATGTATTTTTTACTTGCTTGTCATGCAACCACCACCTAATGCATTAAACAATTTGTACAAACGCCACATGCCTCTGCTCAAAGAAACACAGAAATTTCTTTAAGTTGACAAATCACAACTTATATATTTTACACATTTTATATCCAGAGAGGTTCTGCAAAAAACCAACAACGATTCCGGATTTATATTATTCACTGGTTATAAATGATTTGTAAAAGAATGAATTGGTATTTTCTAAAAGATCGCAATTATATATTTTATGGATAAAATTTCGCAATTATTTGTAAAGTATTATTCTCGGGAAATTCCATATAAATTAATTATCCGAATTTTGCCAATTAAAGTAGAGAACGATACATATCACAGTTACCATCTCCAAAATTTAACCCACTTGAAACCAATCTTAAATGTTGATCATCGCACAACGGATATGTTAGTTAAATCTAAAATAAACAAAAATACCACTTCGTAATTAAAAAGTTCATAGCCAAATGGAGGAATTAATCTAGTTTTTCGTTGGAAAAAGTTTGTGATAACAAACATTTTTCATGTGCATGCAGAGGAAATATCACACTCCGAATATCAAAGATTTAATGTTAAAAAATAACCATTTGAAGTGACAGTGCAACTGTAGTGTCGGCAGGGTGGCCGAGTGGTCTAAGGCGCTGCGTTCAGGTCGCAGTCTCCCGCTAAGGCGCTGCGTTCAGGTCGCATTTTATACACCGAGTATATAGTTTGTTTCTGAAAGCACAAACGCATGGGCCCCATAGTTAACCAACCAAACTTATTTTCTTTGTGCAGTTAAATAAAAGATAAACGTCTAAAATTTAAGAACATTTCACCACAAATATTTTAAATTAAAGCTTCCTTTCAAGCACTGTAGTAAAATAAGACTAAATTCCCAAAACAGCCCGATTTATTTTTTAATGGTTTCAGGAAATTCCCCTGGGTTTAGTAGATAAGTTTCTGTTTTTATAAGTGACTTATGTTATGGAACAATTCTTAAAGTTTTAATCTGACTTGTAGACTGCGTATTAGAGATGTCAGTGCGGTATGGCATGTCTGTTACAATCGTAACTCAAGAACATATCTTCGTTTTCAAGAAATTAGTAAATGTTTTCTATTTTTTAATTGGCACAGAGTGTCTAATGGTCTAACATTTTACTGAATCTGATCAAAACTAGAAAGTGTCAACCACGTGTTTAACCACCACTATTTGTAAAACACATGTTGTATGCCATATATTCATGCTACAGGGTCCCTAACCACAATTTGTATTTTATACACCGAGTATATAGTTTGTTTCTGCAAGCATAAACGCATGGGTCCCATAGTTAACCAACCAAACTTATTTTCCATGTGCAGTTAAATAAAAGATAAACGTCTAAAATTTACGAACATTTCACCACAAATATTTTAAATTAAAGCTTCTTTTTAAGCGTTGTAGTGAAATAAGGCTAAATTCCCAAAACAGCCCGATTTATTTTTTAATGGTTTCAGGAAATTCCCCTGGGTTTAGTAGATAAGTTTCTGTTTTTAAAAGTGACTTATGTTATGAAACAATTCTTAAAGTTTTAATCTGATTTGTAGACTACTTATTAGAGATGTCAGAGCGATATGTCATGTCTGTTACAATCGTAACTCAAGAACATATCTTCGTTTTCAAGGAAATTACCCTAAGTAAATGTTTTCTATTTTTTATTTGGCACAGAGTGTCTAATGGTCTAACATTTCACTGAATCTGATCAAAATTAGAGCAGCCGTTCAAGCGCTATGCCCCCAAAAGTTAAATCTTTGAAATTTTGAGTGTGATATTTCCTTAGTTGGCTGGCACAAGA
>CH003028.1:233836-262553 GCA_000149265.1 Ciona savignyi
TATGTTTTTATAAGGCCTTTGAAATACTTTTACAGTCGCCCCACTGGATCCCAGACTGCGGGAAGAACATCCCTTTACAGCTAAACCAATATGTGTGCGTTCTCCCGATGCAGTAAGATTAAGTCGCTTTGCTACGTCACTACTAACGTGGCTGTTCGTGGAACCGGTGTCGATGAGGGCGTTTAGAGGTGTTCCGTTAAGTTTAATCTTTACATTTGTTCGGTTTCTGGACTTAAGTAACGTTGAGGTACCAATTAATGTAGAATTACTCACGGCGGCTGATGTATTTTGATTGTTATAAGGGGACGAACGGCAAACTTTGGCAAAGTGACCAACTTTGTGGCATCTACTACAAGTCGCATCCTTTGCGGGACAGAATTTTCGATAATGCCGACTGTTTCCACAAAAGTAACATCTCTGATTTGCCGCTGCTGCATAGTCGTTGGCTTCTATAGAGCGATTCTTCTTTATAGGTGCTGAAATTACTGCGGTTTCGTTAATTGGTAAATAAGCGGTGGCAATTTGTTCTGAATTTCTTTGAGCAACGTCCAACGAACGTGCTTTGTCAAATATGGTTTGTAAATCTAAATTTTCGCTTTCAAGCAATCGTTGCCTGATGTAATTAGAATGAATTCCTTATATAAATGCGTCACGAATAGCCTTCTTGACGATACTGTGCACCTGAAACGGCAGTAAAGTTGCAATCGTTGCTTAATTTCTTCAGTTGTTGAAATTAATCGTCTAGAGTCTGCTCCAATTTCTGCTTATGAATGGCAAGTTGATATCTAGCGAAGACTTCATTTATTGGCTTCACATAGATACCATTTAAATTCGCTATGGCGTCGTCGTAGGTCGAGGATTCGTTGATATACTCGTAAACGCTGACATCCACGTGATTTATGAGGATATTCAACTTTCTTGCCGATGTGATTTCCTCCAAGCTGTCGATATAATTCGAGAATGTTCGAAACCAATGCTTCCATTTCTTGCTCGAATCTGGCGAGTTAGCATCAGCATCGAATCGTTCAGGTCTTAAACATTTATCCATTTAAAATTAACAGTCAATTAAATTGTCGTAATCCTTGTTTATTAAGGTTTAATTGACTGTAATTCTAAAACAAAAGAAAAGGCAATATATAAACAATATAAGAACAGTCAACTCCCACTAAACCGTAAAGTAAATGTGCCACAAAATAAATAACAGAGGTCGAACACGCAGAAGCCGCGGATAAATAATTATTGCCAACACGGGCGTGCGTAAGGTGTGAAATTACGACAATGCTCGAACCTATTGTTCATCCATTTAATGTAATTTTTACTTGCTTGTCATACAACCACCACCCAATGTATAAAACAATTTGTACAAACGCCACATGCTTCTGCTCAAAGTAACATTTGACTTTGTTTTAGTTGACTAATCACATCTTATATATTTCATACATTTAAAAAACAAATTTTTCTGCAACAAAAAAAACAACGATTCAAGATTTATTTTCTTCCCAACTTATAAATGCTTTGTTAATAAATTACTTGGTATTTTCTAGCAGAATGGAATTATATCCTTTACGGATAAAATTGGAGAAATTACATGTACTGTATAATTCTCGGGAAATTCCCTTTTTTGCTTAATTATTCCAATTTTGCCACTTTGAATAGATCACGATACATACTATAGCATTTCTCATGTGCATGCGAGCTAAGGATATATCACACTCAAAATTTCAAAGATTTAATGTTAACAAATAACCATTTGAAGTTACAGTTCAACTATAGGGTTGGCAGGATGGCCGAGTGGTCTAAGGCGCTGCGTTCAGGTCGCAGTCTCCTCTGGAGGCGCGGGTTCGAATCCCGCTCCTGTCATGAATCTTTTGGCTTATATTTATTGTCAACCAACTTAATCAATATATATTGCGAGAGCCATTATAATATTAATTGCTCGAACCTATTGTTCATCCATTTAATGTAATTTTTACTTGCTTGTCATACAACCACCACCCAATGTATCAAACAATTTGTACAAACGCCACGTGCTTCTACTTAAAGTAACATTTGACTTTGTTTTAGTTGACTAATCTCATCTTATATATTTCATACATTTAAAAAACAAATTTTTCTGCAACAAAAAAACAACGATTCAAGATTTATTTTCTTCCCAACTTATAAATGCTTTGTTAATAAATTACTTGGTATTTTCTAGCAGAATGGAATTATATCCTTTACGGATAAAATTGGAGAAATTACATGTACTGTATAATTCTCGGGAAATTCCCTTTTTTGCTTAATTATTCCAATTTTGCCACTTTGAATAGATCACGATACATACTATAGCATTTCTCATGTGCATGCGAGCTAAATATATATTACACTCAAAATTTCAAACATTTAATGTTAACAAATAACCATTTGAAGTGACAGTGCAACTACAGGGTTGGCAGGATGGCCGAGTGGTCTAAGGCGCTGCGTTCAGGTCGCAGTCTCCTCTGGAGGCGCGGGTTCGAATCCCGCTCCTGTCATGAATCTTTTGGCTCATATTTATTGTCAACCAACTTAATCAATATATATTGCGAGAGCCATTATAATATTAAATGCTCGAACCCATTGTTCATCCATTTAATGTAATTTTTACTTGCTTGTCATACAACCACCACCCAATGTATAAAACAATTTGTACAAACGCCACATGCTTCTGCTCAAAGTAACATTTGACTTTGTTTTAGTTGACTAATCACATCTTATATATTTCATACATTTAAAAAACAAATTTTTCTGCAACAAAAAAACAACGATTCAAGATTTATTTTCTTCCCTACTTATAAATGCTTTGTTAATGAATTACTTGGTAATTTCTAAGAGAATGGAATTATATCGTTTACGGAAAAAAATGGAGAAATTACATGTACTGTATTATTCTTTGGAAATTCCCTTTGTTGCTTAATTATTCCAATTTTGCCACTTTGAATAGAGCACGATACATACTATAGCATTTCTCGTGTGCAAGCCAACTAAGGAAATATCACACTCAGAATTCCAAAGATTTAATGTTAACAAATAACCATTTGAAGTGACAGTGCAACTACAGGGTTGGCAGGATGGCCGAGTGGTCTAAGGCGCTGCGTTCAGGTCGCAGTCTCCTCTGGAGGCGCGGGTTCGAATCCCGCTCCTGTCAAGAATCTTTTGGCTCATATTTATTGTCAACCAACTTAATCAATATATATTGCGAGAGCCATTATAATATTAATTGCTCGAACCTATTGTTTATCCATTTAATGTAAATTTTACTTGCTTGTCATACAACCACCACCCAATGTATCAAACAATTTGTACAAACGCCACATGCTTTTGCTCAAAGTAACATTTGACTTTGTTTTAGTTGACTAAATTCACATTTTATATATTTCATACATTTAAAAAACAAATTTTTTTGCAACAAAAAAAAACAACGATTCAAGATTTATTTTCTTCCCAACTTATAAATGCTTTGTTAATAAATTACTTGGTATTTTCTAGCAGAATGGAATTATATCCTTTACGGATAAAATTGGAGAAATTACATGTACTGTATAATTCTCGGGAAATTCCCTTTTTTGCTTAATTATTCCAATTTTGCCACTTTGATATAGATCGACGATACATACTATAGCATTTCTCATGTGCATGCGAGGTAAGGATATATCACACTCAAAATTTCAAAGATTTAATGTTAACAAATAACCATTTGAAGTGACAGTGCAGCTACAGGGTTGGCAGGATGGCCGAGTGGTCTAAGGCGCTGCGTTCAGGTCGCAGTCTCCTCTGGAGGCGCGGGTTCGAATCCCGCTCCTGTCATGAATCTTTTGGCTCATATTTATTGTCAACCAACTTAATCAATATATATTGCGAGAGCCATTATAATATTAAATGCTCGAACCCATTGTTCATCCATTTAATGTAATTTTTTCTTGCTTGTCATACAACCACCACCCAATGTATAAAACAATTTGTACAAACGCCACATGCTTCTGCTCAAAGTAACATTTGACTTTGTTTTAGTTGACTAATCACATCTTATATATTTCATACATTTAAAAAACAAATTTTTCTGCAACAAAAAAACAACGATTCAAGATTTAGTTTCTTCCCTACTTACAAATGCTTTGTTAATGAATTACTTGGTATTTTCTAAGAGAATGGAATTATATCGTTTACGGAAAAAATTGGAGAAATTACATGTACTGTATAATTCTTTGGAAATTCCCTTTGTTGCTTAATTATTCCAATTTTGCCACTTTGAATAGAGCACGATACATACTATAGCATTTCTCTTGTGCAAGCCAACTAAGGAAATATCACACTCAGAATTCCAAAGATTTAATGTTAACAAATAACCATTTGAAGTGACAGTCCAACTACAGGGTTGGCAGGATGGCCGAGTGGTCTAAGGCGCTGCGTTCAGGTCGCAGTCTCCCCTGGAGGCGCGGGTTCAAATCCCGCTCCTGTCATGATTCTTTTGGCTTATATTAAGTGACAACCAACTTAATCAATATATATTGCGAGAGCCATTATAATATAATTTGCTCGAACCTATTGTTCATCCATTTAATGTAATTTTTACTTGCTTGTCATACAACCACCACCCAATGTATCATACAATTTGTACACACGCCACATGCTTCTGCTCAAAGTAACATTTGACTTCGTTTTAGTTGACTAATCACATCTTATATATTTTATACATTTTATAAAAATACTTTTTTCTGCAAGAAAAAAACAACGATTCCAGATTTATATTCTTCCTTACTTATAAATTCTTGTTAATAAATTACTTGGTGTTTTCTAAAATATTGGAATTATATCGTTTACGGATATAATTGGAGAAATTACACATACTGTATAATTCTCGGGAAATTCCCTTTGTTGCTTAATTATTCCAATATTGAAAGTTTAAATAGAGCACGATACATACTATAGCATTTCTCGTGTGCATGCCAACTAAGGAAATATCACACTCCGAATTCCAAAGATGTAATGTTAACAAACTAGAGAGTGTCAAACACGTGTTTAACTACCACTATTTGTAAAACACCTGTTGTATGCCATATATTCGTTCTACAGCGTCCCTAACCACATTTTGTATTTTATACACTGGGTATGTAGTTTGTTTCTGCAAGCATAAACGGATGGGTCCCATAGTTATTAAACCAAACTTCTTTTCAATGTGAAGGGGAAAAAATAAACGCCTTAAATTTACGAATATTTCACCACAAATGTTTTAAATTAAAGGTTCTCTTTTAAGGGCTGTATTGAAATAAAGCTAAATTTCCAAAACAGCCCGATTTAGTTTTTCTTGGTTTCAGGAAATTACTGGGTTTAGTAGATAAGTTTCTACTGGGTTTATTACGTAAGTTTCTGTTTTTACATATGTGGGTTATGTTATATAACAATTCTTAATGTTTTAATCTGATTTGTCGATCTCCTTGTCTTATTTGTCGATCTCCTTGTTGGAGATGTCAGTACGATATGGCATACCTGTTACAATCATAATTCAGGAACATATCTTCGTTTTTAAAGGAATTACCCTAATAAATGTTTTCTTTCTTTTAATTGGAACAGAGTGTTTAATGGTCTAACATTTTACCATATCTGAAATAAATTGGAGCTGCCGTTCAAGCGATATGCGCAAAAAAGCTAATTTTTTAGGAAAAATACCGCTTTGGTTTTTAACGTCTCAGGGGAATTCCCCTGGATTTATTATCCAAAATTTTAGTTTCGGAATATCTAGCCCATGTTGTCTAACAAATACAAAGTTTGATTGTGCATACATTGTTTCTTCTTATAGATGTCGGGTCGACAAGGCATGCCTGTCACAATCATGATTTGACAACAAAAACTTATTTTAGGGTATTTCCCTAAGTAATTTTTTTATTTCTTTTAAGTGTTAAATCAGTTACTAATGCACTTACATTTTATCAAATCTGATTCAAATTGGAGCTACCGTTCAAGCGCTATGCGCAAATAAGCTAAATTTTTAGGAAAAAATACCGTTTTTGGTTTTTAACGTGCCAGGGGAATTCCCCTGGATTTATAACCCAAAATTTTGGTTTTTGCATATCTAGATCATGTTGTCAAAAAATTAAAAAGTCTCATTGCGAAGTTATTATTCCTTCTGATAGATGTCGGGGCGACATGGCATGCCTGTCACAATCATGATTTGACAACAAAATCTTATTTTTAGGGTATTTCCCTAGGTAATTTTTTTATTTCTTTTAAGTGTTCAATCAGTTACTAATGCACTTCCATTTTGTCAAATCTAATTTAAATTGGAGCTATCGTTCAAGCGCTATGCGCAAAAGAGCTAATTTTTTAGAAAAAAATACCGTTTTGGTTTTTAACGTGCCAGGGGAATTCCCCTGGATTTATCACCCAAAATTTTAGTCTGTGCATTTCTAGACCATGTGGTCTAACAAATTACCAAGTTTCGTTGTGAATCCATTACCCCTTTTGGTAGATGTTGGGTCCACAAATCATACCTGTCAAGCGTTTGACGAAAAAAAAAAAGAAAAAAAAAACGGACAAAAACAATATGTGTCCCATTTTTTCAAATGGGACCCATAATAACCATTTGAAGTGACAGTGCAACTATTGTGTCGGCAGGATGGCCAATTTGAATAGAGCACGATACATACTAGCATTTCTCGTGTGCATGCCAACTTAGGAAATAGGCTACCACACTCCGAAATCCAACGATTTAATGTTAAAAAATAACCATTTAAAGTGACAGTTCAACTATAGTGTGGGCAGGATGGCCTAGTGGTCTAAGGCGCTGCGTTCAGGTCGCAGTCTCCTCTGGAGGCGCGGGTTCGAATCCCGCTCCTGTCATGATTCTTTTGGCTTATATTTAGTGTCAACCAACTTAATCAATATATATTGCGAGAGTCATTATAATATTATTTGCTCGAACCTATTGTTCATCCATTTAACGTAATTTTCCTTGCTTGTCACACAACCAACACCCAATATATCATAAAATTTGTACAAACGTCACTTGCTTCTACTCAAAGTAACATTTGACTTCGTTTTAGTTGACTAATCACATTTTATATATTTCATACATTTTATAAAAATATTTTTTCTGCAAGAAAAAAACAACGATTCAAGATTTATTTTCTTCCCAACTTATAAATGCTTTGTTAATGAATTACTTGGTATTTTCTAAGAGAATGGAATTATATCCTTTACGGATAAAATTGGAGAAATTACATGTACTGTATAATTCTCGGGAAATTCCCTTTGTTGCTTAATTATTCCAATTTTGCCACTTTGAACAGAGCACGATACATACTAAAGCATTTCTCGTGTGCATGCCAACTGAGGAAATATCACACCCCGAATTCCAAAGATTTAATGTTAACAAATAACCATTTGAAGTGACAGTGAAATTACATGTACTGTATATTTCTCGGGAAACTTCTTTTGTTGCTTAATTATTGCATTTTTTCAAATTTGAATAGAGCACGATACATACTAGCATTTCTCGTGTGCATGTCTACAGAGGAAATATCACACTCCGAATTCCAACGATTTAATGTTAAAAAAGAACCATATGAAGTGACAGTACAGCTAAAGTGTCGACAGGATGGCCGAGTGGTCTAAGGCGCTGCGTTCAGGTCGCAGTCTCCTATGGAGGCGCGGGTTCGAATCCCGCTCCTGTCCTGATTCTTTTGGCTGATATTTATTGTCAACCAACTTAACCAATATATATTGCGAGAGCCATTATAATATTAATTGCTCGTATCTATTGTTCATCCATTTAATGTAATTTTTAATTGCTTGTCATACAACCACCACCCAATGTATCAAACAATTTGTACAAACGTCACATGCTTCTGCTCAAAGTAACATTTGACTTTGTTTTAGTTGACTAATCACATCTTATATATTTCATACATTTAAAAAACAAATTTTATTGCAACAAAAAAACAACGATTCAAGATTTATTTTCTTCCCTACTTATAAATGCTTTGTTAATGAATTACTTGGTATTTTCTAAGAGAATGGAATTATATCCTTTACGGATAAAATTGGAGAAATTACATATACTGTATAATTCTCGGGAAATTCCCTTTGTTGCTTGGTTATTCCAATTTTGCCACTTTGAATAGAGCACGATACATGCTATAGCATTTCTCGTGTGCAAGCCAACTGAGGAAATATCACACTTCGAACTCAAAGATTTAATGTTAACAAATAACCATTTGAAGTGACAGTCCAACTACAGGGTTGGTAGGATGGCCGAGTGGTCTAAGGCTGCGTTCAGGTCGCAGTCTCCCCTGGAGGCGCGGGTTCGAATCCCGCTCCTATCATGATTCGCTTGGCTGATATTTATTGTTAATCAAATTAATCAACATATATTGCGAGAGCCATTATAATATTAATTGCTTGAAACTATTGTTCATCCATTTAATGTAATTTTTACTTGCTTGTCATACAACCACCACCATATGTATCAAACGATTTGTACAAACGCTTCTGCTCAAAGAAACAAATGAATTTGTTTTAGTTGACAAATCACAACTTATATATTTTACACATTTTATATTCAGATTGGTGCTGCAAAAAACAACAACTATTCCGGATTTATATTAGTCACTTGTTTTAAATGTTTTGTAAAAGAATTACTTGGTATTTTCTAAACAATCGCAATTATATATTTTATGGATAAAATTGCGCAAGTATTTGTAAAGTATTATTCTCGAGAAATTCCATTTGCTTAATTATCCGAATTTTGCCAATTTGAATAGAGCACGATACATGCTAGCATATCTCGTGTGCATGACTGCAGTGCTATAACTTAAATTTTTTGGTAAGCAATGATATGTAATTGGTTTAAACGTCAAATTATCACTTTAATCCCCCTGGGTCGCATATGGGTCGCATACATGCGTAGGCCTATATGTATATCGCCTAAAGAACAACTTCCCATCCAATCATAAAATTATCGTTACAGGTCATGAGGCTCGGAGTTGTATTTACCAGCTATATATGTGCAATTTCACAGTCGTACTTTGCCAGTTGTATTCGCCACTGCAATATTTTATCATTTTTCCGACCGTGGCCAAAGTTAACACAAATTAAGTGTAGCAAACAATTAACTAAAAGGTTCGAGGTCTAACCCGCAAATTCGTGTTTTCTTCTGCGGTGCACTTATCCTAGTTTGCTAAATAAACGAGTTAAAAATAAACTAAATAAAGAAATAAAGCAATGCCTTTTTTAACAAGACAGTTTTTGTGTCGCATTGGTATATGTATCGGTCACGTAAAACATTCGGTCACACAACCGTTCAATCAAACAATGACATTTTTATTAGCCAATCTTTGAACCCATGAGGGATCGTTAATAAAAAGCTTTTTTTTTTGTACATGAGTGGGTATAAGTTGCACCCCTTCAGGCGTTCTAGCCGTTTCTACCCGCACGCATAGATAGTTAGTTGTTCCCACTGTTTGTTTGGGCACGGTTGTCGCAGTTTTATTATTATTTTAGTCGTGTTAATCTTTTACGTTTTATTAAATCGCCCTACCGTAATGGCGTATTATTTATAGTAGACTAAGACAGACCGGTCTCATGATTGGCTGAAAAAAATATATTAAATTACAATAAAGAGAACTTACCTATTTGAGTTGTGAAAATTCTCGTTGCAAAATTAAAATTAACTTCCTCCATAAACCCGACTGGCCCGGTTCGCCCTTTGGACCAACAGCTCCGTTCGGCCCCACGCCTCCAGGATGAGAATCAGCCTCACAATCCAACGTAATACGCCGTGTATTCTAATAGCCCATTGCTACAATGCTTGTCGTGTTACAGCCTTAAGCGCAAATTTTTTTGACGCATTTCTGGTAAAAGAATTATGACAAGGCATATACAAATATTTAATGTTTATGTATTTTAAATAGCTTCAACCACACAGGTGGAATATGTTAGCCACTACTTTCAAAGAGCTAGTCGTTTATTATGGGTTATTATACGCTTTTATTTCTAAATCAGGTTTATTATCCGTTTTCTTAGAATCCTGAAGGACTCCGATTTATCTTTTCTTTGTGATCTCCCTGGTCGCCACGCTCGCAAAGGCGTGTCCGATTTTTACTTCTTTAATAAGAACTGGTTATCCAATCAGAATGAAACTTTTAGTAATCCTGAGTGACATGTGGATAGTTTTCAACAATTTTTCAGCAAATTTTTCACATTTTTGGTGTTATAGCCGATATCTCCGGAATGAAAAGAATGAAAAGAATCCATTCCAATTTTTAAACAAAATTAAAGATACATAGGCCCAGTCCTGATCAAAAAAAATTTAAATTACCCAGTTTACCCCGAGGAAAGTTTAACATAGGCTACATGAGCACACATAGATACACTATTATTACGTGTATGAAAGAGCTGGACAGTAATACTGAAAAAATAATTATAATATCCAAGTTTACCCCGAAAAGGCCTCATATTACAAAAACTTAATCCAATTCTATACACAATTACCACGTGTATAAAACAGTCGATCAATTCAAACGACATAAAGAGATAGAAAATTTTAATACGAACTTCTTCGCAAGCATCCAATTTATTCAGTTTTACCAGAAATTCTTATAAACTTACCACACGAAAATAGAAATAAAATGTTGTTTTCCTGTAATTTTATTACAGTGGTATATTTTGGTCGTATTCCAGTATAATCACTTCCAAAAAAATTAAACAAAGCCGACGCGGTAACCCATAGGCAACCCCTCTTCAACCGATTTCCAGGAAATCCCAAATTAACTGTCCATTAACATTAATTTTGAGTGTTGAGCTGCTTCATACAAGTGATAATAGGGTATGATATATATGTTTGGGTATGTTGTGTTTTTTTTCTTGGGTAAACTGGATTATTTAGGGTATCATTATGTTTTCCGAATTCATTAAATATATCTTCATTTTTTTTAATGAGAAATAAATATTACCTTTCATTCGTGAGATATCTGCTATCAAATATTGTCGGCGCCTAAAATGCGTAAACCCGGTTAAATATTTTGTCCAACAGAAATAAAACACGAGAAAAATCAATACGCCCCCTTTGATTTACACTGAGCATACATATAGTGTTAAAAACATTTTATGGAAAAAAAGTTTTGGGCTTGTCACGCGAAAAAACATTTTATACGCTTGTCATGCGATTAAAATGTTTACAAACCCGTCTGTTATTTTCCGTAGTAGGCGGAAAAATAAAATTAATGTTTTTATTTGTAGACGAGTGTGTCATATGTTATACAAGTTTTAACAGAAAAATAAATTAAGTATACACACTTTTTAAATCAATTATTTTAGTTTACAGATAAATTTAAAATTATCCAAACATGGCAGGGTTTCTGCAATCATTAATGGAAGATAGAGGTTTGGAAAATAATGTGGAACTACTACAACAGGTGAGCATACTTTTAAAAGAGTTATTACTGTAGTTAGTGGCACCAAAACTAAATAACTCTTGGGTTTTTTTGGTGCCTTCCTGTTTGGCTGTAGTATCTTGCCAGTTTTGTTTTTTGTTAATTGTTAGTAGATTTTCAGTTAACGCCATATTTGTTTTGGTATTGTGGGGTAAAAGGGGTCTTATGGTTGGGGCTGTGGGGCTTAATTAGCGCCTATGACTAGCACTAGTATGGACCTGAAGCTCCCTGGCCACTGAGACTCCGAAATGACTCCAGCCGACTCCGTCACGGAAGGTGATTTTATTCTTGTTCACACACGAGCACAGCAAACATACAACGCTAGTGAATAAGTCGTATGTACAGGTGAAGGCGATATACACACAGTTCTTGGCTAATTGCCACGTTAAAACGGTTGTCTTGCAGTAATAAATTGATCTCTGCACTTTACTCGTTGAGCGGTAAAATATCAACCTCTCAGCGCTAAAGTATAAATCGTACATCTTAAAAGCGTTAAAACTCTCAGTCTTCACAATTTCAGTTTCAACAATAATATTCTGCTTCAGTATTAGTCGTTATACTGTTAGCAGGCCACAACGATAATAATTATTGGTTGCGCTACGGCGCTAGACGTTTTTGTCTCACAGCGACGAAGTCTGATAACCATGTAAGAGGAAGTTATTGGGAGTTCTAGAGTTAGTGGCATAGCTTTATCGTGTGGGAAAAATGATAATAAAGTCATATTGTATACAGTACACACTGAAAATTGTTTAAACACATATTACACCTTGATTTAAGCGAATTATGCTACATATCGAATTATGCAAAATACATGTCATATATATATATATATATATATGACATGTATTTTTAAATTGTTGGTGGTAAACGCTGCAGCGAAAGAAACAAGAATAAAAATTAAATTGTATTAGTTGCCAAGGTCATGAAAATTGGTAAGTATATATATATTTATATAAATATATCCATTTTAAGACATTAGACAATGATAAAACTGCATTTTAAATGGTAGGAACTAACATAACTTACTATAATGTGCTACTATCGAATTGTTTGTGGGGTTTTGCATATATTTGCCTGGTACCTTTGGCGCTAACTCTACTTAGTAATGGCTGTTGCAATCCAAACTCCGACATGGAAGGTTCTTTTATTCTTCATTAAATGCAGATACAGAACAACACACACAGTTTAAATAAATTCTGAACTTGGTGTATTTGTTCTGTTTTGAGGCAAGCTTTTGATGCTGTATTTTAAACGTCATGAAACAATCACACACATCACATGGCAGGAAACATTATGGCTGGTAAGAATTTTGTCTAAGGCCCGTTTACAGGGCGCTCAAAATTGTGGGAAACAAAATTTATTTATACACAACAAAAAATTACAACAGAGACATAAATTGATTAATGTTTTTACCCAAATCTTTTCAGGTTAACCAACAAAAAATTACATTAAAAAAAACCTTAATATTGTTTAGCCGGCCATAGGCAGACTTTACCCAGGGACACCTTATCCACTATTTTCTATCTTAATGTTAATCAGTAAATAAATTTAAGTATCATATCTTTGACCATTACACACCATGGTGTATACGAATTTAGTGCATTGGTAGTGTTGGGATATATATCATAAAACATATTGGTTTGTTTCTTAAGTTTTTAATGCTTCATTTGGTGGAATGTATAAGTTGCTGAATATTGTACGTAAGCATTAGTAAGTTACAAAATAGGGTGTGCTTGGAGGATGATGTGTGCAAAATTTGCAGATCTTGTTATTTTCATGCTATATTATGATTTAGACTGCTATTCACCTGTGTAGTTCTGTTTTTTTTTAATGTCAGTAGGCCTTGAAATATTGTTTTCATTGACAATTACAACTAAGCAAGAAAAATATATAAAAACGGCAACTAATATTGGTGCATTTAAATTAAATATCTCTTCTTTAATACTTCATTATTACTTACTAATTTAAAATACTGTTTTGTATTTCTCATATTATCCCACACTAACACTTTTTACATTTTTAGTTAGCACTTCGAAAGTCAATGGAAGGTGAAGAAAATGCATCGGTGTATCGAATGCTTACTACTGTAAGAATTGGTAATGAATTGTTCCAACGGGTTACTGGTAAAAGAAAGATAACAGAGTACAAGGTAAGAATGAAACTACTTCTTATTTAACTAAATTTAGACAATAGCTTTGACTACAGTTTTAGTTTTTACCATGGGTACAGTTTGTAGGCTAGGACTATGGAAAAAGTTAACTTTTTGTTTAAGTTTTTCCATGAAATGCTACAAGGTTCATTTGACCATTTTTGCCGCTTTTGTTCTGTTAAATTTTATTGTCTATTTATGCTAAATTTTAATGTGTTAAGTTACTCTGTAACCAATAATGTATTAACTAACTTGGATTAATGCCTCATCACCCACTCCACTACTACATAGTAAATACTGTAATGGTCTTTTTTCAGAAACAATGCCTTGCAAATATCATTTCATTCGTCCAAAGCAACCCAAATGCCTCAAATAATGTGTTAAAGAAAGAAGTTGAAAACCAAATTGCAATTTTTGCCTACAATGTCTCTCAGATTAGTGTTTTAGGTTGAAAATGCTGATCTTGCTTCGTGGATTAGAATATATTCTTGTTGTTGTATGTACCAGTGCCCTGTGTAGCTTTGGGCATTTTGTATCATTTTATGTTTACTTTTATTATACCAGTATTTGTATTGAATTATTTACATTACTTTGCATAATCATTTTTTTAAATATAACATTTCATAGAAAAAAAATAATTGCAGCGAACTCATTTATTTATGCATGGTGTAAGCGTGTAACTCTCATAAAATATTTTATATACTAGTAGTAACTCCCAATTATTTTAAGTGATATTCATCTTGTCAATTTTTTCAAGTTTTTTCGTGAGTGCATTTGGTAAGTGGTTTTTCGTGAGTGCATTTGGTACAATCTGACAAAGTGCAAAACCAATTTGTTAAAACATTATGCAATGGCAGAAAAAAATGTCATTGGCATTAATTGTAATGTATATACATTTTACCTTCTACTCTGTTAAATAATGAACTAATAAACAATATTGACAAGCTTATTTATTGGAATGATTTGGATTTTATTTTAGATGTTAAAAAAAAAATTTGTCAGGTGGTAAATATAAAGGTGTTAATTTAAATAGGGTATTGGGTATTAAAAAAATAGGTATAACATATTTATACGCATTTGTAAATGTGCAAAATATTAGATAGTTTTCAAAAGTTTGTCAGATAAGTCTGATGTATTATTGTGACCCCTTTCAACAAAAAGGTTACTGGTTTGAAACTGGTCGGCTGTGTCCTTGGACCAGGCACTTAACAAACATTGCCTGAACCCCCAGATTAATGGTTGGAGTCTACCAAATTGAGGGAACGTGTGTATCATATACAACTGTATTGACCTCGCGGCTTGTGTAATATTTTTTGCACATTATATTAAGTTATGTTAAAATTGTTGAAGTGGGCGTTTAATGCGCGCACGGCTGTTTCTCCTGTCAATCATTTCCTTTGCGTGTAAACCGGCTATAATTTAGAACCAACACTTCCTATATAATCCTCCCCACATTACGCCATACGTGGCAAGCTGACGTTTTGTGTTTAACTTTAAACTCATTCCATTAATTGTCAGAAACGCGTTTTTAAATACGTACCAAAATAAATCGCCTGATAGGAGCGCGCTCCGGACATGTCCAGTCAATCAGTTAAACTGTATGTGTTTCAATGTATTAATTTATAAGATACAATAAAGAAACCTTCCGAGACGAAGTCTAAAAAGCTGGAACTCTGGTCAGATTCAGTGCAAGATATAGGCACCCATAAGCAAGATATAGCAACCATAAAAGCATAAGCATGCCCCCACACAACACACTGCAATAGCTCCGTAAACCCGACGGTGGGCGCGAGGTGATCTTAAGATTGTCCGTATGTTAACCCCTTGGTTTTCCCATTCAGGGGCATAAATATACATGAAACATGAATATCCTATCCTAAGTATTCTGTATTCGGCAAACATGGAGCTTCAAGTGTAATATTGTCAGGGAGTAAAAATAAAAGTGATAATTGAAATTTCGTTGTTACTAAAGACGTATTAATAATTATATGAAGACCATGTAAAAAATAGTGTTAATAGTTTATTGTTTTTTTAATGACTAAAAATATGCGCCCAACGTGGGGCTCGAACCCACGACCGTTGGATTAAGAGTCCAACGCTCTACCGACTGAGCTAGCCGGGCGACAAGTGACAGGAGCGGGATTCGAACCCGCGCCTCCAGGGGAGACTGCGACCTGAACGCAGCGCCTTAGACCACTCGGCCATCCTGCCCACGAGTGCTAACTGGCGAAAACCGGTAGGTAAACAGAAGAGCGATGCTATGCGTACGGTAAGAAATGCTTTCTGTGTATTTATTATATTGGCAAGTTTTTTTACACGGCTATGTATAAATTGGCATACACACACAGACGTATAAAAATAATAGCAGTTCAACGAATACTGGGCTTCATAAATATTTTGCTTGCAACAAAGTGCGTAATTCGTATTTTCACATTATATAATGTCCATCGTGTAAAGTTAAATAAATTGAATAACTGATATGAATGAAATAAAAGGTCATTTCTACATAGCTAGTGAAACATTTGCAATAACATCTATCGTCTATTCACTCAATTGTAAGCACATAGCAGACGATAATTCCACACAATGTTTGTTTTGAAATTACTCACTTCAGACAAATATTGTGCAGTGCTATGTTTCAGTTTTAGAGTCTTGCAGCATTAAATAAGTACCGGTTACCATAAAGGTATATTTTTATAAATTGTTAAAATTGTGTTTTTATGATTTGGCGTGCCTGCATGGAATACTTGACACAAACGACAGGCCTAAAAGGTAAAAATTAAAAAGCAGCTTTTTGTGGACCAAATACGTAGCATAAAACGCTTTGACACATGCAGTTCTGTAATAGATTGTACCCACAGCCGAATTGAACTCGTAAGTGGCGTATGGCACAGTGCGGCAACTACACTATGCAGTGGAGTAATGCAAGGTAGGTTAATCATCAATAAATTGATTGTTGTTCAGTAACGACCACGTACTATATCCTCTTCGTGAAGCACTAGCGAAGGATTAGCCCTTCCACCTGTAGGCGGCCGTACCCTGAGAATTCAACAAGTTAGACAATTTTATATCATTAAAAAGCTCCAGTCTGTTATTTTTACTTTAATAAGCAGTTATCGTATTCTAGACATCAAGAATAACAAAAAGTTATTTGTATATAAACAAGTATCTACACTTCTTTGTAAGTAGTCGTATATACAACACAAAACAATCCAATCATATAAGGGCGTCTAGGAAATCACTGTAATTTCCCGAATACAATAGCTTACCTGTCAACTCTGTAGTTTGTCCCGTTTCGCTTAGTTGGTACGGGTTTATCGGTTGATAGCGGGCTCATTACCACCACGTTCTGTTGAGCACTTTGCGTGCGAAAGCTTCGCCTTTCCAATTGTTCAACTACAAACAGGAATGGATGTAACCAATCAGTTTAATTTAGAAAATAGCGTGTTCAGCAGCGTCTGTTTTTCAATTTTTTTAAAATAAATTGATAATCTAAGGATCAAGGCCACTGACAACGCAAATACGCTAGTGATTCGCATGACCTGTCAATGATGGCCATTGTGGTTAACCTGTCAATGAACGATTTTAAAGTCGTCTTTTTTTAGACTAGGCAAATCATACACTTTAAATATAATTATATTCGGGTGGATAATGTGGCGACCGGACTTGCCAAATCAAGTGTAAAGTTACCAAGTCACAAGGCAAACCAAATGAATTGGCTGTGCACTGTACCGTAGTAAGTTCATTCAAAACATGTTTCCTTGGGGGTATGCATATACACTGGGCAATTTAAATACATTCGAGTCCTACGTTAGTTGTGCCGTTTTATAAAAACCGGTTTGCCGTGGGCTGCGATGTCGTATAACCAAAACGTCTTAGTAAATAAACAAATCTTTAATTTCGTGTAATGTAGGCTAAGAGATCATATAAAACACATTTTATTATGTTGTAGGTTTGTTTACTGACCTACATTTTACATACATAATCGCTTATAAAAACTTACGAGTAACCTAAAATTTTAAACATGATTTTGCTTTTATTGAAACTATTGTTACTTACAAAACTGTGATTTGAGATAAAAGAATACTATGGGAAATGTTATAACAAGCCTGCGAATTATGACCAATTGTGGTAATTTAAGACGCAGCACCTGGACCGTACGAACTCGTTACGTGCTCTGTGGATGGAAGCGTCGTTTGCGAAGTCGCTTTGTCATAAGATCCCCGACTAAGGTCGTGTTGAAATTCATTCATATGCAGGTCGTGGTGCCGAGTGCTGTAGATTTGACGCATCGAGTGTACGATCGGACAGAATATCAATAGTATTACCACAAGACCGCATACCACCTGAAAATAGGTTACATAGTATCGTCCATAAACATTTAGGTCAATATAATAAAAGTTTCGAAACTTTTACTTTCTATTAAAAGTCTTTTTAAAAATGTTAATTTTTTTAAGATTTCACTATCAGCAAAATTGTTCTTTGCCGTGCTATGAGCGTTATTCTGTTATACCCAAATCGGAAGGTAATCTGTTGATTTCCCATATGATAACACCCCTTGCTTAGATAAAAAATCATTAATCGAATTACCATGAACATTGCTGTCGTTGGGTCTGACCATTCGGGCTTTCCCAATTTTTCGTTGCCGTAACAAATCATGGTTGCCCATGCGGTTGTCAGAAGAACAAGCAGCACAGATATCGCCAAACAGCTCATTACATAGCCGTTCAATCTCTGAAAGGGGTTTATGTTTTTTATTGTTTCTGAAAGTTTATTCAAATAAAGAAAATTAATATGAACACGTCATCTGCCGTTGGTTGCCTACGGCGTATTAAGCCATGCAAAAAACATTGAATTTTCACATAACAAAATTTTTCTAGTGGCTTGTGGAAAGGTGAAACACACAACTGGCTTTTAACACTTATTTCTTCATTACGACCTGGCTTTGTGTTCTTTTGTGTCCATCACAGCGGGCATGAGTTTCACGCCGAGCAGTAAAATACAGCCGGGCCAGCCATAAGCGACATTTATATTATCAAAAGCTTCAATCATAAATAACCAACAACCCATCTATCTGCTTTGCATTTAACTACGACGGCGGTTGCAAGGTTTAATGTAACTTTAGTTGCAAGGGGGAATTAGATATGCTGTTGTTCGTTCACAATCAATGACGATGATCTCTATAATCGTTTAGAAGTATATATCTTTAAAATAATAGGTAGGGTTTGACATTATTATTTGCTAAAATCAATTTATACCTACATCACGCTTTACTTAAAAAAACAAAAAGACTTTGAAAGTGACTATACGTTAATAGCTTTTCCTAAGTCTAATGAATATTTCATTTGAAATTGTGTTAAAATGACACATGCTTATTTTATATTATTCATCGATTCGACTTACATATGTTAGCTCACAGAGAACACAGTAAATCCAATATAAAAAGTCCCATTAGTAAACAGTATTTTTGACTCTCGTAATTGTTTATGGTAACTTTATTGTGGTGCTAACGAAACATCAAAAATATCACTGAATTATTGATATGCACGGTTTATATGATTGTTGGTAATTTAATACGCTACCCCAAGTGGCGTTCAGTGTTTATATATCTCACCGGTTATTACGTAGTGCTTGCTGTAAAGACAGCACATGAACAATTTCTTTGAAGCTCATAAATACAGACGTTGGGGTGTTCGACTTAAAATAAAACAAATAATATATATACTGTACTAAGGAATTCATTGCCCTGGAAAAACATTCAAATGGATGATTACCTTTCGTGTTGTAACATGGTGGTCTTTTTTGCAGCATGCTACCATGGTACTTATGAAGAAGAGTATCAGCACTAATCCGTTAAAAGATGACGAGTACACTAGGTCGTTCTCGCTCTCTTCGCATCTTCCGCTTGATAGAACCGTCGGACGCTTTAAAATGTTCCATTCAGCAAGAATAATTGCTTCCACTAATACGATGCACACGACGGCCATTCCCAGAAAACCGCACCTATAGTATAACCATAAGTTGGATGGATTGTTATTTGTTATTGAAGGATGCATTGAATGGTAATCCTCATTAAGGACTTTATCAACGGTACTCGAATATTATGTATCCATATACAATTTGGGTTATTCGGGATGTGTTGACCCTAATATTGTTTTTTTTTCCATTTTAATACAATATGCTATACTGTTGTAAAATTTGGAAGCTCAACGTTAAGGGTGGATGGCTTCTGATGTGGAAAAGCATAATAAATTGATGACAAAATAATTTAAAATCAACGTTTAAACTTCATGGAGGTAAAAATACTTAGCTTTTACGTAATTGTCTCGTGGGAAAATTTATAAATTCATACGTAAAGGAAAGGTACGGGCGTAGTTTTGGAAACAAAGAACAAGACGAGCGAGGTTTTTACTACGGTCTACCAGTCACCCGTTACTCGTCAAGATAGGTCTCGTGATTATGACAAACGAGAATGTTTTACAACTAGCTTTATCAACTCTGTGCAATCCAAAAATTACCCTTTAGTCTGAGAATTTCCAGGCAACAACTGTGCTGTGTTTTGTGTTAAACTGATAACATTTATTCATTCGCAGCTGTGTTGCGTTGAAGATATATACCAATTTGTAAATCTTGCATTTGTTATCCAAAATTACTAAAATGTCGCTAGATCGGTGACATTCCATGGAAGATGTGTGTAAGTACAATACTGACCTAAATCTTACATGAAACGCATTTGTCGCAGTCATTACGCTGATTTGGTAGTTATATCGACTAGTTGTCTATTGTGGTTAGTGTGGTTAGTCACATTATATCGCTCATTCACGTGTACCTGATGTGACTTTAGTGTTATATAGGTCATACCTTAATTCGTCGAGATATGACATTCTCCACGTGCGAGTAATTCCTACAAAAAGCGGTGCCAGGACCACAACACACGCCATTCCGAATCCGACCCGTCTCAAGCTGCATACGATCGGCGATGGCTTGATAACGAATGCTATCGAGAACGCGAAGAGCAGGAATGCCCCGAGCAGTACGAAATACAGGAGTGTCGAGTAATGATGACGTTGATGCCTGCGTAAAAATTCGATGGTTAGATGTCGTTAACTGTGCCGCTATCTTCAATAAAAAAATCGATTTCCTCAAATGAAAGTAAAGTTTTTGGCCATTGTGTACGATATTAACACGACTTAAAATATAAAAGTTGTTTAGTGGCGTCATTTATATGACATCTTATAAAACAACACTACTGCAGTGCCCTTAATCTTTACTGTAACCTAAACGAAGCTGAAGTGTACACTTGGTAAATATCAATAAGGACTTAAAGCTATTGGAAAACAATACCAGCATCCATAACTACTCAAGTGCAATTAATCCCGGCTTAATTTCCTCAGGAGGTTAGCGCACGAGTGGGCCAAAATAAAAGAACCTAATTAGAGGGCCGAAAGCATTTATTAAGCAGACTTAATTGCCGTTCTTTTCAAAATCCGATTTTTAAGAATACCGGGATAATTGGATATTTAAAACATCACAAAACCTTATCCTATGCGTCACATCTACCCTTGGGAAATTCAAGGAAAATAGAGTGGTCCTAAAGCTGTAATTAATTTCTATAGAGGTATTATTGAAATCAAATCTATCTAAATATACACAACACTACGTTACCTGACGTAGCGCTTTAGATTCACGGAAAAGATGATAGTAAACACAAAAGTTAACAATAACCCTAGAGCAGCGAAACCGGACACAATAATTCCCCAAAGTGCATCCAGATCGCATAAGTTGGTAAAATCTTCTTTGATATTTCCACACCCGTTGATGGTAGGTTTTGCAGTAGATGAATTCGACATTTTCTCATATAAGCAATCCAAATACAGCGTCGTTTCTAACTAGCTCTGTAAGTCATAAATTACCAAAACTTTTAAAGAGAATTTAAAATACCAGCAATATAGAGCAAGTTGTTAACATTTATCTGATCTCGCCATAAACAAACTACAACTGAAGCGAAAAATAACAGACTTCGTTCTTCTACGACGACTCAGTACGTCACCACTATTAGGGAAAAAAGAAATTCCAGTGTTTCCGGATATTTTGTCTAAATCGCTTCTCGCGTTTTACAGACCTGTGTCGCTGTCTAAACTAATCCAGCTGGTTTTAAGTATTATTTCTAGAAATAGTTTGGCAACACTGAATTTCGCCCAGGGCGTATTGTGTTCGATATGCGAACACCTTACATTGTTTATAAATATTCACATTGCCGAACGACTTGACGATTTTGCTTTCTGAAAATCTTGCCACAGTACATTCTAGAAAATGAAAAACTTTAGTTTAACTTTAAACATAATTTTTTAAAAACATCTAAATATAATTTCACATACAATATTAATAGGGGTATTTAAGCTGACACTGCGCTACACTTTTACACACCAAATGCTAATTTCGTTTATAAAACCATTATACATTTTCCATGACACAGTTTCACAAAACCTACTCCTTTACGCTCTCCACATAAATAATACTTTCCTGTCAGCAAGGTTGAAAACGAAAATTGCAGAACTGAATACAAATTTCCCATTTCTGAAAGTCAATTAAATGTGTGAGCTCCATTTGTTTACAAACCTTCCTACACATGTAAAAGAAAATAAACAGTGAGTATTTAAGTACAATAAACACAAAATTAAGTAATTCGTATTGTCGAAAAAATTGAGCGGAAGCCCTACATTGCCATTTCACACGATCTCTAGCACTACCATACGGAGAGTACCGGTTTTGCATATAGATAATAAATATTCACATACCCACATTGGGTTTTAATTATTTTGGAGCTATAATGCACATGTTATGACATTTTTAATTTGTTTATATCATGGGTACAGAATCGAACATGATATTTATAACAAAATCAAATTATTATTTCTATGGCTTAAAAACGATCATTTTTAGAATGTTAAAGTGATACATATACCATCGTGTTTACCATGTTCAATAAAAACAAATGAGATATGATCGCACAGTTACCATTTATGGTGAAGATGACAGGGTTATAGTTTACCTGCAAATTGTCAGCTTGCCTTCGACACAGCAGTTAGATAAGCCTAAATTTTATACCATAAGCCAAACTATTAGTCACCTATAGCTTAATGTTGCATGATAATATTTTACCTTTTAGTGATGATAACATAGGTCAACATAAATCATTGATTATCCTTTTATAGTAACGTGGTAGCGTTATGTGTTCATATGTATCCGCTGGTTAAACGATATTTCCTTTATCTATTCCGAAATTAAGCAGGTCATAATAATTTCTCCTAACGAAACAATATTAAACAAGAAAATCTTCATACTGAAAAAGCTATAGAAACGCACATGACTTCGTAAACCCGATAAGCTGGCTAATCAGATAAATGTAGCATATACATGCTGCATAAGAACACACTGTATTAACTATACCATAATCCGACGCTGGATGCGCAATGTGAGGTATCCGATTGACTGATTCCCCAGTGATACCTGGTCCCTTTAAAGTTTCAATATATTCTACTCCATTTTCAACTCTTCAATTCGCCTTTCTACTTATTTAAACACCGGTAAATGATCATTAATTTGTAGCCTCCAGAACAATCCGCTTTGTATAAAAAGTGGAATGGCACTCACACCACAGTCAAACAATCAAACCTAAGAGGTTATCATATCACTGCGTTTGAGTCTTTGATAAAACTAAACAATAAAAGCGTCACTTTTTTATTAGTGGTAAATAATAATCTGGTTTATTTTCACAAACGTACACGATCGGGTTATTTCACAAACGGTGTTATCATTATACCGTGTCATTGAAGATAACGCCGAAACTTTTTCGAATTTAAATAAACAAATGTAGCAAGGACACTATATCACTTGCAAGAAATCAACATGGCGCGTGTAATTGCGTTGTTATACAAAAGACCTTTTTTCCTGAGCGCTCCTTATAACGACTGCGTTATTTTAAAGATAATTTTATTTGAATATATGGATGGCCGATGAAACTGGTGATACAGATCCCTCGTTGTCAGCGGAAACAAATGAACATACTCTTCACGTGAATCCTGTAATTTAAAAAAGGACTCGGTTATAAGACCATCATGTCTTTAATACTTGGACCGGTATAATATTATATTCGTTACCAGACAATAAGCCTATTTACATGGGCAATTTTTGCGAGTTAACTCGCATCGCTAACCCGGTTAAATTTGACGCACGCATTGCGTCATCACGGTTCAGTGATTATGCGGGTTTCCAATCGGGTTTTCCTAACTCGCTCGCGCATGGTAGGTTAACTCGCATTCGTCATTCATTTGGATACCAGTATCTTCAGGTAGCTTGTTTAATGTTTCGTTTTAAGTTTTGCTTGTGGGATGACTGAGGGGAAATTACTGTCATCATAACTATTATTTATTTTCTTTTTATACTTTATGTAGTGTGTTAAACTTAGGAATATTTATAGCCCAACCTATATAAAATTTCCTTCATTTGTATAAACAAAATAACTGTAAACTTTTTCGTGCAACATTTTTTTGAAATTGTACAAAATTAGAAGATAAATTAACAAACAACAACTAAATGCGGGTTACATAAACGCTCCATGTAAATTGAACTGCTTAGCGCGTAAAGAGAGGGAATACCCACGATGCGAACTAAAGCGAGTTAACTCGCATCGCAAACCCGATCATGTAAATAGGCTTAATGGCATCTTCTGCACATGCGGGTTATGGGGGCATAAAAGAAATACTTATCAATATTTTTTCTCAGCTGCGCAATTAAGGTAAACAAGGGTGTGTTGAAACGTGATAATCACCAGTTAATGTAAAAACTGTTTGTTTAAACATTACACTCTACAAAATTTGTTGTAATTTAGTTATGTATATATATAATTATACACGCGGTTGCTTATTTGTTTCTGCAGAGAAATTTACCACACCAAACGCAGACACTTTCCTGCTAAAAACAAGTCAACATCCAACGATTTTGCATGGCATATTGTTTGCTATCGGTTTCTGCCAGAAAAAATAAATGGGTTCCAAGGTGGCCAGACCGAACTTGTTTTTAACTCAGAACCGTACTATGTTAATACCGTATATGAACTAATATGACATATTAAAGGCCATTTGGTATAATATATTATAGCCCACTAACACAAGATATAGCTTCTTACTTAGTAGAAATAACTACATGCTGTAGCTATTTTAACTTAATTTATTTATATAATATTCAGTTAAAAAGTGTGATATTGTTGTTTATTTGTTAACCCAGCTAACATTTTGGGAGCTATAAAACAATGGCGGGCTCGTCATCAGGAAAGTCGTTTTAAAGCGGTATATATAAATCGGCTAGCTTATATTTCTGCAAGATTAAACACAGCTTAGCTAACATTCATTCAAGCTTAAACACGACTGTACAACAGATTTTTGGCCACACAATGTCCTGACTGTTTAGTCCTCCCTGGCCCTTACCGTGAATTTATTCGGGAACAGCTGATTTGTGTCAGCAAGGCACCCTAAATCGTTCATTTTAAATAAACAATTCTTGGACCGGCAGTTTTATTTCGCGTTCGTGGCGTATTCCTAAGAAACTATCTATTCAAAGATCATTATCTATACAATGTAAACTTAAGTATCTGCCAGTTTGGCCAAGGCAAGATAGGATATGATAAAATGTTTATATTTATCTCTGCAGACGAAAAAACACACAAACGTTATTACAGAAGCAATCGCTATGTTACCATATGCCAACCGTCTGTTTACGAAAGTAACAGGGTGTTGTACATAATTTGGAAGTTTTAGTATTGCGACTGTACTAAAATGAGCTAAAACAAGTTGGACAAACAAGCCAAACTTGTTCGCAATTTTTTTTATTATTAATATTAGGGAGATTCCCTTGCGAAACCTAATAACAATTTAGTAAGAAAACACATAAACATAAAATATTTAATTACAAATACAGCAACGCGAGTTAAACAAATCTGTTGGCACAATCGTAGATCACACCTTTGTAATACATTAGTCAAGCCGATTGATTCGAATTGACCTCATTTTCAAAAAGGTTTGGGTCTTAGTAACAAAGAGCTTAAAATCGTTTCGTTTCACATGTCTATACACGTTGTTTGGAATATCATGTTACTTAACATATATATCAACATGTATTTGTAAGCATAAATCCGTATCTCGAATTAAAATATCTAATTGAAGTATTTATTAATTTCTGGTACTTTTGAAAATATGTCCAATGCTTGCTCTGTTCCTAAAAAAATATTCTTTTGTTTTCGAGTAATGTGCATTTTCCTATCGGAATCTTTCGGAGTTATTAGGCTAACTCTTCAATCGCCACTTAATATCTATATCATGTAATGTGACATGAATAAAGGGTGTAATTCGAATAGGAACTTCGTTTATGCACATCTGGCATATAGGGGCAGACGAAAACACCGTACCGAACAAAACAGATACTGTTTGACCTGCTGTTTGCCTTAAAATGTATAGAACTCTATTTTGTCAACACAATTTAGTAAAAAAATGTATATTTTCTTGGATATTTTCTGCAAGTAGTGACTAATTAATACCTGAATGATCAGAGAAAACAATATAATGTGTCCATATGTATATTCATATATTAACGTGAGTGTAAACGGTATAACCACAAATATTATAAATATGTTTCTGAATTAGATTCACACAGGTTCCCATGTTACATAACGAGTTTTGTGGTATTTTAAACATTATGGTTTATATAGTTTTATTTTTGTGCGGATAGAAACTCTTGGGTCCCCTATATGTTAACAATAAAAATTGTTATTTGCACAAATCCTTCCTGTGTAAATGTGCGCCACAGACCATGCCGATTAGCCTTTTTTTAATTTTTAGGTTAAAAATCGCGTTTAACCGATTAATAGACCTCTATGCGCTGCAGGATGGAAGAGTGGCGGTTCTCTTAATCATAGTATATAAACGAGTGTTATGCTGTAAAAAACAATGGTAGTGATTCCCAAATGTTTGTACGGTTGAAAGCAGCATGTGCTAGGCTGCTCGTTTAGCTGTAAAATTTTGTAATAGTGGAGCAGTGCTTCGTAAAATAAAGGTGTTGATTGTGCATCTCCTAGCTGTTTTGTTAGAATAAGTTGCCGTTGTGCAGAGGAGTACCAGCTGATAATGGTAAATTAGGAGAGTTTAAAATTAAGTAAAAATTAGGAAAATTTTGTGTTTAGGTTGCAGATCCAAGCTTCATTTTTAAAATGTAACAAATACAAAACTTTCTGTGGCAGGATTTTGAGTGACAGCCCTTTTGTGAGGTCAGTTTGCATTGGATAGAGAGGAAATAGGATAGGATAGTACAGCGTTTCTCAAACTATGGGTCGCGACCCACCGGTGGGTCGCGAAAGAAATCTTGGTGGGTCGTGAAAAGTTATAAAAAGCTCTAATTAACTATACTGGCTATTTCCTATACGAAAATCAAAGGGAAATTATCATAATTGTGACATCACACAATCTTGAATCGTGGCGTGATCTTCACCTGACCTTAGGTCATTGAACCTTTCGTCTCTCACACATGTTACAACAACTATATATAAAGTTAAGTGGGTCGCCATAAATTGTGGTAATTAATAGTGGGCCCCAACTCTAAAAAAGTTTGAGAACCACTGGGATAGTATATTTATGTTTATTCCCGTGAATGGAAAAACCAAAGGGGTTAAAGCGGGCAATTTTCAGATCAGATCATCAAGCGCCAACTGTCGGGTTACCGAAGCTATTGCAGTGTGTTGTGTATGTTACACACGCTCCATTAATTTGGTAGAACCCATCACTGGCTTCAGGCAATGCCCGTTAAGTGCATTGCACAAGGACACAACCGACTAGCTAGCGACCAGTTTCGAATCAGCAACCTTTTGGTGGAAAGGTGTCGCCATTAAACCGCCAGACTAACCGGTCGGACACGATAGGGAGAATTGCTGGTTAAGCCACCCCCATTGAGGGGAATCCTCTGTCAGTATACCTCTCTCAACAAAAGTAGGTTAAAGCTTTTATCTAGTGTTATCACAATAGAACGACTTCTGCTTTACCCAAAATTACCGCAGTTAGCATTTTCATCGCGTTTATTTGTGTAAAATCATGTGAGAATTTTTTGTTTACATATCAAAGTTCGGATTGTTGCATGTCTAAACCGTCCTTTCTAATAATAAACCCTTTAAACCGATTATTCGACTTATTTCGGTCCAAAACTAATTTACAAACGCAGGTGAACAAAAATATTGAAAAAAATTGATGTCCTTTTATGCAACAAAAAAAACATGTGCATCGTTTTATGATAAATATATCTACACAATACTTGTTTGTTCTTAATCACAAATACTACATATTTAGATTATTAGTAAGTGGAATAACACCCGACAAAATATATTCAAAATTAGACAAATAGGTATAACTACAAATCTTATTTGTGCATATCTTAGTGTTGGTCAGATTTAATTGAACCTTTCAAAAGATTTCGCACGGACAAGATATTCCTACAATGCGTTCACGAAAAACGGAGAAATTTAATATGTTACCATTTGACCAAAGTGACCAATAAAGTCCAATACATATTTTCCTTATGGTTATCCTTTCAATAAAAAATACACCACGCCATCTAGGTAACTAACAAATGTAAAGCGTCGCATCCCAAAAAACTATACAGATCTAAAAAAAAAACATTGCTTACTTATAGCAAAATACTCATGTGTAGATTGCAATCTACCAAGCATTACATCATGCCCATTGAATAGTGCAGCGATATCGATGGCACTATAGTTGTGTGGTGAGATTGCGAATGACGGCATGATAATGAATAGGATGCGGTATACCAACGTGGGTGTTTAATGAGATTATGAGTGACGGTTTAACAATGAATGAAATGAGATACTGCGTGGCAGCACGGATGTATATTGATATAATGAATGGCAACAGATGCCTATTTCAAAATCAAAATAGTAAATAGGTATGCGTATAGCTAAGTTAATTATTGCTTAACATTTAGTAGTCTTAACATATCAAGTTTTTTCCAGCGTAAAACAAAATCTCAGCAAAACTCTAAAATTATTTTTAAACAGCGGAAGAAT
>CH003028.1:262653-322246 GCA_000149265.1 Ciona savignyi
GAACACTGTTGCAGTGCCCTTAATCTTTACTGTAACCTAAACGAAGCTGAAGTGTGCACTTGGTAAATATCAATAAGGACTTAGAGCTATTGGAAAACAATAGCAGCATCCATAACTACTCAAGTGCAATTAATCCCGGCTTAATTTCCTCAGGAGCTTAGCGCACGAGTGGGCCAAAATAAAAGAACCTAATTAGAGGACCGAAAGCATTTATTAAGCAGACTTAATTGCCGTTCTCTTCAAAATCCGATTTTTAAGAATCCCGGGATAATTGGATATTTAAAACATCACAAAACCTTATCCTATGCGTCACACCTACCCTTGGGAAATTCAAGGAAAATAGAGTGGTCCTAAAGCTGTAATTAATTTCTATAGAGATATTATTGAAATCAAATCTATCTAAATATACACAACAATACGCTACCTGACGTAACGCTTTAGATTCACGGAAAAGATGATAGTAAACACAAAAGTTAACAATAACCCTAGAGCAGCAAAACCGGACACAATAATTCCCCAAAGTGCATCCAGATCGCATAAGTTGGTAAAATCTTCTTTGATATTTCCACACCCGTTGATGGTAGGTTTTGCAGTAGATGAATTCGACATTTTCTCATATAAGCAATCCAAATACAGCGTCGTTTCTAACTAGCTCTGTAAGTCATAAATTACCAAAACTTTTAAAAGAGAATTTAAAATACCAGCAATATAGAGCAAGTTGTTAACATTTGTCTGATCTCGCTATAAACAGACTACAACTGAAGCGAAAAATAACAGACGTCGTTCTTCTACGACGACTCAGTACGTCACCACTATTAGGGAAAAAAATAAATTCCAGTGTTTCCGGATATTTTGTCTAAATCGCTTCTCGCGTTTTGCAGACCTGTGCCGCTGTCTAAACAATTCGAGCTGGTTTCAATTTTTATTCTTAGAAATAGTTCGGCAACACTGAATTTCGCCCAGGGCGTATTGTGTTCGATATGCGAACACCTTACATTGTTTATAAATATTCACATTGCCGAACTACCCGAGGATTTTGCTTTCTGAAAATCTTGTTACAGAACATTCTAGAAAGTTAAAAACTTTAGTTTTACTTTTAAACATAATTTATTAAAAACATCTAAATATAATTTCACATACAATATTAATAGGGATATTTAAGCCGACACTGCGCTACACTTCTACACACCAAATGCTAATTTCGTTTATAAAACCATTATGCATTTTCCATGACACAGTGTCACAAAACCTACTCCGTTACGCTCTCCACAGAAATAATACTTTCCTGTCAGCAAGGTTGAAAACGAAAATTGCAGAACTGAATATAAATTTCCCATTTCTGAAAGTCAATTAAATGTGTGAGCTCCATTTGTTTACAAACCTTCCTACACATGTAAAAGAAAATAAACAGTGAGTATTTAAGTACAATAAACACAAAATTAAGTAATTCGTATTGTCGAAAAAATTGAGCGGAAGCCCTACATTGCCATTTCACACGATCTCTAGCACTACCATACGGAGAGTACGGGTTTTGCATATAGATAATAAATATTCACATACCCATATTGGGTTTTATTTATTTTGGAGCTATAATGCACATGTTATGACATTTTTAATTTGTTTATATCATGGGTACAGAATCGAACATGATATTTATAACAAAATCAAATTATTATTTCTATGGCTTAAAAACGATCATTTTTAGAATGTTAAAGTGATACATATACCATCGTGTTTACCATGTTCAATAAAAACAAATGAGATATGATCGCACAGTTACCATTTATGGTGAAGATGACAGGGTTATAGTTTACCTGCAAATTGTCCAGCTTGCCTTCGACACAGCAGTTAGATAAGCCTAAATTTTATACCATAAGCCAAACTATTAGTCACCTATAGCTTAATGTTGCATGATAATATTTTACCTTTTAGTGATGATAACATAGGTCAACATAAATCATTGATTATCCTTTTATAGTAACGTGGTAGCGTTATGTGTTCATATGTATCCGCTGGTTAAACGATATTTCCTTTATCTATTCCGAAATTAAGCAGGTCATAATAATTTCTCCTAACGAAACAATATTAAACAAGAAAATCTTCATACTGAAAAAGCTATAGAAACGCACATGACTTCGTAAACCCGATAAGCTGGCTAATCAGATAAATGTAGCATATACATGCTGCATAAGAACACACTGTATTAACTATACCATAATCCGACGCTGGATGCGCAATGTGAGGTATCCGATTGACTGATTCCCCAGTGATACCTGGTCCCTTTAAAGTTTCAATATATTCTACTCCATTTTCAACTCTTCAATTCGCCTTTCTCCTTATTTAAACACCGGTAAATGATCATTAATTTGTAGCCTCCAGAACAATCCGCTTTGTATAAAAAGTGGAATGGCACTCACACCACAGTCAAACAATCAAACCTAAGAGGTTATCATATCACTGCGTTTGAGTCTTTGATAAAACTAAACAATAAAAGCGTCACTTTTTTATTAGTGGTAAATAATGATCTGGTTTATTTTCACAAACGTACACGATCGGGTTATTTCACAAACGGTGTTATCATTATACCGTGTCATTGAAGATAACGCCGAAACTTTTTCGAATTTAAATAAACAAATGTAGCAAGGACACTATATCACTTGCAAGAAATCAACATGGCGCGTGTAATTGCGTTGTTATACAAAAGACCTTTTTTCCTGAGCGCTCCTTATAACGACTGCGTTATTTTAAAGATATTTTTATTTGAATATATGGATGGCCGATGAAACTGGTGATACAGATCCCTCGTTGTCAGCGGAAACAAATGAACATACTCTTCACGTGAATCCTGTAATTTAAAAAAGGACTCGGTTATAAGACCATCATGTCTTTAATACTTGGACCGGTATAATATTATATTCGTTACCAGACAATAAGCCTATTTACATGGGCAATTTTTGCGAGTTAACTCGCATCGCTAACCCGGTTAAATTTGACGCACGCATTGCGTCATCACGGTTCAGTGATTATGCGGGTTTCCAATCGGGTTTTCCTAACTCGCTCGCGCATGGTAGGTTAACTCGCATTCGTCATTCATTTGGATACCAGTATCTTCAGGTAGCTTGTTTAATGTTTCGTTTTAAGTTTTGCTTGTGGGATGACTGAGGGGAAATTACTGTCATCATAACTATTATTTATTTTCTTTTTATACTTTATGTAGTGTGTTAAACTTAGGAATATTTATAGCCCAACCCTATATAAAATTTCCTTCATTTGTATAAACAGAATAACTGTAAACTTTTTTCCGGCAACATTTTTTTGAAATTGTACAAAATTAGAAGATAAATTAACAAACACCAACTAAATGCGGGTTACATAAACGCTCCATGTAAATTGAACTGCTTAGCGCGTAAAGAGAGGGAATACCCACGATGCGAACTAAAGCGAGTTAACTCGCATCGCAAACCCGATCATGTAAATAGGCTTAATGGCATCTTCTGCACATGCGGGTTATGGGGGCATAAAAGAAATACTTATCAATATTTTTTCTCAGCTGCGCAATTAAGGTAAACAAGGGTGTGTTGAAACGTGATAATCACCAGTTAATGTAAAAACTGTTTGTTTAAACATTACACTCTACAAAATTTGTTGTAATTTAGTTATGTATATATATAATTATACACGCGGTTGCTTATTTGTTTCTGCAGAGAAATTTACCACACCAAACGCAGACACTTTCCTGCTAAAAACAAGTCAACATCCAACGATTTTGCATGGCATATTGTTTGCTATCGGTTTCTGCCAGAAAAAATAAATGGGTTCCAAGGTGGCCAGACCGAACTTGTTTTTAACTCAGAACCGTACTATGTTAATACCGTATATGAACTAATATGACATATTAAAGGCCATTTGGTATAATATATTATAGCCCACTAACACAAGATATAGCTTCTTAGGCTACTTAGTAGAAATAACTACATGCTGTAGCTATTTTAACTTAATTTATTTATATAATATTCAGTTAAAAAGTGTGATATTGTTGTTTATTTGTTAACCCAGCTAACATTTTGGGAGCTATAAAACAATGGCGGGCTCGTCATCAGGAAAGTCGTTTTAAAGCGGTATATATAAATCGGCTAGCTTATATTTCTGCAAGATTAAACACAGCTTAGCTAACATTCATTCAAGCTTAAACACGACTGTACAACAGATTTTTGGCCACACAATGTCCTGACTGTTTAGTCCTCCCTGGCCCTTACCGTGAATTTATTCGGGAACAGCTGATTTGTGTCAGCAAGGCACCCTAAATCGTTCATTTTAAATAAACAATTCTTGGACCGGCAGTTTTATTTCGCGTTCGTGGCGTATTCCTAAGAAACTATCTATTCAAAGATCATTATCTATACAATGTAAACTTAAGTATCTGCCAGTTTGGCCAAGGCAAGATAGGATATGATAAAATGTTTATATTTATCTCTGCAGACGAAAAAACACACAAACGTTATTACAGAAGCAATCGCTATGTTACCATATGCCAACCGTCTGTTTACGAAAGTAACAGGGTGTTGTACATAATTTGGAAGTTTTAGTATTGCGACTGTACTAAAATGAGCTAAAACAAGTTGGACAAACAAGCCAAACTTGTTCGCAATTTTTTTTATTATTAATATTAGGGAGATTCCCTTGCGAAACCTAATAACAATTTAGTAAGAAAACACATAAACATAAAATATTTAATTACAAATACAGCAACGCGAGTTAAACAAATCTGTTGGCACAATCGTAGATCACACCTTTGTAATACATTAGTCAAGCCGATTGATTCGAATTGACCTCATTTTCAAAAAGGTTTGGGTCTTAGTAACAAAGAGCTTAAAATCGTTTCGTTTCACATGTCTATACACGTTGTTTGGAATATCATGTTACTTAACATATATATCAACATGTATTTGTAAGCATAAATCCGTATCTCGAATTAAAATATCTAATTGAAGTATTTATTAATTTCTGGTACTTTTGAAAATATGTCCAATGCTTGCTCTGTTCCTAAAAAAATATTCTTTTGTTTTCGAGTAATGTGCATTTTCCTATCGGAATCTTTCGGAGTTATTAACTCTACAATCGCCACTTAATATCTATATCATGTAATGTGACATGAATAAAGGGTGTAATTCGAATAGGAACTTCGTTTATGCACATCTGGCATATAGGGGCAGACGAAAACACCGTACCGAACAAAACAGATACTGTTTGACCTGCTGTTTGCCTTAAAATGTATAGAACTCTATTTTGTCAACACAATTTAGTAAAAAAATGTATATTTTCTTGGATATTTTCTGCAAGTAGTGACTAATTAATACCTGAATGATCAGAGAAAACAATATATGTGTCCATATGTATATTCATATATTAACGTGAGTGTAAACGGTATATCCACAAATATTATAAATATGTTTCTGAATTAGATTCACACAGGTTCCCATGTTACATAACGAGTTTTGTGGTATTTTAAACATTATGGTTTATATAGTTTTATTTTTGTGCGGATAGAAACTCTTGGGTCCCCTATATGTTAACAATAAAAATTGTTATTTGCACAAATCCTTCCTGTGTAAATGTGCGCCACAGACCATGCCGATTAGCCTTTTTTTAATTTTTAGGTTAAAAATCGCGTTTAACCGATTAATAGACCTCTATGCGCTGCAGGATGGAAGAGTGGCGGTTCTCTTAATCATAGTATATAAACGAGTGTTATGCTGTAAAAAACAATGGTAGTGATTCCCAAATGTTTGTACGGTTGAAAGCAGCATGTGCTAGGCTGCTCGTTTAGCTGTAAAATTTTGTAATAGTGGAGCAGTGCTTCGTAAAATAAAGGTGTTGATTGTGCATCTCCTAGCTGTTTTGTTAGAATAAGTTGCCGTTGTGCAGAGGAGTACCAGCTGATAATGGTAAATTAGGAGAGTTTAAAATTAAGTAAAAATTAGGAAAATTTTGTGTTTAGGTTGCAGATCCAAGCTTCATTTTTAAAATGTAACAAATACAAAACTTTCTGTGGCAGGATTTTGAGTGACAGCCCTTTTGTGAGGTCAGTTTGCATTGGATAGAGAGGAAATAGGATAGGATAGTTATTTTATGTTTATTCCCGTGAATGGAAAAACCAAAGGGGTTGAAGCGGGCAATTTTCAGATCAGATCATCAAGCGCCAACTGGTCGGGTTACCGAAGCTATTGCAGATGTGTTGTTGTATGTTACACACGCTCCATTAATTTGGTAGAACCCATCACTGGCTTCAGGCAATGCCCCGTTAAGTGCATTGCACAAGGACACAACCGACTAGCTAGCGACCAGTTTCGAATCAGCAACCTTTTGGTGGAAAGGTGTCGCCATTAAACCGCCAGACTAACCGGTCGGACACGATAGGGAGAATTGCTGGTTAAGCCACCCCCATTGAGGGGAATCCTCTGTCAGTATACCTCTCTCAACAAAAGTAGGTTAAAGCTTTTATCTAGTGTTATCACAATAGAACGACTTCTGCTTTACCCAAAATTACCGCAGTTAGCATTTTCATCGCGTTTATTTGTGTAAAATCATGTGAGAATTTTTTGTTTACATATCAAAGTTCGGATTGTTGCATGTCTAAACCGTCCTTTCTAATAATAAACCCTTTAAACCGATTATTCGACTTATTTCGGTCCAAAACTAATTTACAAACGCAGGTGAACAAAAATATTGAAAAAAATTGATGTCCTTTTATGCAACAAAAAAAACATGTGCATCGTTTTATGATAAATATATCTACACAATACTTGTTTGTTCTTAATCACAAATACTACATATTTAGATTATTAGTAAGTGGAATAACACCCGACAAAATATATTCAAAATTAGACAAATAGGTATAACTACAAATCTTATTTGTGCATATCTTAGTGTTGGTCGGATTTAATTGAACCTTTCAAAAGATTTCGCACGGACAAGATATTCCTACAATGCGTTCACGAAAAACGGAGAAATTTAATATGTTACCATTTGACCAAAGTGACCAATAAAGTCCAATACATATTTTCCTTATGGTTATCCTTTCAATAAAAAATACACCACGCCATCTAGGTAACTAACAAATGTAAAGCGTCGCATCCCAAAAAACTATACAGATCTAAAAAAAAAACATTGCTTACTTATAGCAAAATACTCATGTGTAGATTGCAATCTACCAAGCATTACATCATGCCCATTGAATAGTGCAGCGATATCGATGGCACTATAGTTGTGTGGTGAGATTGCGAATGACGGCATGATAATGAATAGGATGCGGTATACCACCGTGGGTGTTTAATGAGATTATGAGTGACGGTTTAACAATGAATGAAATGAGATACTGCGTGGCAGCACGGATGTATATTGATATAATGAATGGCAACAGATGCCTATTTCAAAATCAAAATAGTTTTAAAATAGTAAATGTTAGGTATGCGTAGCTAAATTTATTTTTGCTCAACATTTAGTAGTCTTAATATATTGAGTTTTTCTAGCGTAATACAAAAGCTCAGCTAAAATCTAAAAGAATTTTAAAAACAGCGGAAATAAATTTAACGTAACTCTTAATTTACATATAGGATGTTTACACAATTTTAACAAAAAAACACGAGGTTAATGCTGCGCATTGATACATTACGATACAGCACTTAAAAAATTACTTAATTTTTAAGGAATTTTGGTTACTGTTTATAAACATAAGCACGTATACGAACAAAAATTTGTTTGCTTTAATTCTATTGTTTGTTAACGGTTTCTTGATTGTAACTTGCTTTTAAGCTAAATAAGCTATAAGTCACACACATTATAATATTGAGAAATGTCGAAAATAATATTAAGAATAAATGTCGGGTGAACATGCTGAAAATAGCGCACACGAGGTCTGTTTTAAATCAGAACCGGAAGCGACTTGTCGCTATAGCGTACAATGTGAAACAAAGAAGTTAATACCGTGATATGTAAGTTGCTTCACAACTATCACCACTCCCTATTTTTCTAATGCAGAGAAATTATGATTGTTGCGTTTCAAGATTTAATTATTTCAGTCAATACTGTATTACGAACCTGCAAGAGTAATTGACCTCATTTTTCACACCATCCTATTTTGAGAAGTCATGCTATACTTGGCGATATATTGATATTTTGCCACAAGCCCAGTTATTTCAGGCGAAATTTGTCAAATATCTTTATTGTTTAGAACACATGGTATTTTTTAACCAAAGAAGGGGAGGAACTTAAGAAAGAATTGGCGTCTCAGTATAAAATATCACCAAAGTTGGATATTTTAATTGGTAAATAGAGAATTACCACCACTGTTTGTAAAAACAATTTCAACCGTACGTTATTTGTGTTTTTTTTAATCAAAAATCGTTGGTTCCCGATTATAGGTATTTAAAATTACAGATGGTATATATATATACAAACTTCATGTTCTGTAGAAGCAGTACGATGCTATCGATTAATAGATCGGTTGGTCAGAATAACGCCGGAATTGGATGGTGATCAGACGTCTTGGAATGAACATTTATCATAATTGTTTTGTGTTGAAATATAAACCATGACAACCGAGTGTAGACCGTGTCGCAAATTAAATCTATAGACATACAAATAGCTATTTTACATACGTACACGAATATACAATTATACCACAATTCGACAGTGCGCATCCACAACATGTAACTTAACAGCTGTAAAAGATTTCGCCTAAACACAAAACAACCGCGAAGGCCATACCGGTAGTCCTTGTTAAATTTTCGGTCTGTCGATTATTACACGAAGTTGTCTTTACTTTAACTTTTCAGTATATATCCAATATATATATATTCGACATAACTTTTTAAACATTCAACTTTATTGGTATTTTTTCTGTTGGGGTGTTTAATCCAACTAGTTGGTTGGAGTGGTATTAGGATTCTAGGAATAAACGAGAAGTGTAAACTAGGTTATTTTAATTCCATTTGGGCCTTGTTAGTTCATTTTATACATCCACAGCTTCCTTTTAAAATTTAAATAAATGATTCTTTCCAGTCGTGAAATATCGGCCATTAAACAATACCGGCGTCTAAAATGCCGTAATCCGATCTGTTTTTGGCATAGTTTGTCTGTCGGAAGTTCCCCTGTAATGATTAGGCTTAATATTCTACTGCGTAACCATCTCATATCAGCAGCCACCTTTTAATTTTTAACTAAATTTCTACGAGTGTCTGGGAATTTCCCGGAAGTCGGTTGAAGACGTGTTTGGTCGCCGCATTTTTTTGTTCGTATTGATGTTTTGTCGATTTAAGTTGGCTTTGAGCGTCCAGCTGCTTCATACACGTAATAATAGTGTATGATATATATGCACTGGTTTCTATGTTCTTCTTGGGGTTTCTGTAAAACGACAAATAGGATAGGATATTCATGTTTATCCCCGTGATTGGGAAAACCAAGGGGGTTAACACACGGGCAATCGTCAGATCACCTCGCGCCCACCGTCGGGTTACCGGAGCTATTGCAGTGTGTTGTTTATGATGAAAATCCTTCAAATTGGTAGAACCCATTAACCGCTGGGTCGAGGCAATGTCCGTAAAGTGCCGTGCCAAAGGACACAACCGACTAGCTAGCGACCAGTTTCGCTTTCGATGAAAATAACCATTATGTCAGCATTACTACAAATTTCAAACTGATAGGATAATCTTTCTTGCCGAACAGCGGTCGACCGGATATGAATATCACAGGCATTATGCAGAAAAAAGAAAAAGAAAAAAAAAGAGTGAAATCAATATGTATCCCCTTCGATTTTGAAGGTTACCCATGATGAATCATTTGTTGTAGGCTCAACTGTGACGTCACAATGGAAATTCCATGAAAATGTTTACGCACTATCACGACGAAGCTAGCGGTTTCGGAGAATAACTATTTTTATATTGACTGTAAACCCTTCGATTATGAACCACCGATTCGCAAAAATTAGTAACCGCAAACTAAATTAAATTATTTTAAATTTATTTATTTTAATTTTTATTGTAATTGTGTACCGCAGCTTACCTACTAAATGTTTAATATTTGGTATGATTATGTGTTGAAAATAAACGGCTTTATTTAAAAAAAAGTTTTAATTTTGCATGTAAAAAATCTTAAATTGTAGAAAAACACTGTTGGTTAATTACCTATATACCAGGCGGTCCACATATTTCTGCTTGCAAAAATGTTTAATATAAATGCAGTTTATTACGTTAAATGTTAAGCAGCACTTACCATGGTTAAGTATTATATTACTTAAAATAAACCACACAGGTCGTTTGGTTTTAAAAAAATAAAGTTTTAATACGGGAATTTTGAATGTTTTCATCTTAAAAATTATTGATTTACATATAAGACTTCATAACAAAATCCATAATGTCTTACTCGTAATCGAACACCTTCCTAATGTTTCTAAAGAAGCAAACAATTTTAGCGATCCGTTATGAAGATAAGTTTATTACCGATCAATGCCACCATCAAGTTACTATGTTTACACTGCAGCATTTATTACATCGCGTTAACATTATCCCATTTTGCTTTCGAAGAATCCAGCACAAACTAATGAGAGGGTAATGTGAAAAGTAGGTTGTAATGATCAAACGAACACCTTCTGTTCCACGGATATATAAACAAATTTAAATAATGTAAAACTGTCCTAATTTACAAAGGCACTAACGACTTGTTATTGTGTTATAAAATTGTAATTTTAAGTTTGTGTGAATTTACTTTGCTAAGACACATGGGAGGAAAAGAGAATCTTTTATTCATAATTTTTATTTTAATGTGAAATTTCCCTCCTTTCCCATTTCCATCCTTTAAGTTTTCTCCAATAACCTTTAATGTGTATTTTCGAAGAGAGGGAATTTCGAAGTTGAATACTGCGCCATGCGCAATAAGAAATAGGTCATTTCCGTGAACACACCTGTAATTCTGGCCACTTATAGAACACATTATAAAAGGTTATTTTTTTTTTCGAAGACTTATTAACATTTTAATAAGTCGCTATCTCTTTTAACACACCACTTTTAATACGAAACAAAGATTACAGTAAAACCTCTATTTGAGCGCCACGCATTATTTTTTAACCCTTCCCTGTAGTGGCGGTCCTTTATTTGTGGTATTTACAAATAAGGGTTTTACTGTATTTTTTAGGATTTTCCGGAAAATAAGCAGTTAAACTGTTGTTGGCCGAGCATGTCAGACAGATCCCTTAATTTCAAAAGACAACGTCTATTTTGGGTAAAAATTTGACAATTTAATGTCAATTTTAGAAGGGGTATTTAAATAAGAAAAAAACACAACATGGCGGATTGACTGATTTAAAGCAGTCCGTGATGGTATCGGCTACACAGTCTGCATTTCTTTGCGTTTGGAAACGTCCGCTGTCAAGCCGTATTGACATCGATACATTGTTTGGCATTGTATTAAGCTCCACCACACCAAGCATATGTCTTAACCATGATGCCATCGATACATTGTTTGGCAGCACATTAAGCTACTCCACATCAAGAATATGTCTTAACCGATTTTAACAATTGTATTATAATAAAATTTATATTATTTTGTTAAAGCTAGGTAAATTGTCTGTAAATCTTGCATTTTTGTACTAAAGCAGCTTAACGTTTCTTGATTATTAAACAATCATATAAGTGGAACCCAACAGCTTATCTGATTTTTGTTCCATACTTGATTTATCAGTTTTGGATTCCACCAATTTGTTTATGGTTGGTAAGTACAAATCAAGGTGCACCTTGTTTCAACAATATCATTTATATTAGCGTGTTTAGGGTTGCCTCACTGTGTCACAGCACAATTTTGATTCATACATGTTTATTTAAATGAAGATAATGCTTTCAGACTGTTTGTTATAAAGCAGTGGTTCCCAACCTTTTTGTCTCGGTGACCCTCTTAAAAATTTTCGAAGATTCCGTGACCCACACTTATATTCTATCCTAAATGCAAAATTAGAAAGTTAGCACAAAAAATATGTTTTACTTGCATTTATTAACAAATCAGTGCGATCGTTGACCTTGTAGGTCTGCAGCTAAACCTCCCCTTAACTATCTTGACCAATTCCAAGTCTTGACGGATTTCTGTTGTGTAATATACTAAGCTACTTCCCTAATAGAGTTTCAATTTGCAGCTATTGCACGTTTACAGTCAAGTGGTCATATAGTTTATGACATCACAGTGGACGATATGACATCACAGTGGACGCATACTGATGCAATAATATTGTGCTACAAAGCAATCCGAATGAAATGTCTCAATGGAAAATTATGCACAGGATAGAGCACATACTATGAGCGTACCGAAGCATCCAGTCCCATTGACAGTTACTCTTGTTCTTACATTAGCAACAGCTTCGCGACCCCCTTTAACATGCTTTGCGACCCCTTTGGGGGTCGCGACCCCCAGGTTGGGAACCACTGTTATAAAGGTATACTTAATTAATTGACCACACAAATATTGGGTATTGTGACGCATTACCATGGATAATCAATCTTAATAATCGTGACATTGGACTCCATAGTAACACAAGAAACTGATGTTACATTTCGCCTTTCTTGTAAGTGTAATTCGCAATATGTGCAAATGACCTAGGTGTACAGTATAAGCATGTCCTGCTTTGTCAATTTAATAACGTCACGAATTCTCTATAAATACCAAACGTTTGAGTTACAGCTGCCATTCAAACTAGGGTAAGTTAAACTTTGACCGCCTCTTTAAGTAATCCGATAATTACTCTGCGTTTTAGCAGACATTCATTTCCTTGTGTTTTCTATAATAGTAAATTAACAAAAATTAATTAAAGGCTTAGAACGTTGTTTACATTTAATTGTAAAATGGAAGTCGTTCGGAAGTACGTTTAGAGTACAAAATACTGATCTTGGGCTAGGCAAGCTTCTTTATAAATAATTCAAATGTACACGTCATGTGATATATACACTTGAAAAGTCAAATGTATTTTAAAATGTTACGTTCCGCCTTTTGTACACACTTATATACATTTTGACATTTATGAGTTAATATAAGTTGGCTAGTTTCAAGCTTGATATCGGGAAATCAAAACACCATGAAAAGTAATACACACAACTGGTAGATGAGCGTCATTGTGCACACTGTGTTGGAATGTCTGCGTAAAGATGTTATTACACACCGTGTGTTTTACTGGTAAAAGGCAAGCTGCTTCGAGACCATTCGAATTGTGCAGCGTTTAGCGTGGGTTGTTTTTCGTCTAAGAACAAAGCATTCCGTCAAGCTAGGATTGGAAAACGACTGCCCTTGAATTCAAAAAGAATACGTGTCCTGCTCTAGCCTAAACAAAGTGAAAATGAAGCGGGTTTTACATATGGAAAAGTTATGATAAAAAAGTTGAACAATCCGTCTATATTCGTATATGACAAACAATAGAATCAAGTCTACATTATTATTTACTTTTATTTTATTAATTTAAAACATACAGTTTGTGCTTGCTTTAAAATTGTGAGTATTACCCGAGCAACAATTAGTAAAAATCTATAAAAGACCAGACACTCTCTATCAGCACGGAATATGTATACGGTTTTGTGGGTTGTGTATTGATCTGTACGAATCCGTTCTTGTACTGTAATATGTACGTCACGTGATAGCTCATTTCTCTTTTCATCTAACTTCCTGCTAGAAGCATCTCCCGCCTTTTTCTCTGAAACCGTTCCGCTGCTGTAACGCGATCAGCCACGTGACAACTGCCTGCGGCTGACTAGCGGTGTTCCAAGTGTTTGCACACACTCCTGGATATGTTAGCCAATGTACAAAGAAGGCAGCTGTTTGAACAGGGCGCCTAGAAAAGGACTTGTACACCAAAACAGTGTCTTTCCTTCGAATACAGAACCCTCTGCCATCGACAAATCTCTAAAATATAAGTGTTTACTTTGTTCTTTATCCATATATCACAAAAAATTTAAGTTCAGCGTCTTTGTCGATTTGATTATCATAATTCGTACAGTATCCTCTAAATAACATGGACAATGTCTTGAAGGCGCAATGATCTGTAACGGAGATTTGGTATTGTGTTTTACGTATCGCACAGCGCGTTTCCCTTTGAGTGTGTTATTTGTATAGTGTTCAGTCGATCATGTATCATACGACACGGCAGTACAAACATAGGTAGGCAGATGTTTAGTTATTAACACAAAACTAATAAGTCTCACGAACATACGTTTTCGAAAATGCAGTTTAGCTAAGGATACTTTATAAATATTTTATGTGTGGGCACCCGATATATATAATTATAATTTACATATTACTCCTGGAAACATTACAAGCATTTTAACTTTCTTTGACAGCATCTGACATCGAACCCAGCATCCTCACCTAGGTACGCTATCCTGTCCGATACATCTTTTGTCTGGATAAACCACCCCACACAGGCGCTAAGCCGAAATACACTATTTTATTTGTTTTATAAGTACAGTACCACTTAGAATATTTTCACTGTCCTCATTTCACGAAATGCTTATTCACATTATCCAATTACAATAAACGTATGCTTTTTTGTCGGTTTACTCTCGTGAGCTGTGTGGGTCGTGTCCAAAATTGTTCTTCAACAGTGGGGGAACAGTTTTTGAATTAGGGACCAAAATTATTTTAATCTTTTACTGGCGGGCAAGTGATCAAGTCGTCACTCACATATAGTTTGTGTTGTTAAAAACTTGAAAGTAAGATATACGGTACTTTACGGGTTAAAACCAGAAAGCACTAATGCGTTAAGCGACGCTCAAATATAGTTGTGACAACGCTTAACTGTGACACATTTAGTTTTGCAACATGTTGATATCATTTTTGTATTGCAACATGTTAATAAAGCCAGAATTAAAGACCCGGCGGCCCGCGGTCAATAGTTTGCCCATGTCTGTTATAACCCCTAAAATAGCTATATCTTCTACTGTCACGACAGTTGTTACAATGTTCCAAAATATGTAATTTATACACACGACCGTGCAACAGCCGACCGATTAATCACGTATTTCACTTTACTCGTCAAACAAAAAAAACAATCAACGAACGTGTCACATGAGAATTGTGATTAATATATATTTCCAGGTAAATTTAAATAACTAAACCAAAATTATTGTTTATTGTTCATATATAAGAAAAATGAACAAAAGGGAAACGGTTCTGTTATGTACGTTTTGTGGGATGCGCAAAAAGTCAAGCCGCTCAAATTTTGCGTGTAGCACTTTGTATACTTGGACTTGGTCGCCATATTCGCCGAATCTATAAATACTTGATTACTCAGCGCATATGGCTGGATCCATTTCTTCCTGTCAGACTGGAAAATCCATTGGGTGGTTTTCCCATTTTACTCAGCAGATGACTGATGCCGAAAATGTAAAGACTGGGTCACAGATTATCCCGGAATGTATAAGGGACTTTGAACATGAAGACAAATAGCCATCACTAGACATTCAGCAATATAGGCTATACTGTCCTTGTATATCCAGGGATATACGATTGGTGGATATTTGGCAATATACCAATGACTGCATGACATGCCACAATAGGAAATCAAGACCCCTTGATGGTAGCCTGATATATCTAAGCTTCGTGGCAGCCTCGGGTGATTGCAACGGTGGCTGTTATGCGGAGATAACTCTCAGAATAAATGTCTGGCGACAAACACTTTTTGTCGAAAGCAAAATGTCCGTTAAAAAATTTAAAATAGGCAAGCTATACTTCTACTTGAATGATAATTTTAAAACAACTTGGAAAAACAAACAAACACGCATGCAGGTATAGTCAGGTCATAAACGATATTGTGTTGTGTCTAGACTTTACACTCCCCATAAACTTATTTCCGTACACTTATCCAATAAGTCAGTTACGTCCGTCCTCGAACAGTTGCACCCATACATTTACCTACTATGACAGTTACACCCGTACATTTACTTACTAGTGCAGTTACGTCTATATACACATACCGTTAAGGAAGGGCAGTTACGTCTGTAAATTTTCACATTTCGCCGGCACATTCTAATGTATAGTTCTGGCACGCGGTCCCATTAAGTATTCATCGTACACCTCACCCCCGTTAATGGGATATAGTGATTATTGACTTTGTACTCCTAATTTTTTTGTTTGTTTGTCTGGAGGGAAATTGTAAGTTTCCGTTGTCCTGTATTCGATGCTCGGGCTGATTGCTCGTGCAGTCCAAAACGTTTATTGTCCGGTCATAACGGTGTATAATATCACTGTGAATAACGCTGTCAATTAAAATCTTTATATGCCTACATTAAAATTCTTACCGTACGCAAGAGTGTTTAATGGGAAGTTCTAAAATAGAAGTAATTTGAATATATATAACATGCAATCGTGACGGTCGTCGCACGGTCGGATGTACAGGTTGACTGGTCATAAACGTACTGCAGCGGTTTACAAGTGCGTAGTCGGAATGCGGAAGTTCCTTGCACAGTAATTGGACAGTAAACACTGCGGTTTTGTGTCATAGCAAGTAGCTACCCCTATGCTGTCAGGATTTAACGATACAAAGAAACGTGAAGTGACGGTAATGTTGGAATTGTAACAAAAATTAACGTTATTTTTACATTAAAATGGCTGTGGACACGCACGGTTACTTTCCCTGACCTAGTATGATGTCGTGTACTACGTTTTCCTCCACAAGATGTAAATTAATAAGCTGAAATATGTAAGATAATATCCGATCTGACGAAACAAATTTGGATTGAATCCAAATAAGCAAATAACAGTATACAGGCTAGAATAATATGCAAATATTGACACGTGTAATAATTTCTAGTACAGACGTCTGCGTCATTTTCTTTTAGTTTTCATATAGGCAAAAACGTCATTTAGCGTCTTCGTTTGTATTTGCCGGTATTCAATGTTGCATACTTCGAGTACTCGACGACACCTTTTCTTTTTTCAACTGCTACATTTATTAATATTGGCGTTTTTTGTTCATCTTAAGTAGGAGAGGGACTATTTTATCCTTTTCAGTCTTCAAGTCTCTCACAATGGTAAGGTCACAGAAATTAAAAAGTGTATATAAAATAACCCCCAAAAAAGATATCCATACAGCGACTGCGGAGTTATATTAAAACAAACCATAATCCGATTTATTTGTGCTGATTATAACTTCGGGTATACTGTGTTTGCGTGATCCGTGGGCTGCATATTTCGAACGTTGCACAGCGGAAAATTACATTTGTAGTTAAGTCACAAAATGGCAACCGACCCAAAAACATTTTTTCTCTGGACATAATAGGCCAGGAAAATGTAAGATGTGAATTAAAGTACAAGTATAAAATAAACCGCAGCGGTATACTGCCGACTTGTGTACTGGTTTAACAACCGATTATCTTTCCGGGAGTAAATTAAGCTGAGGGAACAGCTATTGAATTGGACGCCATTGATTGTTTCGTCACAGACTGTAATGATGCACCTTTTTTCTTTTCCTCTTTCTCTTATTCTCTTTCATTCTCCTGAGCATATCGGAAAATCTCTCGTCTTTCCGTTGTAGGCAAACACCCAGCTCGATGATTCAGTCTTGTTGCATTTTTATAACGAGTCACAGCTCCAATCTTAGCAATTTTGAACTCAGTTTATTCAAAAATGTTTCTTCGTATTAGTGGAGAATAACAACTTGTGTAATTGTGAATAGAAAAAAGGCAAAGCCGATCGTGGTCAATATCCTTCGAAGTCAGTGTAAACTAAGAAGTGTGGGCTCAAGTTGTCGTAGGAATAGTCGGTCTGTACTAATACCACAGAACTTTGAATACGTTTTGGGACAAGGTTTTATTTCCATGCAGTAGTCATTAGACAACGCACACGCTTTTTTATAACTGAAGGTTGTGGCCTGTGTATGTTCAGATCACAAGGTCACTAAACTGTAGGCGACGAACGAAACCATTTTACACTTCACCCGGCGCACGAGAACGCAGTTACGACACGAAGAAAAAAGTTAATTTTTCCCTAGTGACACCGGCGGCCTTTGAAATTCTTGACTTTTCAAGTTGGGTTTGGCGCCGCGCAACTCAATTCAACCGTCGTGTGTGCCCACTGTACACTAACTTGACATAGAAGTTATATAAGCTATCGTGATTACGGCGCTCTTCATCGCCTTGACATATTGTCTGTATATCTATAAAACAGCTATATGTTTTCTTCCGTATGTGATTTTACAGAATATTTATCCCCCTTACATTAACAGGGGCAATTATCTAATGTCCAATCATAAAGCATTCTGGCCAATTTGCAAGTGGTGCAGTTTAGTGCCTATGACGTCACAATGAACCGAAGTGTGAAACTGCGAGTCCGCGAATTGCACGCCCACGTGACATGCTTCTTGTGTGAAGGTTATTTCATCGACGCAACAACCATCATAGAGTGTTTGCACTCCTGTAAGATGTGCTATTGCTTTTATAGAATAACAATAATACTTACTCATGCAGTTGGTTCACGTAACAACCATATGTCCACGAGTGTTAAGAGTTTATATACTCTGGGCATATGCATTAATGAATTAAAATTGAGTACTTTAATATTACAAAAAAATTCTTTAAAAAAGCTATACCCCCACCTGCTTCTTTTAAGAATCATTTTAATGCACTTCTTCTTGGGATTTTGGGTATTTCAGTAAAGCCTACATTATTTTATTTTTCGCTATTTAGTAAAGTCCACGTAAAGCCTACTTTGTCATATAGATAAATGTTTTATTTTTACTTTTCAGTTTGTCGAACGTGCATCGTCCGCTATTTGGACAACCGGCGGTGTTGTCCAGTATGTCGGGTTCAAGTCCACAAAACCCGGCCCTTGTTGAACATTCGAAGTGATCAAACTTTACAAGACATTGTCTACAAACTTGTCCCAGGCCTTCTGGGCGACGAAATGAAAAGAAGGAGGCGATTTTGGAAGGATAACCCAGAGCAGAGAAAAGATTTTGGTATGGTGGTTTTTCTTACCGAGTTGTGGAGGTCTAAATAACCAGATTTGTACTTTAACTTTTTATTTTCGAAAAAAATAGACAAATGCTCATAACCTAAGCGGTAACGGAAACTTAATTCAGATAAGTAATAAGCATCAGATAACACATTTGCGTCAGTTCTTTCGCTGAAATGGTAAATAAACTGGCAAAGTTTAGTTACGTAAGAATCGACTTCGCGTTTTAATGATGTTTATTTATAGACGAAATACGTAGTTCGTCGCAATTGACCGGTGGTGCAACTATAAATGTTTTTTTGCCGGGCTAAGTTTCGAATATGATGGGCTCGTAACTCGGACCGTTTTTTTTTTTTTTATAGGAATCATGATATGTATAGGTCGAGTTAAAAATTCGGCCACACAACCATATAACTAAATATATAGTTCAAACTTTCTTTTGATAACTAAAGCTTCTTTACCCCATCACGTGATAATCATATGAAAGTTATAATTTTTGTTAAAAACACAGCTTTGTGGAGGGAATTAACGCCGGAAGAGTTGGGAGACGCTGACCAAACCGACGCGGCCGCGTTCTCCTGTAAAATCACCCTTGTCATTGAACCAGTGAAGAGGTGAGGACGTTTTTATGCTGTCTTCTTTACTGAGGTGTTTGCTCTAGACGCCTAGAGAGTAAAAGCGGCAGTTATGTCTTCGCCACAGGTATGAACACCGAACAGTCCGCTAGGAGGCAGCAATCTCAATAATTTTTTAGTGTTGGTCATTCCTGCCATTTAAAACAATTAAGCGATACCCGATACTGCTAAGAATGCTCTTTGGATTTGCAAGATAGTTTGAGCAAATAAAAACATGAAGCTAATATAACACTTTCCATATTAGTCGTTTCGTAATAATTCCAACGTCTCTAAGTAAAACTGTCTTATTGGCGTTATGTGTTTTTGCTTTATACACAAATATACGCTCAATGCCTTTCTTATCCAAGAACAAAAGCATTGGGTTTCAATCGCACAGCTCTAATATTCAAACCCCCTACCCGGATGAGTATTCGTACATGGTGTGTGTCGGCTTTTCGTGCAAAGCACAGCACCTTTCGAAGTGTTCAGTATATTTCATTAAAATAAACTGCGTTCGTTTGTTTTGTTAGGAAATTTTGAGTATGGCGTTTGAGTATCGGAAGCCTTGTGAGGGCCTCTTCTCTGTCTTAATCGTTCAGAGAAATTTGGTGGTACTTAGAGCATATGATACTAACACATGCCAAATCGTATATGGGAAATGTGTGTTTAAGTTCACGTTTGCCTTACCTTTCACTAATACGCATGCATAATTTAAACTTAAAGCATCCAGAACAATTCCTTGTCTGATTCGTGTATCAACAATCCTCAGAACTACATTGATCGACTTTCACGGTAGCGACACCGAAACCAATAAATAATTCGCTGTCTATGAGAAGTTTTGGGAGTGTGTTTTTTTCATTATAATTCAAAAGAATCAAATTATGTTTTCGATACATCTAGATAAAGCCGATTTCTTGTATAGGCTGCTTGCAATTCTCAGCAGACCCGTGAACGTTCGCGGGTAGTTCAGTAGGTTTAAACGTCGACGTTTCCATCGTTAAAATAGACATTCTACCGCCAACGCAATAAGGTTACTTAGGTTCGCGTACATTACATTAATTCTAACTACAATATATTCTAACTACGATATAATTGGCCACTCAGAAGAATTCGGAAAGCCGACGAGTTTCGGGATTGGACGGAGATAGATTGCAACTTGAGCAAGCGATACCTGCGAACTTCCCAAGACCTCACTGTCGGGCATTTGCACAAATTCATTCGTGCCAAACTGAATGAGCCAAGTTCTACTGAGGTAGGTTGATAATGAACTAAGCAAACGACATGCTATTTGTGTTTTATCCCAGTGAATGAAAAAACTGGGGGGGAAGTCACACGGGCAATCGTCAGATTTCAAAAATTATCACACGGGTAATCTTCACATAACCTTGTGCCCACCATCGGATTACCTATGATTTATTGCAGTGTATTATTAAGACTTTACTTTAGTTTTAGTAGTTGGTTCAAACCAAAGAATACACCCGACAAGCCAGCGACCAGTTTTTAACCTACAACCCTTCGGCTCAAATGCGACGCACTTTATTTGGTTATAACTGACTCTGAGGCTATTGGGCCAGATAAACTTATTCGCATTTGACTAACGGCCACATGTTTTATTGTTCAAAACCCCCACATGCGTTGTTGGGCGAAACTTTTGAAAGGGCGGGGAAAAGACCAATTTACGGACATTGCTTAAACCGGAATAAATGAATCATTGTTTTTAGTCTTTAAACAAATACAGTAACTTAATGCTCCGATTGTGTGCCTGTTTTTTATACAAGTTTCCATCCGGATGGTGACATTATTGCCCTGCTATCCTATATGACTTTTTTTACCTAAGTCCGTTGTTTAACTTGATCGCATACACATTTAATGATTTCAATTTTACAAATTAGCAGTAATATTTTGAAAAAAACGATGTTTTCTTATGTTTAATAAATTACAATTAGTAACAAAAATATTAGATAAATATTTGATTCGAGTTTAACTTTTTACAGGTTTTGTTCCTATGTGGGGACAACGTTCTACCACGAAACTATACCTTATCCGACGTTCGAGATACATTCTCATCGCCCACGGTAAGTGCAGTGGATGCTGCTGCGTTACGGTATACTCGGTCGGTTTGATGTTTAAAAATTCTATGTTTGCAGGATAACAATCTCCATTTGTGCTATTGCGTCTTTTATCCGCGGTCTTTGAAACGAAAACTGCAGCCGGTCGTTCCTGTTAAGGGAAAAGCGGAGCCGGATGCGAAATGCCGTAAGGTCGTGGCGAAGAAGTCGACTTTTAAAAAGCAATCGGCTACCCCCCAGCTCAAAGCATTTTTTATCAAAAACATTTCACCACCAAGTGCGGAGAAGCCGAAGCTGTCCCTGAAGTGCGTGACCGAATGGCAGAGGCAGGATGCAGACGAAAGGCAAAGGGAAGCGAAAGAAAAAAAGTTAGTTGAACAGGTCGCTGCTCGAGACACGACAGCTAAACTTCCTCTTTTTGAAATGTTGCAACTGACAACAATGCACCGAGCAGCGCAGTTAAAACGTGCAGCTATCCGGAAACTGGCAATTCAGAAGCGTGAAAAAGAGCGGAGTACCAGCATTTCGTCCTTGCCGGATCACAAACCTACCCCGCAACGCAAAACAGAAACTAAAGTTGAATACGTGAAGCCTAAACCACTCAACGCGGAGACTAACTACGCAGAAAAAGTAAACTCAACTCCACAGAAACCAGAGTGCATCAGTTCGTTCAATTCATCGCAGGCTCGACCCTGGAATAAACAGAACAGCGCCAAAGCACGTCCAAATAAAGTGAAATGTTATTCAGTCCTCACCATCCCTGTCGACGAAGCGGTCCGGAGTAAACCACCGACTCCCGTTGTCGACCCCCTGCGCCCATCGCCTGTATTGAAGCGGGGATCGAACGAACCCGTGCAAACCTCCCTCCCGTCGAAAATTAAGCCGTTTGTACAGCGAACAGCGACAAACGACGTTCCTGTTATAAATGCCGACGAGGTGGGGTCGTCAAAAGACCGTGTGCAAAACAGGCAGCTGGAGCAGCAGCAACGTAACCGTAGAAAAACGCCAAACCCCGTCCACCACGCCAACACCAACTCCAGCAACCACCAGAATCCGCCCAGTCACATCACCCTGCAGAGATTCGATACAACGAGACAGCAGCTTCCTGCAGCGCAGACGCCAACAAGCGCAACGGATACACAATCAAACTTCGAAACCATACGCATACAATCACCGAACAGCGGAAAGTTTATACTTCTGTCAACGGAAGCAATTAAGGACAGAAATCCGGCTCAAACCATCGCTCTCCAACTGCCTACCCCAAATCAACCGCCAAGGTCGTCTGTTTCCAGCGCCCCACTTGTGCCGAGTCAACGACCAATGCCTGAATTGGTCAGGAGTGCCGGCCAGAGCGGCCAGTTACAAAGTAGGATTAACGCACAAGCACACAGAACAGCATTGGACGCTGTTCGCAACACAATGGGAAAGGTATTATTTCGCGCTGATTTACCCCGTCAAGTACAGCAGAAACGTCTCATTTTGCCCAAAAACATGTCATCTCCTAACACAGGACTCGGCAATATTCCGATTCGCGTACCGAACAGCCAAACGCGAAATATTTTCCAAAATGAGCAGGTTATATACCCAATGAATAAGCCGATTTCTTCGGCGCCATGTTCTAGTACAACCAGAGCTCCAGTTCGTACCTCAAGCCAGAACAGTAATACAAATTCGCTGTGCATCGACGAGCTCGAGCAGCTTAAAAAGCTTCGCGAGCATCAGGACTTCTTGAACAAGCTAACCGAGGCCGCCGCTGCCAGTAATCAATTGGCGAATCGGAAAAAGCCAACGGCGGTGAGCGAAACGGTAGCCCAGCTCCTGCAAAGTCAATCTAACTCGAATTTCCGCATAAAAAAGCAGCCATCTATCCAAGACTCCAGGGAGAGGACGAACTTACAAGCTCAAACCAGCGTTGTTTCCAGTCAGACGTCAAACCTCATCGACCTGAACCAGCAACGCTTTAATAAAATGAAACCGATCCCGCAACGAGATTTTGAAAAAATCAATTCCACGTCGATAAGACGCAGAATTGTAAACGAAAAACAACCGACCATGCACCCACGTTTCCCCAATAACGTAGGAAACATACGACCCTTGCCAAGGCCTACCGATGGTTCACAAAATAACAAACAGATGCAGTTTACGCGAGTGGTAAGAGGTGGGACGATATCGGCGCCTCGGCAACCTTCCGCTAAAAGCTTACTTCTCCAATCTCGCGGTCAAGAACGCGGTGTTGTCAGACCTGTTAGACCCGAAAATCAGCGACGCCCATACAACCCATCGCCCATGGTGCCGAACACAAACAACTCCAGGTTCCACCAGCAGTCACGACCTCCAATCTACCAGCACCTTTCAACGCCGCCAGCACAGCGCTTCTTTCAAAGAAAGCCAAGCCCGACACAGCCACCGCAACTTCTACAGACGCGATCTCGACTGGCAACCGTTCCAGCCCGTCACCCTGTTAACACAAACTCACCTATCCCGATACCGAGGCCAATACCCAGCATCATTCGTCGCTCACTCGAAAAAACGAACCCACAGTGGCGGCCCGGCCGACCAAACCAACCACCCCCTGAGCGTAAATCATTCCCCAAGCCCGCGCACATACGACCCCGTTCCGCGTCGCATGAAATTGCCGCCCCGGCCCCAACCCCTCCCGCCGGAACGAAGAGTCCGTGGTCAACGCGCGGATACCCCCTCCCAGATATTTTCCCTGCCTACTCCACCGAGTTCGTGTCGCGGTCCGATGCTAACAAGCCACCCCCAGCCCACCAACAACCAACATCTACAAATTTTAATTTGTCACGCTCTTCCCGAGCAAATACATCGTCCCCGTGCGACATGCAGCCGCTAGAACTGACGAAAAAGTCATCTACCTGTACCGTCCAACCCAACAATATTGTTAAAAACGCGAGCGATCAACCGCTATGTCTTGTCGTCAAGAAATAACCAATTTTCCGCTGTTACACGGTGCTTTGCGTATATTTGATGCTCGTACTTTATATAGTTCTTCATTCGAATTTACTCCGAAATTTTTGGCAATTACAATGCTGTTCATAATGGGGAATCACAAAGGGAAGGGGGGAGAAAGATAAGAGTGAATGGAAGTAGTTAAAGTGGAAGTAATTATAATCCTGAAAAAGTGGAAAGTAATAATCCTGCCCCCAACACTAATCTCACTCAAATAACTAACCATAACTCTAACCACAATACTAAACACGTCCCGCTTATCTTCATTTTATTGTGCAGTTTTCTTCTTTCCCCATTCCCCTCCTTCCCGCCTTTTAGTATAAATGTTTACCTTATTGTCAACTGCTTAGTTGTCCTACGTGGATTTTAAAGTTAGTGGTGACAATTGACTAGAGTAAAAGTTCAATGTAAAATCGACCATACGTTTGAGAATGTTTCTTCATAAAATGACGCCATCTATTATTTTCTGCTACACTGTACGGCAATCTCCAGTTTAACAAGCTTTACCAATACTTACTATATGGGAAGGCTTCTTTAACTTGTCTTCCAAGTTTATTTGAAATATCGGCAATATGACTGTACCATTATAACCTTTTTCACAAACCGTAATTAACATTCTTGTTAAACTTTATCACAAGTTGGTTGAGTGCAAATAAATTTTAGACCTCGTTAAATATTCGCAAAACCTTTGTGCGCCTTTGTTTGTTATTCCGATAATTTTGTAGCGAGTGATTGCGTAGCGTATATGCCGCTATTATGTAATATTACTAGTCCTGCCAAACTATTGAAAACCCCGCTTGCCGTAGCGCGAAAGCTAATCAATATGTAGGTCGGTTCCTTCGGGGAAAACTAAAAAGAGGTAAAAGCGAAGGGCGGGAAGAAGGGAAACCACACTTAAATGAAGATTATGGCATTATACTTAGTTTTAAACGTGGGGTTGGAATTAGGGTTAGTTTTGGGGTTTAGATTAGTGTTTAGTTTAAATTCATTTCCATAGTTTTGGTGAGCAGTTACCCTCATTCCCGCTTTTCCTCCGTTTAGTGTTGCCCGTTCCTTCTGCTGATAACGCGTCGAGATTTTCGCCGAACGGTGGCGGGCTCGAAACCTGTCGATATACTTGCCTGTTCCCTTGGGCAATGCACTTAGAGGATGTTTCCTGTGTACGAAAAAAATTGGAGCAAAAGCTTTATTGAATTTACCACACGGCAGAAATTCGCATAGGCGTAATTTCACGAGGTGACAACAGTGACTTGTCATTTAGGTCACGTCAGACAATATCAACTGTATTTACCACCTTACTTTTTACACATTGAAGTTTTAAATAGCAGAAGATCTGCATTTACCGAGTTAAGCCAATTTTAACGTATAAGCTGCTGATTCTCTTATTTTTTTACTTGCTAGAACTGGTTAAAGGTAAATATCGTCTTACCGCCACCCTAGTTTGGCTTGCGAGAGAAAAATTACCTCCAAATGGTAGTTCGAAAATGACGTCGCGGGTACGTTCTGAGTTTTCTAATAACTATGATAAAACATGGTTACCAGTCATCATATAGTATAGCCGTGTATTTATCCTTCAATGTGGATTTGCCAAGATATACATGCCACGTCCATTCATGCTTTGTTTGTTTTCTTACCTTAAACTCAGGAGCATATAAACCTTAAAAAAACTTCTGCAAAAATAATTTTCGTAAGTGCCTATACAATTTACAATTGTGCGTTTAAATATTTATTTGGTCAGATACCCACAAAACCAATTTTATTTTTTTTTATAAAACGTAAAATACAAAGCGGAAGGTCTTAAACCGGCAGTAAGTTTCTTGGAAAATATTTTGCTGCGAAATACGTCAGCTGGAGTAACTAATAAATTCGTATTTCGCGACGACATTGTGAAACTATAGATTGTCATAAATTGTAGTATTGCGGCAAATAATATGATAATGTTTAAATGTCGGTGAAAATTGCACTGGCTCACTGAGTATTACCACAAACTGTTATACAGAATATCGGGTTGCCCACACTGTCAGATTGTAATTGTAGCTAATACTGTTTGGTTTAGGTAATCAAGGTTAATTAAAATTTTTACCTGCTTAATTTTTTAACCTAATTGACCAGCAACCGATTAACCGGGCTAAGATCCGAAAAAATAACGTGCGTAAAAGAAAAAAATACCGTGCGTAAAAGAAAAAAATACCGTGCGTAAAAAGCGTCTACGAAACGCTTCACACAATTTCTGTTTTAATTTTTTTTTTACCAAGACCTTGAGATGGTTAAAGATATTTTGCTTTCTTTAGGATTAGATGACAAATATATACATTATAAAAAAATCCAATAATTTTTGTTCAATGGGTTAAAGCGTTAAACAATATCCAAATATATAAACATTTTTTCAGCTACTGTCAAGCTTTAATTTTTTTATAAGTATGAAGTTTTAATTGTTTAAATATAGGAAGGAATTAGTAGCCTAATAAATCACTGATTTTTAATTAAAACAGACGGCCCTACCTGTTCATTTTAATTCCAATTTTCTTTCTTGAATAGCAATTAGGAAACTTTGGTCACAGATCCACTGCTCAATGTTTATTTATCTGCGGCATAACAAAGAAAAATATTCAAAATCAATAACCCAGGTAAAATTAACCATTCGTTTCGCAATTTAAAAAATACTTAATAAAATTGCAAAATTAAAAAAAACATTAGGAGTTTTATAATAGTTGACCAAACTATAAAAGTGGTTGAGCAATTTGTCTCCCTTTTCTTTCTTATACAAATTCACCTCAAAAAATGCCGTCTCTAAAATTCCCCCAGTAAAAAAAACCTAAGAATTTTTCACACCTTGAAATTGAAGCTGGGATCTCCGACCAAAACTCAAAGCCCGCCAAACTGTTGTTTTTAATTTGGTACCGTTTTGTACATTGGTCGCTTTCCCCCCACATAACAGACAGGCAAAAAACAATTATTTCTCTTATTTTACAAAGCTTTGCTCCGCTATGACAAAACTGAACAGATAAGTAAGAAACACTGTCGTGATGCCTTGCTTTGTGGAATCACCACCATTGTTACCCAGCAAAATACCCACTAAACACTCGACTCGCCAAAGTACGTACGTTAGATACGGCGGCGCACGGCGATTAATTTAATTTGTTGTGCGCCTTCTGTTGGAATCGACATGCCTACAATTTAAAGGAGCTTTTAACCTGTTAAATGTGTTATGCAACCGCACTTGATATTTTAGTTCACAATTTCCCTAGACATTAGTAGGCCTACCTAGGCTACTCAAGTTTCTACACATGACTTTTACTGGTATATATATATATACGCTTTCCATAAAAATTAACTGTTTTGTTTCGGTAACTCGAAACGCTTCCTTAGCTATCAAAAAATACCGTGACCATTTTTACCACTTTTTTTAACCTCTTTTCAGCTTTTAAGATAGGTGTAATAAATGACGCCGGGTTTGATCGCTGGTATTAAATCAAGAAACTAGGGAAATTATTTGCCCGCCGTTACACAACATTATTGAGAAGACGTGTGATAAAGAGTTTCAATGTATAAATTATATTTTTGTTTGCTTTTGATTAAAAAGTCTAAAAATTTGGGCTTAAAAGCACGACATAGATATTTACATCAATAACAAATAGTTATGATGTCTATGGAAATCCCTATACAGTTTGCTGTTATGGTTGATTGTTGTTGACCAATATTTTCAAAATTCAGTTACCGGTATGTATTTTTATTGTTTTTTCATATAGTGGCGTTTTTACAGCCTTAAGTGAAAATATAGATGTAATTTGATGATTTTATAGACAGTTGTTTTATTCATTCCGTTTAAGACCGAGTCGTTAGCTAAATCGGCAAGAGTGTCGCCGATAGCTAGAAGACGGATTGTCTTTGGATAAACATAAATAGCATATGTTAATAGACCTATTTAACTATTTTAATTGCTGAGTATTTTACTCCACTGGTAAGACCAACCTTAAAATCGAATGATATATTTTAGTTTTCTTCTATTTTAGTGAAATTAGTTAGATTTGTAAAGGAAAGGTTAAAAAAATCCGAGGTTACCATGCCACGTGAAATTGTTACCCTGCAAATTGGGCAATGTGGAAATCAAATTGGATTCGAATATTGGAAACAACTATGTGAAGAGCATGGAATACGTCCTGATGGTATTCTACAGGATTTTGCAAGCGATGTAACCGACAGAAAGGATGTGTTCTTCTACCAAGCAGATGATGATCACTACATTCCCAGAGCAGTGTTGGTGGATCTGGAGCCACGGGTAGTCAATTCGATCTTGAATTCCCCGTATTCGAATCTGTACAACCCAGAGAATATTTACCTGTCGGAGCACGGGGGAGGCGCCGGAAACAACTGGGCGGCTGGTTTCCATGCTGGGGAGAAGATTCATGAAGAACTGTTTGACATAATTGACAGAGAAGCGGACGGTTCTGATAACTTGGAAGGTTTCATGCTTTGCCACTCCACAGCTGGTGGCACTGGGTCTGGATTAGGCTCATATATGCTTGAACGTCTGAACGACCGATACCCCAAAAAATTGATTCAAACTTACAGCGTGTTTCCGAACCAGGATGAAGTGTCTGACGTCGTTGTGCAACCTTACAACACTATGCTGACATTGAAGAGACTTACCCTCCATGCAGATGCCACTGTTGTATTAGACAACACTGCTTTGAATACAATCGCAACTGAAAGACTTCATATACAGAACCCATCGTTTTCGCAAATCAATAAAATGGTGTCAACCATAATGTCAGCAAGCACTGCTACCCTAAGATATCCAGGTTACATGAATAATGATCTGATTGGGCTTGTGGCATCACTCATTCCAACTCCAAGGTGAAATTTTGAAGTTCGATATGCTTAACACTGTTACATTCTTTGACTCAACGGAACATTTAAAAATAAACAGATATATGTAAAAGTAGAATACCCTTATCCAGAGTTATAGAAAAATAAAGGCCAATATAACAAGAGTAAAATTAACAGAGGAGTTTCCGAACCTCATGTGTGTGTCTGTCGTATCTAAAAACAACCTGTATATTTTGTTGATTCCATTAATTAACTGGGTTCAATATCCACTAAGTGCCTTGTTTTAGGTTTCAAGTCACAAACGACTAGCTCACGACTGGTTTTGATCCCACAAACTGCCGACTGAATGCCCAAACTGCTACCACTTGAGGTTTTACTGGGTCATTGTTTCTATTTTTGCTCTTGTTTCTATTTAGGATGCATCTTATGATTTGGTTTTTCTTTGGATAGATTTACTGTTTTTTTTCTTTTTTTACAAATTAGTCTTTTAACTATTATTCGGCAACAAATAAATAAAATAAACTTAATTAAACTCCTAATATTTATGAACCTTTCCCAGACTGCATTTTCTGATGACTGGTTATACTCCTCTTGTGACCGACCAAGCTCTGACATCAGTTCGTAAAACCACTGTCCTTGACGTCATGCGTCGGCTGTTGCAGCCTAAGAACATGATGGTTTTCACTGGGCGGGAGCGCATGAACCAACATTGCTTCATCTCCATACTCAACATAATACAGGGTGAAATTGACCCAACTCAAGTCCACAAAAGCTTGCAGAGAATACGAGAGCGCAAATTGGCACAGTTTATTCCGTGGGGACCGGCTAGTATCCAGGTACATCATATTGCTTTGAGTGTTATTTTATCTGATTGCTAATGCTTGACCTAGAGCTAACTTTACTAATTTATCCATAACCAATTGTATTTGACTGACTTTACTTACTTACCCATCCACAGGTTGCGCTGTCAAGAAAATCACCTTATGTTCCATCTGCCCATAGAGTGAGTGGTTTAATGCTGGCAAATCATACAAGCATTAGTGCCTTGTTCAAGCGAGCTTCAAGGCAATTTGACAAGCTGCGAAAAAGAGAAGCCTTCCTTGAACAGTTCCGCAAAGAAGAAATGTTCGCAGAGAACCTTGATGAAATGGACGCATCGAGAGAGATTGTCCAGCAGCTCACAGATGAATATGAGGCGGCTGCCACTCCAGACTATCTAACTTGGGGAGAAAAAGCTCAGTGACTTCCTTGAATACAGAGGAATCAAAGTTGTCCTTTATTAGCGCTGCTGTTACACTCCCAAAAGCCCAAATTTTAAATGATTAATGACAAAATTTGTGGTTTAGAGTGGTAGACCAATCATAGACAAGGCAAAGATTAAAGTTTCCAGTTCCTAGATGTTTCTATAAAGTTCTACTATTATCATTTAAGTTGCTTATAAGAGACCTTTAACTACAAGCTTCTTAAACAGTTCAAAATTTACAGACATCAAACTTTCCTTGCCAAAATTCAAAAATATTTTCACTGCTATTTTGTATCTGCATCAACTTTCACTTAATGAACTTTAAATTTGGCTCCTAACTATCTGGTTCACCAAATTAGCTGGCTGCTTTTTGCCGATACCTGTGTTGTAGCAAAAACGATTTTTTCCATTTTTTAGGATTTTGTAGAATTTAGGAGGTATCATGGATGTCACATTGACTCAGGACTGTATGCAGATTAATCTGCCAGAAGAAATGGTTTTAAAAATATTCGGATTACTGTCATATGAAGACGTAGCCAAAGTTCGGCTGGTAAGTTCAAAACCAGTAGGTCTTTATAACTATACAGATTAAGAATACTTCTCCATATATGTATGCAATGCTCTAGTATAGAAAATATATTTATATTTTATCCTTGGAAAACCACATTGGGGTATTATCACAGAGTACCTTATGTTCTATTATGGGTAATGAAAGCTAGTGCAATTGTATCACATATATGATTGAGGCATGCTGTTTTATTATTTTTAAAACCCATTAATCTACTGAGTTCAGGTGGTGTAACCTAAAGGTGTAATACTAAGCCAATTAGTAATCTGGATTCTAATGGGTAATTAAAATTGTTATTTCAAATATTTGACACACTGCCTAAAGCTGTTTTAACCTGCGTTTCATTTTTTAAACCCTTTAATGTTATTATGTTGCAGGTATGCAAACAAATGAACATTATTGCATGCAGTCATTTAAATAGCGGATTTAATGCTGCGCAAGATGAACTGAGTAAGACTATAAAACAGGTAATTTAAAATTATGTAATAAAACCATACTGTTATGTTAACAACATTTTTAGCTAAGATATCGTGCTTTTTTTGCACAAGATCTACAAACTAGAATAGGTATAGAATTAGTGGTTGGGTATGTAAAAAATATTTCTAAAAAATACTAGGTAAAAGATGGCCTTCCAAGGCGTGAATCAGAGCGAAGAAAACACCATCTTTACCCCAAACATGACGCTCTCATTGGTTTAGACACCAGATTATCTCTACTACGTATGACGTACATCAAGTATATCATGGCTGGCATGACCTGTTTCATACCAGGCAGGGTGCTGGATGAATTTTTTTTAGTTTTGAAGAAAATTAAAACACTTCCTCAATTACCGTCAACGTGCAAGCTGTTACAGGTGATTAGATTTAGTTGGAGAGTTTATTAAAGTTGTTTTTTTGAAGTTTTTTTTATTAAATTGCTATAATACTTTTTATTTCCTATCCTAAGCTAATCTTTTTAATGTCTTAGTGTAATTTTAAAATAAGATTTCACTCAGGAAATGAGGGATATATCATCCATGGCAATAGAACATTTTGATGATGTCATTTCGCCAAGGTTCCAAAAGTCGTTGAATGCACATTTCTCTTTATCCTTCCGCAACAACTCTGTAATAGACATAAATGGTTGGTTCTTTTTTCTTTTTTAGTTTATTCGCAAAGGTGGTTGGTTGGGTTGCATTTTAAAACCAATGCTTGCCACTCTAGTATTTACAGTCATTACTTAACCCATAAGACCTAATAGGTTATAACAAGGTAGTGACTGTATACACGGCTGTGAATCATCTGTAGGTGTTATATTGCACATTTTACATTTCATTTGGATTCATTACGTCACCAGTACAACTTTGATGTTTGCAGGATTCAATGGATACTGTATAAAAAAACAATATCTGTTAAACTATGCAACCCTTCTATTAGAAGTTTATCAATATCTCTTTGTGATGACACCCAAAACAAATTGTCAAACTCCCTGTCTTGATAACTGTTAGATTTGATTGGTCGTGCAATAACAGAATTCTTGGTTTTAGATTTTTGGCATGAAAGTCAAGTTGAAGTACCACAAAAAACTCACAATTCTAATTTTAAGAAATTAAGTTGGAAAGTGGGCAAATGTCGGTCATTACAGAATCGGTCTACATTATCAATGAAGAAAGTGGTAATGGCAATTTGTTTCATTTATTATGCATTGTTATGTGACTCCTAACATAATTATATAAAAGCTGACATATTTTAACACAATACTAATGCACACAGGTAAAAAAATATAACATTTTGAAACTTTCTTTTTAGGTATCTAAACAACGAGCAGAGCTCCAACAACTAAAGAGCATGATGTCCAAGAAAAACAAACAGGTTCAGAATTTAAAGTCCACTGTCAGTACACAGGAGAAAACTATAAAGGAGGTTCACTCACAAGTTGTGGAATTGGTGAGTTGAGATATGTGGATTTGCGTATCTAGTGCTCAGCAATGCAAGTTGTATTAGGGGCAGCCTGAACCCTTAAAACAGGCCCTAAATTACCCTGGAAGAACAGGCACTATTACCGGATTAAACAAAAATCAAAGGCACTGAAATAGGTTGTACTTTTGTACAACACAATTTATATATACATTCATATTTATAACACGTTTAATATTGCGTTTGTTATCCAGCGCACGCAGATGCAAGCTCTGTGGTCGCTTCTATCTTCAGCCTCGCCCGAAATACTTTTGACCAAACTCTGCCCAAAATGTTCTTTATTTATGCGACCGTCGGAGGGCGCTAAGCCACCGATGAATAATGCAATGGAAACGACGTCGTCGTGTTCAAGCGCCAAAGACCCAGAAAACACCGCTAATGACGTGTTGCCGTGTTTGCGTAATGCTTCCCACAACTTAAAAAGGAAACTACACAATTCTGACCCTAAAGATGCTGCCAGCAACAGTAAATGCACAAAGCTCCTATAACCGCCAGTATATATTTCCAGTTGCTCGTTTATATTACGTATTTCGGTATTTTGTTGTTGTTGTTTTTTCGGTTATCCCGTTTTTTAACTTTTCATTTTTTGTGCTTTTCTGGTGCATATCTGATCATGTTCACACTTAATATCACTTATTCATAATCGCCGCCGTGCAATGTCGTAGGACTTAATCCAAATTGCTGCAATCAACGATGGGTATTTTTCATTGTCCAAACTTAAAATCATACCCATTAAGTCATTATGCGTGAAACAGTTCTTCAGATCAAAAACAAAATTGGTCGGCTTAAGCCGCTGGAAATAACTGTGACAAGTACGTCTGCTTGACCTTTATCGACTGTTCTTACTGGTAAGGTGGTTATTACGATACAAATCTTTCTTTTGCTAATATTTTGCCTTTGTTTTAAAAATAAGGGTGTCAGGAGGATCGTTGTTTTCCATCTGTTATTGCGTCATAGTGCGTAGTTATGCCGTCACAGAGGCATGCAATCTGGCACGTTATCGTTAGAACGCAAAAGTCGATTAACCACCATTTCCCTTACAAGGGTAAAATAGAGATTTCTGAGAAAATGTTTGTTTTTCTGCCAAATAGGGGGTCCCATTTTATGTTCGCCATACACGTTTTCAACAACTCGTTTACTATCAAATAATTTCAATGGATATTACGTGCAACGTTTATGGCCCTCAATTAAGACCTTCATTTTCAACAAACTATATCTTCTACCCTCAAAACAACAAGGACATAATATAAATAAAATCGCCAATTCACATTAGTATGTATTGGCTGTTGCACACGGTTAGGCATATCTGCTATAATTGTCGGTTTTCAAGTGAAACTTTATTCGTTTGACCACGTTCATAAATAAGCATGGTTTGGTTGTGGCCTTGACTAAGCCAGTTTGCGTACAATCAAAATGTCAACAGTATAAAAATAGTCGCGCGTGTGGTTTTCTTAGGACAGCGATTAGTGATCTTTATGAAGCGATGTTTTGTCCTGGTCTGGTGAAGTTTATAAAAACTCTATATCCATAAAATCACTTTTTCTATAAATTGTATACAAATTTCATCTTAATTTGCCATCCTATTAGTAAGTTTATCCATCTAACCCTACTTTTAAATAGCAGCACTTCAAACAAATTATAACGCAGTGAAAGGTGCCAAAAAGAACAGTCGTTATTGCAACTGATCCACTTTTATTACAACGTTAATGTAGTATCGCATGATCTCTGTCAAGAGTTCAAAAATCACTGTCACAACATGCGGTGCGTCGAGCAACTTTGCCGCGACTGACACAGCGTACGCAAATCGTGATCAGCATTTCAGATTGCTGGCATATTACGCGCAATTCTCTCAAGCCCTTGTTTATTGGTGGTTTGTACCAACCACCCCCAAAGTTTACTGTTAAACTAAGTATGAGAATTCTAGGTAACCAGTTTCAACGGACTATTCATTATACCGCCACGAAACACAATAAGGGAAATATATTAGTCCTTTGTATGTTAAACGAATCGGTTACAAGAATATTTCAATGAATGCATTTTGTGATTAAAACTAAACGTTCACATACTGTGCAATTTATTATGCTTTTAAAATAAAACACAGTTTAGTTCTCTGCGTTTTATTATCATGACCTTGATCATAACGCAGTATTATTTTCTTCTTTTGTTAAAAATGAAAAAAAATCGAATCTCTAAAAATCAAAAATAAATGCCCAGAGGATATGACTAAATGGCAACAATTGGAAATTCCGTATTTGACAATTCGATTGCACTAAATCTTAGGTGACCTAAGCTTAAAATATCCCCCTATAAAAAATTTAAACACCTTTTTTGGCGCCTTCGGGCAATTTGAACTTACGATGCCCCAGAAATTACTCTTCAATCTTAAAAACGCATAGAATAATACTACATCCATATAGGCGAAGTGCTCTTAAGGCAATGTGGCAAGGTGGTAATCAGGAGAAAAACGCCGAAGTATAATAAAGTTGCAGGTTAGGACTGGGTCGTCGTTTGGCATATCACGATTTTCAATTAAGGATAGCTTGGTGGAAGTTATTCTGCAAAGTACAAACGCGGTAACCGTGTTATGGAATTCAATTGAAACAGATAGCTGTTAACAGAATTTGTTTTTTTTTTGTCTTTTTAGACAGAAACCTATCAGAAATAGTAGGACAATATAAGTCAGAATTCCATAGCATATGTTGGTATTCTTCGTATAGTATCAGCCTAATTGATTTAAATTTTCATGTTGCAGTATTTTTAAATCTATACTATGGTTTATTCGGATCAGTTGCAATAAGTGTATCCCCTCCATTTGTTAAGTTCAGTTTATTTTCATCTCTTCGTATTTGGTTAGAAAACTACTAAAAGAAGTTAAAACAATTTAATAAAATAATTAATAAATTTAGATCCAGGTAAGAAGCGTTTAAAAGCCTAATTTTAATGTTATTAAAACTAAAGCAAGTAACAGAAATCAAATTAATATGGATTTGTTTGTGGATTAAAGCGCATTTGTCTGTAGAATAGTGTAATAATGCGAAGTCGTGTGGTTACGAAAGACGAAAGCAGGTCTTAGTTAATAAAATATTATTTTATTAAAAAATCTCATTTTGGTGGTAAAATTGTTTGTCAATTTTGTTGTTTTTAAATGTTTTAACAAAAAAATTCACCGCGTTGTTTTAAAAATTAAGTCTATTTTAAATAATCTAATAAAATATATAATCTAAAAAACATAACTTCTAATGCAATGATTTCGAGACAAAAGCCTTTACATACATCCAGATCGCATGTAATAGAATCGAGCAAATACGTAAGCAGCCAAACTCCTTCATTGACTTAACCTTTGTACCAAGTTTATTCAAGACAATGTCAAAACGGCATAATGGGGGTAATGCCACTTTGCGTACTTCAAACAACAAGTTGTTGGGCTAATTATAGACAGTCACTTTGAAAAACTTGACCATGTATGGCTAAATAGTGTTATACGTTGAAATGCAAAACATGTTCCTTGCAGAATTTACGCTGCATGTGGCATATGGTAATAGTACGAATAGGGAAACTCAAAATTAAGCCCTATGTTTTTTGAAACTTTTGATTGTATCGGTCATTATGCAAAACAACAGGTGTGTGTAATTAGTGCGCTGGAATCGCCGATAAAGTAGACTATTGAACAGATTTGTTCGCGAATTCCAGCGGTAAAATTCGGAGGAAAAAATAATGGCAATCTTTAAATTGCTACACACTCAACGAATATATTTTACTGTGTTTCCGTATTAGCCTACATTTAAAGAAACAGTTATACAGCACTCTGCAATCGCTGCCGTAACCCGAAAGTAGTTGCGAGATATTCATACGATCGACATTGTAAGAGCTATCCAGCTTTTTATTCAAAGGAAAATAACAGAATAACCATCTTAATTTAATACTGTACTTACAACAAAATAATTATGATATAATTGTTTATATCTAATAGTGACCCTTTTTTGCCCAAAATCGGCAAAATCAAGTTTATTTGTTTAAACACTACGTTATGTTTGTTATAGCCATTTAAAAATGAATATACACTTTATAATATTTAAAACTAATAATATGTCATTCGATACGGCTGAATATTGGGTAATAGTCATAACATGATATACCACACTGCTAGTTTTAGACGAAGCTTTTGCAGTGTGTTTTCCTATAGATAGTAATTATGTTACTTGGCGAAGTTTTGAACCCATAAAGTAATCGTTGCTATGACCCTTTTTTGTGTTTGTAAATCGGTCGCGTTAACCGTTCGGCCAAACGACTGTACCGTAAGGCCGATAATCTTTTTACCGGGCTTCGTTTTGAACCCATAATGGGAACCGCCGATAACTGTCTGGCCGGTTAGTTCACGCACAGCCGTCATCCGTCAGTGGTGAAATTTAAAATAGCCGCTTGCTGCACTATTAACATTTTTTAATTGGCTCGTCTTTAGGTTTTTTTTTAATTTCGTGCTGTATATATAAATCGATTGCACTAACCATTTGACCACACGAGCGTTTTGCAGTGGAAACACGAGGTAATCTGACCAATGCGGTTACCAAACCGCCCCGACGTTTCCCACTCCCTGGCGTAAAAATGAATATTTGTACTATCATCGCTTATTGATTTTTTTAACCGTATGGTTATATCTTTGTATTTTTACTTTATAAACATAGTACGGAATGTTCGGTGTGGCCGAATGGTTAACGCGACCGATACATATACCAAGTGTATTCAAAGCGGTATTGGGGACGAGACAACCATGGCTTCGAGCCTTTGCCCGATAAAAAAATGGGACAGGATATTAAAAAGATACATACGTACACAAACCATTTCTCCAGCATATTGCAATTTTACCGTGCCGAGGATAATTATTAGATATGCGCAAATGACGACATTTTACCTCGTCTTTAGCCACACGAACCACATACAATGTTTTTTTTAAACCAAAGTCGTGAAAATTTTCCAAGTTATAAATGATAAAACGGTCAGGTCTATAAGCATGAGCCATTCTCTTATCACATTTCTGTTGCACGATTTCGCGCGAACTTCTAAAGTGAGTGATCAATTAAACATTAAACTCATCAAACACGCCGTGATTGCAACAGCTATAATTAGAGTATAAGCTTAAGTGTATAGCCTACGAAGTCTAAATATATTTTAATCTTGAAATACATAACACTTCGTGGCGTAAATTTACATGTAACATTTGAGATAAAAACGCTGTCGTGATTATGGAAAGATAATTACGAACATCCGAAGATTTATTGTAACATTGTAAATTTCCCGATCATTTTGGCCTTTAATTGTTAAGCGTGAATACGAAAGTACCCCCGGGAGTGGTTGCCGTGAGCGTGTTCTGTCATCCAGCCAGTGCTGTGAACGCGTCACTGTTGTATTAAGTTGTGTCGTCACGATTTCGCCGGCCTTTCTCGCTTAATAAGTGCAAGTGTATAGGTCATTGCTTGCAAACACGCGACGGAAACGGCCGAGGCTCCTAAGAGAATCGCGATTAGAAGATAAACGTTAGAATTATGGCGAAAGAGAGGTCTGCCGGAAGAAAGCCAATGAGGTGGTATAATCTAAATAGATTACCTTCCACGAGTAGGAAGCCTAAAAACTCAGATTGCAAAGCGCTGGAAGAAATGAAAGGTGTGGTGAATTGTTGCATACGAGGCTTTGCCCGTAATACCGCCTTGCTGCTGGTCATCGGGGCATTAATCGATGTTTCTGCGGTCAACGCATCACATTTCCGCGGTGGAACCATTTCGTGGGCCCCGGACCTTTCGGATACAAGCAATAGAACGGTAAGACGATGTATATTGCAAAGGATTTGTATCGTGGCTAGATTTCTATGAATATATAGGTTTTATTTTTTGTTTTAAATATTTAAAAGGGTTGAGAGTATATATTTAAATTAATGCTATTTGTGTGCAGTATTCTGCGAAGCACAAATTCGAATGTATATTACTTTTTTAAATGGTCTTTAAAACACCTTTGTAGACAGGCCTGTTTGCATAGGAAAGCGGTTCTGCAACATTTTATATGCACCATTGCAAAAAATAAATGCAAAATACTACCCCCATAGTTGAGACAATTTGGATTATATTACATATCGCGGAACAAAACTGTAATCTGAAACCCGTATAAAGTCAATTTCCCGAAGGGATAACAGCATGTCGGCACGAAAATTATACTTAACTTATGTTGCAGAAGGGCGTGCGATACATTTGTAGGCCTGCTTTAAATTGTTGCCTGACATGATCAAAACAAACACTCAAATAAAAAGCTACACATTTTTTAAGTTATGCATATATATACATGCACGTTTCAGCCTCGTTAAGAAACGTGTTTTCTTGCAGTTATTCAGCAATAATAGCAGGTTGCAACCCCTGTTCTACCCCAATTATGCGACCTTTAAAAACAAAAATGCACCAAAAAAATTATCCAAACGGTTATAGCGAGTTTATCAAGAGAATCTAGTTTATTTTGATGTGGCTTTAATAAGACCTTTCTTTCAACCGTAGATTTTATTTACGTTTCGGCTGGCATGGTCGTTACAACACGAACATTGTGATAACAGTACTATTGCGACAAATCAATTAGTTGGGGACTCAGACCACAAGTGGATATGTGCTTACGGGTGCGCTGGCCCTGTTGCATCAACACGTAAGTTGATTACATTATATATAAAAGAGAATTGACGGTGTTTAGCATACCTCATATAGCAGGGAACCGCCCTATGTAAGATGGATGCTTAAAATTATCAAATCTTGGCTCCCCGCTCACAATTTCAATATAAGTGTATAAATATTGACGTAGAACGAGCTTGTGCGGTTTGGTAACTTGCGGTACAACCCGTGCCTTTGGGTGGTGATGGCCGTGCCATTATTGGTAACGATTTTCGGCCGAAAACAAGGCTAAAATTGCGGTGACAGGTACCTGGCCCGGCTTGTTCTATACTCGTGCTTGACATGCCGGGCGTGACAGAACGCATCACTATTTTTTGTTCAAGATGCAATCAAATTTTTAATCTTTAGGAATCCACTGTTCCGACTACAACGTGGAGGAAAATTGGATGACAGGCTCGAATACTTTCTCTCAGGCTTTTGACGCCAATGGGCCATTCGACATTTCGTAAGTCTTTTTAGCGTATTTTTTCCAATTGCATCAATGCGGGACTCTTACGACAAGCATTATAATTTCAAGAGACAGTTTTTGACAAGGCGATTAATTACAAGTGAACACCTGGTGCCGAAATTCTGAATGGCGATTTGTACATTCCAGTTACATGTACTGCTGCTGGATGAATAGTCTCATGACCACTTCCACGTCAGAGTGGGCACTGACCACGAGAGTAATTCTGGGCTTGCGCAATGACACAGGTCGTCCCAACCACGCTCCCGTAGTGCACTCATCCTTATCAATGAGGTAACGTATTTCTGGAACAAGTTTATCAAATTTCTCGTTACTCTACGCCTTGTATGGTTAAATTGACGCGTTTTTACGTTATAATATAGAGTATAATAAAACTATCTGCAGCCGGTTGCGTGGCATTTTTTTGTATTTCTCTCAAAATGTAGTAGACGAGGCTATAATATCCGTGATAGGTGTTCTTAAATAAACGTGGCACAAGTCTATCAATTAAATATCTTGGTTAAATTATACTAGGAAATCTAACCAGCTTTAGAAAACTATTTAAAGCTGTTGTGTTGTGTGCCAGTATCCTGTTTCAATAATCCTGTTCACGGAACCAGCATGCCTTGAAACTCAAAATGAGTCAACTAGTAATTTCTTGTTATATCAATTCCCAGCGACACTAATACCGAATATACAAAACGGTTTAAAAGATTTATGAATCATATAATAAGCTTCCACGAACAGTGTTTATTAAGTGCATGCACCTTTTACGAAATTTCCGTTATTCTGATCTTGGGATTATAGGAAGTATTCCTCGGATTATTTAGAATTTAATGAATGACGTACTAAAGTAATGTATTAACCTTTGTTCATAGTGTTGACAATGAAATCAATAGTGTTAGGTCCATAAATATGCTAGACAACCTAATCTCTTTAATGTAGAATATAATCTGCATCAAACCGATTAAATTCAAAATTCCAATGTGTTTGGTTAAGTTCTTAAATTTATGTGGATTTCAATTGTACAGCGTAGTTTCCCGGCGTGATGTGTTATTTGGTAAGATCCGTGGATGATTACCATTACGTCATCCTAGACAATTGATTAACCTTTCTAATTGGTAATTGATTCATTTTAAGATAAGCCATATCTGGCAGCCATGGCCTTTTAACGTCCGTTAATTAGCCTATTGCCCAAAAGGTCCGGACAGTGTCTTTGTTTTTAATATTTTATTAATAATATATATATATATATATATATATATATATATATATATATATATATATATGCTTTATTCCAAAAGTAGCAGGGTGGCAAAACCATTTTTTTGCTTTCTAAGACAAAGCAGTGGGTTACGTTGCAACCTGGTTAGAAGTATTTTTGTATCTTCGAGACGGAGATATTATCCGACCGTTTAACCTTTTATAGCTGGCGCGGAAACCGTCAGCCAAAAGATGTTGGCATCGACACAACCTAGCTACTAGCTATTCGTCAGTGGCAATTCATTTACCAGATGCTGCTCGAATCCAGTTGTTTATTAGTTTAAACGAAAACTGTAGAAATACACCAAACCACTGCAATAACTCTGGTTACTGTCGGAACATTTAATTTAACTATTTCTCGCGATATAATGTCCCTTACGTTTTCCCACCCCCGGGGATAAAGATGTGTATCTTATCCTATCCTATAATTCTGACGTTAGTCAAATAATCTATTATAGTTTATGGAGTTGAAATCTGTTTTGAATTTACAGCCTTCAAGTCGGCGTCCCAGCCACCATTCAACTGAACATAACCGACCAAGATGGCGATCGAGTGAAATGTAGACTTGGACTCTACTTCGGTGAATGTGGCAACGCATGTGCCTTAAACTCCCAATTGGAACTAGACTCGGTACATGGAATAATTTGCATTATCAAGATTAATTGTGGCTGCTTTGTAAATTACTTATATCAGGATTTCAAAAGTAGGAAAGCTGTTGGAACACCGAAAAAAACAATTAATGTACTGTTTGGCTATACTTTACATAAGCGTTCTGTTTTCAGAGTTTTTAATAATATAATAGAGGACTGTTTATTTATGCTAAGTGTGCTCACTGTTGTTCTATGCCTGGAGGTTAACCCGGTTTCAGTCAAAGTCATGTTATCGATCTATAACGTTTTTGTACCGTGATTTCGTGTTTTAATTACCAGTCATTCATGACCGCTATGATTTGGGTATTTCGCTTCCTTCAGCTGTAGCGTCACATACGTGTTAGTGTCCTTACTAATCCCGCATGTTTCCAGGCTACTTGCCAGCTCACGTACACTCCGACAACGAACTCCACCGGGTTAGTCCCAATAGCTCTGATCGTTGAAGATTTCGTGCCAAGCAAGGATCCAGTCAGTGTGGGCAATATAGCATACGCCGGTGAAACACCTATCAGTTCCGTTCCGTTTCAATTCGTCGTTCAACGTAAGTGTAAGATAGTCCATCCCGCGATCGATTTTATTTCTGTAAAACCGACCTGTCTGCTTTAGTGGTGCAAAGTCAAATCACCAGCGGCACTTTATATTTGAACTACGCTTAATCGATTGTCTGAGGATCCGTTCGCACTCCCAACAAAGCCGACAGACGTCATAAATTGTTTTTGGTTTTCGTTCTGCATATTTTAAGTAAATAAACGATATATCTTTTACATTTGTCTTTCGCACCACCAGTATTAGGCCTATTATAACATCACATATTTGTTTATAGTTTTAGTATGTCACCTATGCCTAAATTTGACCGTTTGCGTAGTTGGTATAAGGTCACGCTAGCGGTACCGTTAGCACGCGTAAAAATTACACAAGGCCCAAGAATTCATTTATTTTTAAAAGGAACTTATCATTTTAATCGGTCGCTATAAATAAATTATATGTTTTGGTGATACGACATAAGCAGACACTTTAATTACAAGATCGCGTCATGGAAAAACGCATCATGATGTTTGTACTTTTTAAAAACCGCACATCGTAGATTATCAGCGTGAATGAGAAAAAGCAAGAGGAGATATTGGACGGCAGTCGTCAGATTACGGAGTGTTTACTGTTAACGAAGATAGAGCAGTGTGTTGTCTGTGATTGAGTCGTATCTATACACTGCTCATGCGTTGTTCGCCAAGTTCTGTGCCAACGATCCATTAATCTTTAGCGCAATGACGTTGTAACACTTGCAATCGTCAGGTAGCTCATGCCGACTGTCGTCTTTCGGTAAGACTCTTATCGGCTACTCGCCCAATGTTTGCTAAATACGATAAAAGAATTATGACATTTGAGATCCCGTGACTGAATGAATGGTTTATTGGCCCGATTCATTAACGAAATTCGATATAAAACGTTCTTAGCAATGACGGTAGCAGTGGAAACGGTCGAACAAAATTGTTATTTCGATCGAAGGGTCTGTTAAATTACGACATTATACAATTGTTACCGTTGGCCAGAACATAGAATTTTGGTTGATTATAGCCTACTCCCACGCCATAAAGTTTGAAACGAAAGATTTAGCGAAAATCTTTTAGCAATATAAACTGCAATTAAATTCCGCGGATTTTAATTGCTGGATAATAATAGTGAAGAATATTGAAAAGGGAAACGGTTGGGGTGGAGGGACCACTTTGCGAGACAATATATAATAATCGTGACTAATGAACAGTATCAGCGTAAGTACGCAACAATGACAGTTGTTTATACGCGTTGTTGTAAAAGCGATTATACAGCAAAACGCATAATGGTGTATTTATTCGTTGGCGAACACTTAAATAACTCTAATAATTATAATGAACTACGATTGCCTATTCGGTTCTTAAATGGTCGATTGATGCATATATTTAAAGAAAATTCTCTAATACCTCTGGAAATGTAGCCTTTATATACTATTAAAATTCCAGTTTATGTTTATCTAAGACCAGTATATACTACTACGAAGGGGGAATGCAACAAAACAAAATTGCTTTTTTTAAAATAATATTTTTGATCAAATTTAACACCAAAGCTGCTCAGTTTCGGGAATTACCCAGGATAGAAACATAACACAGTATTATTGCCAGAGGCTCGGTCATAAGTTTTACAAATTTATGAGGTTTCGCAGTTTTTATTTTAATATTTTGTAGTGAATTTCGAAATTATTTATATTTTATTTAGTAAAATAATAAACATGGTAATATACATGAAAATCTTTTCCTTTTCTAATTGCGATGTACTTCTTATGTGCGTCGATGTAAGTATTAAATTTATGTTGTTTGGAAATGTGTAAAGATAACATGCTTAAGTTTTAATTTTCTTTTTAGTGCAAGAAGATGATATCACAGTACAAAACAGATGCCGTAATGTTGCACCAACAGTTACCATTACCCGTGAATCTCCAGTAATCTTTGTGAAAATCAGCCGCTCATTACAAGTAACTGCCCTGGCAACTGCCTGCAATCCAAGTGACAGGTATGTGTACACCCAAACATCAGATTTTATTCCAGCACATATATTTGATTTGTGTTTATTTGCCTGAACAGTGATACACTGTTTGCATTGTAATTAGTCCGACTGAATAGTTTGGAGCTTTAATGCGTCGCTTTCCAGCTGAAGGGTTTAAGAAACAAGTAAATAATAAACAACACACTGCAATGGCTCTAGTAACCGGACACCAAGTGCGAGGTAATCTGACGATTGCCTGTGTTTTACCGACTTGTTTTTCCAATTATGGGAAATAAACATGAATATCATATCCTGTCCTAGACTTCATTAATTTAAGCGTTACTTTTTTATTTCCAATGTTGCACATTGTTTGCAACTTTTTACATGGTAATTAGTATGATGTACAATATTCTTGTCACTGGCATCATTGTCAGCTTAAAGCCTTGGTAACATCAGTATATTTTTTAGCAAATTTAAATCTAAGCAACCAACTTATGTACACCTCTTTGATTTATGGCAGTTTTTGTTTTGTTTTAAATTTTATTTGATTTATACCAGTTATGTTTTCGTTTTAAAGCTCCAAAATACAACGCAACTTTTAACTTTACATACTTTATGTTCATTTTAATTTTATTAGCGGCAGATGTCAGGTAAACTGATCATTTTCCACGAGAAAGGCCTGTGTTTATTTTCCATTTTAAGGGGTTAAAACATGAATATCATATCATATCTTACTGTTTATTGATCAAATACCTTAATTTTTCAGAATACTTGCATTCAATGGTACAGGTCCACAAGGAGTAATTCAATCTCCTATATCCATCGTGGATGGTAAAAGCTCGATAACCCTATCATGGACCCCAAACGAACAACAACTAGGACGTCATAATATTTGCTTAACAGCTCAAGATTCAAAAGGGTAAAAATAAGATTCGAAAGTAGACTAGTATTGTTGATAGCGTAATCGCCTTTACCACTAATAAATTTAACATTAGTCATATTTGGTTAGATATTTGTTTTCTTTATTTTTAACTGTAATTATTAAAAAATAACGATAAAATGTAATTGTTAAAAATTTGGGCATTTTGAAAGATAAAAATACATACCTGTGCAATTCATTTAAAATATTACTTTTAAACCTGTAAATCCTGTAATCTGGTTTAAATAAACTTGTACCTTTAAGCAATTCAACCATAAATGAACAGACCTACATTTTTTTAAGGCGACAAAATTGTTTTAATAAATTTCAGGTTGTATTCAGCTCCCGAGTGCTACGAGGTGGTTGTGGAGCAAGGTAAGTGGATAATCTGGATTCTGAATGACTCACAATTGATAAAGTTATGAAAATAAATCCGCGGTTGTTTTTATGACGTACGTTAACTATGACGAGTTGTCAAAGAATTATAAAATTGCTGAAAAGTGCCATGTTAATTGAAAATATATGTTTTAAATTTGGAATAAATGTATTATCTTTTAACCATCTTATAATTTTTCATTAAAATCTGTTTTTCTTATTTTACTTCGGGGCAAACTTTTCTAACATGAAAGTCGATAAAATTTTATATTTGTTTTATAGCCTAATTTGGATACCTTACTTTATGTCTGCCATTGCCTATAATGACAGAGTAGATAAATCAATATGTCTCTAATATAAGAAATAATTTTGCTTTGATATTATCCTAGCTGGTTCCCTTGATATATATATTCATATTTACCCTTTACCATGTTGTTATTAAAAATTAAAAATTACCATGTTGTTATTTAACATTAAGGTCAATAAGCCTTATCCTACTTCTTTCAATAACGTTTTTTTCTGACAAACTCATTGTATTGGAAACATATAAAGTTACCAGTGGAGGTAATCTTATCAAAGAAATAATTACAGAATTGAAATATTGCCATGGGATTAGTGGTACCGAGTACATTACATTCGACCATTTTCATTATACATTCGCTGGGGGTTGTCACTACCAACTGGCGTTAACTACGTTTGATCCTGCATATGCCATAACGGCCAATCTTCAACCTTTCAACATTTCGGTAATGAGTTCCTTGATATATTCGTATGAATTTTAAGAAATTGACTTATGATAAACTAACCTTAATATTTTTGCAAAATACATAGTAAAATCCATTTTTATATTATTTAAGTAAAGAAGGCAACATTGGACAGATAGGTTCTTTGTTCGATCTTCAACATTTATACTCTTTACATCATTGTACCCCCAGTAATAAACATGAGCATCCAACCTAGTTATTGTGAGATCTTCTACAGTCTTATAAACATTTGTAAAATGTATCTTTTAATTCATATACAGTATTTGTGCCGAAGTTTATAAAAAATGTCAATTTAAGCACAATTATGTAACATTATAAACATGTAATTTGGACCCTTTCGAAATACCTGATATTCTGTTTTATTTTTTAAATTAATAAAAAAATGTGTTGAGGCAGAAAGTATTGATATAGTGAAATATTTACCCAACTTCTGCAGGTCACCAATGAACTAGATCGAGGTGGTCAGCCTAGGATATCGGCGGTTAAAATAACCGTGGCTCAACGATTCGTCGAAATACATAGAAACAGAAGAGTGGTTGTAAGTTGGCTTGATGGATATTTCACACCAATAATGTTACCTTACCATTGAGGATGTTTTTTTGTATAAAAAAATAAAACATACAACAGTTTTTTTTCCAAATTAATGTAAAACTTTCTTAAACAGGCTATGTGACTGGGATAAGGGGTTTTTTTTAGGGATAAAATACGTTTATTGGAAAAACCATATTTGTAAACCTATTGTTTTGCCAAGGGTGAAAATGGGATATATATGTTGCGGGTTCATTTTTAGTTTAAGTCATCATAAGCCAACCCAAAATTATTCTTTTGTTTAAATAGTTTTAAGTCCTATTAGTATTAGTTTATATCAGGGATGCAAAAAAAACTTTCCAACCCTGGTATCCATTTTAATGAAGCATTTTCTTATTGATCTTAATGCCTTTATACAGTACTTTTCAAAAAACTGTTTTAATGTAACAAATTATTACTGATTATTAAATAGTAGCATTTTGATAAAGATTAATTGACATTAATTCATTTTTTACACATTAAATACAGATTGACGGAGTAAGAGAAATTTGGCCCGTTAACTACCCTGGCTTCCTAATGGACATGCGTGGACGGTTCATCACACTAACAACCACATCGGGAGTGGTGGTCAAGTATGATGGGGCAGCAAGATTTAGTATTGGACTACCTCCTCAGTATTCTGGCCTCGTTCAAGGTAATGTTAAACAAAAAAGCTGTGAGCTGCTAATCAGAATAACCTATATAATAGGATAGGATATTCATGTTTATCCCTGTGAATGGCAAAACCAAGGGGGTTATCCTGACTATATGAAAAGTTAGATTACTGATGTCCAACATTGGGGTACCCGAGCTTTTGCATTGTGTTATATTTTGTTAACGGATTAAACCACAGTTGTTGTTTAGCTGATTCAGCAATGTTAAAGTGTTTATGTTGTTATATTATTCTGGCTCTAAAATTTTACACTTTCATCACCCATGACTTCATCTTGCATATCCGTTGCTGTGTTTGCACAATGTTGCAATTGGTGTTGTGAAAAAACAATATTGTTGGTATGATTACTGCCCAAGGCTTCGAGCTTAGACTACACAGGCACGATTTTTCATTAGTGGATTGTGTTTTGTTGTAATTTGACCAAGTATTTCACCTTCTTATCTTTGGGTTTTGTGGGAAAACCTTTAGCATTTAGAACCTAGCCGTTCGCAATCTGTTTTTCACAAATCATGTTTACGGAATGCAGCATATATAGCGAGACAAACCATAGCATAGGTAGCTCAAATGTCACTTTGTAACTTAATAAGATTGATACTTTTTAAATAACAGGTTATATAAAAATTTACAACCTTGATTTGAAAAAAAAGTTTTAATTAATGGGGACAATCCTTTACAGCAAAGTAAAATTCGCCTTTTTGGTAAATACACATGTTAAAAATTTGATTTTTATAAGGTTAACAGTTAACGACACTATGTGCAGCGCACTTTGTTATCCTTTTTCTTTAAATTCGCATTTGCTTTTTACCTCATAATTCCATAGGCTACGATACAAACCGTCTAAAACATTCATTTGAAGCTGGAATAGTTTTATCCAATAGGATCCGTATGCTTTTGATATCACCATTTAACGAAAGAGTACTATTGAAGTAGTAATCTAAAAAAACTGTGTTTGTGTTTGTAAACGTGAAAATGTGTTTCCAATGTGTGTAAAGTGAGTTGGCTAGGTTACGCATACTATCAACTCGCACACATGTGGTAGGCCTAATACACGTTTTGTGATGATTATCGTTGGTATTATTACATCATAACCAAGTACCAGTTAATAATTATAACCAATGTAGTACAAAGCCTATACTTATATGACACCTATAATTCTACTGTGGTTTATCAATCATTTTAAACTGTGTTTTATCAAATAGTTATTATTTGATTTTTACGTTTAAACTTTAGGAGTAAAATGTTATCAATTTGAATCAGAACGCAAGATATTATTTTAGAAATTAGATAACCGTAATTTTAAAAGCACTGTGTGAATTGAATGAGTGGCAGCCATTAGATGGCGATATAGAGCAGAGTTTACAACCGAAGATATCATAAGCTTGATTGGGAAATGTCAACAAACTTGTTACTTATTCAAGATAATTTTTCGGCTCATCTATCACTACCATTATATTCCACTGCATTTAGAGTTATGCACGTAAAGAACCCTGAACTTTTACATGCATTTGTACACTTTAAAGGCTTGAATACCAGGTCTTTTATTTGATAACATGTTGAAAAAATATATAAAAGATGCAGAAAATTGACCCGAACATTTCTACTCCAGGTTTGTGTGGGAACATGAATGGAGTGGCAGGAGACGAATTCATCGATGACCGCAGGAAAACAAGCATCCCTGCCGTGATGGGCCCGTTGCAATTCGGAAACAGATTTATCCTGGGAAGGTATGACCTTTTAGATGAATAACAATAAGAGATTGTGTTAAAAAGGACATGATTGTTAATCCCAACCGAACAATGTAAACATGCTTTTAAGCTGCAGCTATATGTCCGGAGACTGCCTAGTTTTTACCTTAAATGAACCCGTACAAACGCCACTCAATGTGGAGCAATTGGTAATTGCGGAAATTTTAATCCAAACCGTCTAATGTAAACATTCTTAAGCTGCGGCTAAATGTCAGCAGAATTCTTCATAGTTTTTACCTAAATGAACTCTTACAAACCTCATTCAATCTGCAGCAATCGTTAATTTAGGAATTTAATTAAATAGTAGCCTAAGCACACAGTCGATGTACAATTAGTTGGTTTCAATACAACAACCTTTTGGTTGACAGTGCAACAAATGAATAAACCATGTGAAAGAACATTTTTTTTTTGTATTATGTGTGCATGAAATTATATAAAAAATTTGCTTGAGTATTTTACTTCATTCTCGTATTAATGATCAAATTGGATTGGTGACTTATTTTCTTGCTAGGTGGTAGCAGAGAGTAATATTCTTATTCTAATGACTAAGTGCCATGTTAGATTATGAGGGTAGAGAAATCTACATTGAGAAATTTTGCACGGTTAATGATGTTGAAATATTAAATTCTGAGTGTTGGAATATTTTTTATTCTTTTGTCAAATAGCTTATGTCCACTGGCCAGTTGGCGAACCTACATTGCCTACAGTATCATTACCTTAGCTCATTAAAGACTGGTATTAACGAGAAATCAAAATATTAATAAGCATACGTTCATTTGCAGTAGTTTATCTATTTACTCTGTTAATATTAATTTAATCCTTCAGTATCATGTTGATGTAATTTAAACAAAATCATTTTTAGTTGCAACGTACCAATCGTACTACACGATGAATGCACTCGACCCCAAAACGCTGCAAACGCACTGGCTTGCTCACTGCTTACTTCACCACCCGGTTGTTTTTCTGCGTGTCACAGAATTTTGTCTCCAGATCCATTTTACCAGGTAAAGACCCTTTTTTTTAAATGTGGATCCGAGTATTAATAAATTTAGTAAACCTAAAAATGTACCTTAAGGTAAATCGTGTATGCTAAAAATTCTTATAATCATTTTTAACACCCAGCGGAGTGAGAGTGGCAACAAGATTATAGTCCCCCAATTAAGGGTCCAAAAGAAACAATAAGAGTTTCTGTAGTAACCTGTGGTTCCTTGTTTGTTACGGCTGTGCTCCTTGTGGTTAGAATCTGTACCATTCGCTCCAGGCATGTTATGGGTGGTTGAAATACATGCCAAGAGTTTTCTAAATTTGGAATTTCCTAATAAAATTTGGATCATGGTTATCGGAAAATTAATATTTATGTAAATATTTTTCAAAACATTGATTAAACTCCCCTGACCAAGGAATGTTGGGGTAACCACATAGGTTTCCACACCCATCAGAAATAAATGATTCTTTTTACTCGTAATTGTTTTGTAAGTGATTAGCTGAAATGTTATTGGATCAGATACTTTTGTTTAACCCCAGGGTTGGAGACAACAATGATCAAACAGGTAATCCTCAGATCACCTTCGAAAGCTGTGCTCTTGCCATGTTTTTAATATTCATTATTACTTTCTGACCCATTTTTTAACACCCCTAGGTTTTCCCATTCACAAGAATAAATATAAAAAAATCCTATTTTATCCTAACTTTTTAAAAGGTTTATTTGAAATACTTATCATGGTTTACCCATCCTACAGAGTTGTATAGCAGCTCTATGCAGGAGCAGGGTGTACCAACGCACTGTGTTGAACATTCAAATTGGCGCCTATGCGGATGCATGTCAAGCGGAAGGAGCTGTAATATGTGATTGGCGGCAACGAATTGGCGCAGGTGGATCGATATTAGTTTGATATTAGCGCAGCTTTATTTTAAATGTAGTATTGTTTTAGTTTCGTATTATTTTTATGTACAATTATTTTAATATATTTAAACTAATACATTTTGTATTGTTGTGAACATTTTTGGCAATGGTATTGAGATAATCTATATTTGAAGTGATCTTCTTCTTTATAATTCTAATATTTAACTATTTTACAAAATTCAAATCACTCTTTAAATGCTTGGCCGCTAATTGTAAACTGTGCCTTTTACATCTGGTTTTATAAGGATAACAAAATAACTCATCATACCAACACGACATTTTGGAACTTCCCATTGTTCGCCTTAAGCATATATCGATTTTGAGGTCAGATAATGAAAACTCTGATTGCAGCAATGGAATGCTTGCCGAACTCTCGCTACGTGGCCTGCAGTATGTCGGAACCACAAACCTGTGCCAATCTGAATGCGCCGCCACTTGCTACAACCTCCTGTGTAGAAGGTGATTCTTGTTTACTAGTATTAAGACATATTTTAATTAGCAATTTATTTATATTTTTCCTTTTTTATTTATATCTAATTTTATTTTTATTATAAATTTAATTTAGTAGTTTGTGTCATTAGTTAGGTGTAAGTTTGTGTGAATTTATTATGGCAAAGATTTTGGTATGTTCACTTGCTCAAAATATTGGTGTGTTTTGGTAAAACTCTTATTATTTTTACAAATTTACCTTAATTATAGGTTGTCAGTGTGACGAAGGTTACGTGCTGTCTGGTGACCAATGCGTTCACACAGACCAATGTGGATGCTTTATACAAGGGAAATATAGATTGCCAGGTATCCTGCCAAATATCTGCTCCGGGTAGCTTTATCCTCATTTTCAAGTAGTATCCCTTTATCCAAATTTTAATATAATCAAAATATAATGCAATAGTATGGTTTGTTTCATGGAAAATTTGTTAATACAAGGCTTTTTAACAACTATCCTGTACCCTTATGTCATTCCATTTTTTCTTGTGGCCCATATTATGCCACTGCAAAAGCTAATAATCCTGTGGTCGTGTAGTAATGTGGTAGATTCTAGATTTTAACACCACTGCAAATTACCACCATCAATGAAAAACGTTTATTCCCATCCACTGTACAGGTTTTGTGTACCGCACCAGTGACTGCTTGCACCAGTGCACATGCATCGGCGTAAACGGAACGTCATGTATTCCGGCACCTCCTTGTTACAGTCACGAACAATGTGGGGTCGGCCCAGATGGTTTCAGTAGATGCTTCGAAAGAACTGTGGTAAGTTAAGCAGGGTAATTTTATTCATTTTATGATCGGGTTCTTTCATTTTATCACCATGGTTGAAAAAAATCCTGGATCAAGCCTGGGCGGTATCCGTTTGCTTTATCTCTTGCTTGTATTGCTAGTACAACATGCCATTGGGCATAATTACTCTTACTCTTTATACCTGTTATACAGTCTGTATTTAATTACAGGTTTAAGCTAGTGTAGTTATGCCGATTTTTTTCTGTTTCCTTTGTTTACTCGGATGTGCCATTTTTCTTTAATTAAATAATGGAACAAAAAGAATAAAAATTTTAAGTGTAGAGGAGTATTGCATGTCATGGTACTTTAATCCTCCTACCACAAAAAATAGACTTTGTGTTTTCTACGAAACATAATTGTGTTATTGTTCATTTAATCTGATATCAAAAATAAACTAATCACAACAACAATATATGTTCGTATTATCTTTAGAGCTTATTTCGTTACCTTAAACTATTGTTTAATGTGCAGTTACCATCGACATGCCATGCATTGGGAGATCCACATCATAAAACTTTTGATGGAGCTGCATTTGATTCCATGTCCACCTGCGCTCATGTGATGGTTAGGTAAGAAATTATATTGCTATTGTCTGGAATCAACGCTTGGTTATAAACCAGTAGTCATTGGAGGTGTTTTGTATGAGGTGACATGCTAGAAAAAAATACTTCCAAGTCCTAATATAACTAACTAATTGATATCAGAAATATTTGTAAAATTGTTTTATATTTTACTTATGGGTGCAGCGTTTGCAAGCATAGCTTCAACCTATTAGACAAAAAATAAGTTACTTTGTTGTGTGCAGTAGACTGTAGGCTTGTGGTAACAATCACTCTAAATTTGGAATGTTAAAATATTACACATTACAATACAGAGCTTTCTCTCACAAAATTTTAATTACACTAAAAGTAGCACTATAGTGATCTCTAACTAATTTTAATGATAACACCAAATCGCTGATCCTTTACACCATGTTGCCCATTAAATTGTGAAGCATTTCCATTTCCAAGATATTAATCTGATTTCACTTGACTGACTTAAGGATACTGTCACAACGATCACTGCTTCCTGTATTCGTGATGCAGTTTAGACATTTTTGATCTAACATACTATTGGCCCCATTGTAGTACCAAGACACCCCCCCCCCCAACTAAACTAAACGTTTTTTCAGATCCCGATCCGATTCCACAATCACCCCCTTCTCAGTGATAGCGATAAACGACCAGCCTCGGATAAACCACACGGTGTCTCATGTTACAGAGGTCCATATCGTTGTGGGGGTGAATCAAACCACTCGCATCACATTAAGCCAGGGTCCTGTTGTCTTGGTAATGAAAACTTTTCCACTTTTAGTGTTCATACGCATTTTGTATTTTTTACTTGATTTAATAACTATAAGGATATTTTGTCTTTTGTATTAAGAGAGAAAATTGCATCTATGTTATATATATATATATATATATGATAGCCAATTTATTGCTGGGTATAATTTACATTCTGTTTCCTTTCATTTTTCTGTTGATAGATTGTGTTCTTCTATCATTTTATACCCCTTACATATATTTCAGCATTCTAATTCTCCATAAAACAAAATCTAAGGTCAACTTTTATGGTTGTACATTTATAAATATTAATGTATTTTAAACTCGATGCATTGCAAAGTGTTAATTGTACCTTACAAACCAAAAAAGGTTTCAAAAGCACACTGAAAATACTTGATTTTAATTTTTTAGGTCAGTTTTTAATAAACTATTACTATCTGGAATAATTCTCCACGGGTTGAATTTCACTGTATCAACTTTCATTTTTCTCAAGCATACAGAGCAACTGATGTTAGAATAATCAGTTTATCTTTTTTAGGTTAATGGTGCAATTGTTTACCCTGGAACCCCTTTTAATGGGTTTAGTTTAAGAAAAGTGGGAGTGTTCGTCATTGTGGCATTTGACTTCGGTTTGGTGGTACGATGGGATGGTATTGACCGGTAAGATTTGATAAAAATGTTGTTACAAATTGTAACCCAAACTAAATGGATAATTAATGTTAAGATTTAATTAAACTGGTGATTTAATTAAAAAGTATCCAATAGTTAAATTCAAAAATTTCAATTGTTGAATACAATACTGCAATAAATTTATAAAATTGAGCAAATTGTCCTATAGACATTTATATTTCACCCAAAAGTACACATGCATCTCTTATTCAAATCGACCAATATAAAATAAGATTAAAGATTAGCGGCAGAGTTGAGATAATTCTGAGATTGGACCCCCTTTAGTTAAAATGTATATCTTTTAAACTGCTACCTGATGTTGCATTAAACTTAAACTCCATTTAATAATTTGTCACAATCAAGATTTGAAAAATCTATTTCCCTTCTAGCTCAAAAGACTGCTTGAATCTTGCTCTAAATGACATATAAAATCTCTTTCCATTTAACCTCTCAGACTGAGGATATCGGCCTGGAGTCCCCTCAGCAGACATGTTGAGGGTTTGTGCGGAAATTATGACGGGGACGCCAGTAATGACTTCGCAGCTGCTAACGGTGGGGGGTTGATCACTGATGTTGACAAGTTCGTCAACAGTTGGATGGTGACTGGGATCGATATTAACGGGTAAAAAAGCCTATTCCTTTAACAAACCATAGTGTTAGATTATACCAGAATTATATTATGTTTAATTTAAAAGACACTACAACATGTGCTTTACAGTACACAGTATTTACAATTTTTTTCTTTGTAGGAACCACTACCCTATTCCTCCACGAAATCGAACTGAAATTTGCCGATTAAAGGGCTTCACTGGGGAGGCTCTTGTGACTTGTGTCAATACTCTTCAAGCATCCAATGAAAGGTAGGCAAAATATTGTTAATTGCTATTCCAACAAAGTTATTTAATGTCACCTGTGAGGTTAAACAGTCGCATCATTTTTACTCGTAATACCGTGTGATTTAACAGAAATGTTTTAACTAGTATAATCTTGCCATTTTTACTTGCCTCCTTTACGTTAAATATCAGCTATTACTCTTTAATGATATGTGGGGATAAAAAAAATAACTAAACTATTTAATTATCCATATTATATACTTAAACAAAATGGTAAACCGAAACAGATAGATAGATCCACTGTTTTGACCTTATATGATTTTTTCAGAATTCTATTTTTTGTTTTCAGTTGCCGTCCCAGGCGTGCGGGTGATATTGTCTCCACTTGTGATTCAATCGAAACGGCGAGCTACAGACAGGCATGCTCCATAATCACCGACCCATCCGGCCCCTTTTTACCTTGTCATGGTATAATCGACCCGATTCAGACGTTTCAAGACTGTGTGTTTGATCTATGTGCTTACCAGGGCAACCAGTCATTCATGGTAAATAGTTTTTTAGCTCTTTTATTTCAAGTTTTAGGTTTCTCCATACATATTCTCCAGCGAAATGACTTAATTTATCCAAAACTTACCCTATATTTATATCCATTACAATAAAATAGTAGGGATTACCATAAAACAGGCAAATGTCAGATTATCTTGTGCTCACGTCCGGGCTACTACAGATAAGCCCAATAAACCCCTCTGTTCTTATTTCCAAAGGAACGAATCCTGGCTTCATATGATTACGACTGCAGAGAAAACAATGTGTCCGTTGTTGGATGGAGGGATGTTGTGGACATGCGTAAGTCCTTCACTTGATATTCAGCTAAATCTTAGTAAATACATTTATATACCAAATTATTTTTACTTGATCATGTGTAAATTTCATTGGAATTATTAATATAACTTAACTGTTTTTTTATTGGTTCAAATTGTCCCATGGTGAAGTACAACCCCTAAGGGTTTCCATGCTGAAACAAAACATAATGCATTTTTGCTTATATTCAGTTTTCTTATCCACAACACGACACGGCTGGTTGAGTTTGTTAATATTGCACCGTTATTAAACTGGTATACTAGATGCCTCACCTAAACACCACATTCAACTTAATGTTTAAAGAAACAAAAAAACCTCAATGATACTTGTCTTCCTTAGCGTTCCAGTGTGGGGCTAACTCAGTATTCAGCACGTGTATGAACCAGTGCCAGTCCACATGTTCAGATCCTGGTGGACGACTTTGTGAAGCCGAACTGGATTTAGGAAACCACTGCGTTGAAGGTTCGTTTCGGTGTGCCTGGGTTTCATGGTCAGTCTGTTAAAAAATAAAGCTGTGCTTATACTCAGATTTTAATAACCCATTGCAAAGAAATCGGTTGACGGTTTCTTCGCAATTGTTCTGTCAGTTTGCGGGTTTTCTGTAATATAAATATTTAAAAACTTATTAAATATACATAGCTTTGTATTTAATAGCTACTAAAAGTACCGTACACGGGTTTTTTGTTTTAGTGTATGTTCGTTGGTTTTGTCTTTTCCTGTTCAGGTCTTATGATTTGTTCCACTGCGTTTTTGTTACAAGGACTAAAAAGAATAAAACTAAAGTAAACTGTCTAACTCTAAACAATACAAATACACCAGAATAGTGCATGATACAAAATGAGTTTAGTATAATGTGCACAAACTGACTTTATTTTCCCTTGTATCTCTCCAGGCTGCCAATGTGCTGATGGTTTCGTTCAATTAAACAACGGAAGTGGTTGCATCCCACAAGAACTATGCGGTTGTGTTGTGTACAGCAGATACCAACTTAAAGGTAGGTTTAAATGTACGATATTCTGTTGAGTATAAAGTAGTCTTGCAATTTACATCCTCTCAGTGTTTATGGATACACCTTTCTGTTTATTTTAAGTTTACTTTGTACCTGCAAGAGGCAGGCTTTGTGGTCAACTGTAATATTTCCCCTCAGCTGTTTGCCTAATTGTTTTCATTATGATTATTAATTATGTCTTAGATGTTTTCTATTAAATTATTACAGAAATTAAGTTTGAATAACTTGTGGCATCATTTAATAAATACACCTTTTTTATTATCTTCGAAGAGGATAGGATCCTTATGTTTATCTCTAGGATGAACAAAAACAGTATTAGATGCATAGTTAACCATCAAAATAGCTCATGCTCACAGATTTTATTTACTGGGACTATTACAATGTGTGCCAAATGGTAAACCTTACTGAAGTTATTTTTAACTAATTAAACCAAAGTGTTCAGGCAACAATCTTTAACTGCCTTACCTCAGTATAGAATTAACCAGTTCGCTGGGTTTGATCCAACCACCTTATGACTTACAGGCTAAAGAGCTAACCGGCCATACTCTGGCATACATCACTCTGTCGGTGTCCACGGTATATCACCTATCCTGCCTCTACTTAGACAACTTCTTTTAATATTTCAAGGTTTCATTTATCGACGCAAAAATTGCAGTGAAGAGTGTGTATGTCTGGGCAATAACCAAGTGCAGTGCAGGAATGTCTCAAGTTGTAAGATCAACTTAAACTGCGTGACTGATTCAGCTGGCTACCAACGATGTGATGGCAGATTGAGGGTTGGTATTGCTGATTTGCATTTACCACTAATATTTACCGAAGATTTTTATTTATATATGAGGTATAAAATGGCATGGCTTTAAGCAAGAGCTTCATTTATTTTTGTCATGCACCTTATTCTTTTAGTTCATGCTTTAAAAAAGCATGGGAATACTTACATGACATAGCATACTTTATTATCATTAACATCGCATTAATTGTTCACTGAAAATCCATTAGGTACAGTAATTATTGTGCAACTGTGGCATTTCCGTGACATTCTGAATCATCTAAATTTGGGTTGGTTTTGCTTATTTTGGCATTTGTAATTCTTATGCAATGTAGCTTTTCTCAGATCTTTTCATCTCATTAAAAAAGTAAGCATGTGAGTTTTAATAAATATTATTTACACATTACCATATCTCTTTTCATATGTTTGTTTAAACTTAATATGGAGTTGATTTCCATGTCAAAAGCAATGTCACTTCAATTTTTAGAGACGAGCCACTTGCAAAGCGGTCACTGATCCTCATTACATGACGTTCGATAAGACAAGATACGATTCGATGGGCACTTGCGCGTACATCATGATAAGGTTCGTTCCTGTTTCCTTGACACTTACATATTTTATTGATATATTCATTTTTAGAATACTTTTTTTAATTTTAATGAATTGAACAAATACACCAAATCATGTAATTTGTACCATGCATGACTAAAGTAATGTAAAAAGATATTTATTACATGCATCTTGTAATGGGTAATTTTTTTATTTTTTTATTCTTTACAGTAATGGTAAAACTAAAGAGTGGTTATCACATGGCCAATTGGCTCCAAGTGCCTTGCCCAAGGACACAACTATCCACCCATCTCGTTGTTTTAATCTCTCAATTTCACCATTATATAGCTACTAAAAAGGGGTTTGTTTAATCCTTAGGATGTCCTGTATGAATTGACAAATATCGTATGTTAAAAAAATACATATTTGGTCGTTTTGAAAAAAAATTATTCTCTTTATGTATCACCTCTAAAAATATACATTTGTGATCATGATTTTAATCTCTTAAATCAAAATAAACCAATCATCCCCACAGAAACAAGGTCCGATCGACAGCCCCCAAC
>CH003028.1:330982-362933 GCA_000149265.1 Ciona savignyi
ACCATTTTAATTCAACCCATTAATCCACTGGGTTCAGACATTATATGCTGCTTTACACCAATCGACTAAGCCAGTGACTGGTTTCATTCCAACAACCTTTAAACGGAAATTTGACGCATCAGGCCACTTAAATATGTATCAGAACTATATAATCTCTTGACCTTAAAGAATGAAACTTTTACGGTGTACACTACATATTAATGAAACTAGATCGTTTAACCCCAGTTTTAGCTCTATTATGGACATCTAACCAAGTGCTTAATGACTATTGCCTTAACTAAGTGGCTTGTAATTGATCCTTCCAAATTATCATATTGACAAATATTAAACGTGCTGAATAGTTTCTGCAGCCCGACTGTGAGCACATGGTATTCTTTTACCAGTGTTATATCAAGTGTTGCTTTCTGCGCTACAATAGATTAGAATATAGAATTCCAGTACTAATTTCCCCATACAATTTTGCTCTGCTAGGTCCAAGGCTTATGTGGCAACATGAATGGAATAGCTGAAGACGATCTGATGCTTAGAAACGGAAGTGCGTCGCAATCGGTGCAAGAGTTTGCATCACAATTTGATGCTGAAACTTGTACCACACTATCGGATGAACCACCCGAACCATTATGCACTGATGAACAGAAAATAACTTGGTAAGATTTTACCGACAGTACTTCACTCTGATAACTCCATCTTGGGTGTATTGGTTATGCACCTTGTTCGTAAATACACCATTTCTAGCTTCGATACCCACTCTGACCCTCTAAAATCATCGATTTTCTTTCCCCATTAAAGCAGGTTGACCATTTAATATGGGAGTAGTGGATGTAAATTAAAAAAATGTTTTTGAAATGTAATGGCCGAACATTACATCAGTATTACTGGGTCTTCAGTTTTATACAGATATTAGGAAAATGGGCGTGAAAACCTTTATTACAATGTCTGGGTGTCACAGTATATTGGTGAAAAGTGATCTTCCAGTACGAACCAACATGGTTTTTAACATTGTAATTCCAGGTCCTCAAACTCAATGTGTGGAATGCTGAAGAACAGAGATGGAGCATTGCAAGCTTGCAACAGGGTCATACGATTCTCCACCACTATAAGGCACTTTAACCAGTGTATTGCGGATATGTGCTCGAGTCAAGGGGACAATGCAACTCTTACTCAGGTATTTGCCTTGTCAATAAACTTCCCTTTCCTGTGGTCTTTTTAAACTGATTAAATAAAGTTTTGATTTCACTGGGTTGATATGAGTAGTGTGAATTTTCTTTTCCCATATGTACGTATAATGAGCTTAATATGTAGAAGTATCGACAGTCTGCATTCAAACGATTGTAAGATCGAACCCAGCCACTGGTTAGATGATTGCGTCCATGATAAGGCAATTAGAGGAAGTTCTAGTGGAGTAATTGATTGTAATAACAATGAAGGAAAGTCTCAATTATACAAACAAACTGCAAAAGTTTTTATAACCCCACAGTGGGCACGGGGTAGTCTGATGATTGCTCGTGCATTAAGGCCCTGCAGTTGACACATTAATAAGAATAGGTAAAAACCCAATTCTATTATCCCTTCTCTACTGTAATAGAACTAAAAAATAAATCATGTTTCGTATAAGCTCTGTGCCAAACCGAATAAACATTTTTAAAATCTCCAAAATAATCCCACCTATTTATATACTGTCCGAAATGATAATAAGTTGTGTGTATGGAATTGTATTCACAGGTTTAAACATCCATTTTACAGGCAATAGAATCCTATGCACATGTTTGCCTTTCAAACGCAATCCAGCTCTGCAACTGGCGTGAAGCTACTGGTGTAAGATCAGCTAATGTCTCCATGTGCGGTGCTAATTCACATTACGATGATTGCGCCTCTGCCTGTCCTGCTACGTGTGGTGTTGTTCCGTTCCCACAAAGGTAAGAAGAGTATTTGTCTAACTTTACAGTATTTTAACATGCATCTTGATACTATACTGAAAACAAACTATGCAAGGTTTATTTTCCAATGCATGAATATTAAAAATAGGATGTGCAGAAATGCGAAAATGACAGTTGTTATTGCCTATGGGTATTCGAAATTTTTAATTTACACGGCTCAGCTCTGTAATACAGTCCCATGTTGTAACTATACCTTTGATTTTTGTATCTTGCATCCTATTGGACTATTTAGTTGGAACAATGTCTGCTAATTGTTTTTCCAAAAAACACTTACAAACACAACTAGTGAGTTGTGAACATGTAACCCTCTGGCTGTGTCAAATCGCTACCACAGTATTAAACTGTTTTATCATTTTCATACCTAAGATACTAAGTAAAATCAAGCGTTAAACAAGTGCATTTTTTCCAACACAGTTGCCCCATGCTAGAGAGTTGTGTGTGCAACAATGGTTTTATATTGCAAGGTGAACAGTGCGTGGCAAATGCAGAATGTAATTGCCAAGTAAAAGATACTCTAGTGACCTATGGTAAGCCGTTTAACTTTGAATCACTGATGAATGCTAAAAAACTGGAATATTTCAGCATATCTTTTTTTCCATTATTTAGTCTTTATAAAAATTGGTACTCTTTTATCATTTTAATTACTGCAACACTAAAGGTTTAAAACCTTTTTTGTATACTAAAAAAAATTAGTTTACTAATATCCTTACTGCTAAAATTCTCTTTTAAATTAGCGACAGAAGACATTTTGTACTCAACTATGTAAGATAAATAAAAATTACTTTTTTTCCGAATCCATAGCATCAAAATTAGTTTTTTTCCAAATTAAAAATGAACCAATATAATCCCAAAACCAGGTACACGGTATCTAACATCCAACTGCCAGATTGAATGTACTTGCTATGGAGATAACAAGACAACATGTAACGAGGTCAACGGCTGTTCAGCCACACAAGAATGCATAGAACAGAATGGAATGCAGTCCTGCAAGAAGCGGCAAAATGTAAGATTTTCTGTGAAAATGTATATTTAGGTTTCTTCTTTTTTTTTTACTGGTCCCAGTTTTAATTGTATGATGGGCTTGTCGCTAAGTCTGATTTTTTTGTGTTTATATATTTATATAGGAGTGGTATATGAATCGGTCGCGTTAACCATTTGGCCACCTGACCGTTCATTTTTTGGTTTTTATGGAAATGTCTTGTATATTTAGATTTAGATTTACGTCTGGTTGTTTTGTCTTATGTTAAACCATGTGTATGCATCGTTTAACTCATATAGTTTTGTGGGTTTTCTTTTTAAAATTTATTCATACTATTTTCTTTTTAGTTGTATCTAAAGAGACATAAACAAAACTAAATCAATGATTTTATGAGGTTATCTTGAAAGTTGCGATTATTGTAGTATTCCCATTTGTTAAAGACATGTGTTATTTTTAGTGTGTTGTTTATGATGGAGACGTTCTTTAGGTTTAGTAAAACCCATTGACCAATTTTATTTGATTGTATGCTTTATTTCAGACACGCGCAACATGCACATATATTGGTGGCTCTCATTACACCACTTTCGATGGCTACACATATGCTGGGCTACCAAACTGTGGTTATACACTTATCAGGTGAATGATTGGTTTGCAATCCAAAGCAAAATGATTTGGGAAATAAAAGATGTATAAAATGTTATTTTAAAAGTGTGGAATTAATTTTTTTTTACTCATTTACCTTTTTTTCATTTTCAGGTCCAATTTATTTGAAGTTTATGTCAATGATGATAGCGTAAATGACAACCCTTCAACTCCGCGTGAAATTGGAGTTAGGACGAACACCAACTTGTGGGCACTAGTGACAAGATATAGTGTTACGGTGGGTGAATTAATGTGGCCAGTTTAGCTGTCAAATGTGCATTTTTAGGGATTATCATGGAAAAAAGTAACGGTGTTGAAATAGGTTATTGGTTGAACTGACTGTTTTGTGTATTATATATTAAAACATATATCCCAGTTATGTGCTTAAGCTTATTAATAATAATGCATTTAAAACTTGGACAAATAAATATATTCATTAAATTTGTGGCAATCTGATGACAAGTATTTTTGTTGTGAAAGGTTCCAACCTGGCACTAAATAATGACACTTGTGATACTCGGACAATTGCCATGTTATGTTAACCTTTGTTTAGTAGTAATATATATTTAGATTCAGCTTAAGACTTTTTTCTGTAAGATTCAGATTCTCAATAAAAATAGTCTTCACTCAATTTTTATTGAAAGAAAACATGTTTTGCTCTTATTTGTCTTTAATACACATTTAAACAAAAAAACTTTTATTCGCTTTATTACTACATTAGTGTCATCCTTAGCAAAACATTAGTAGTTAGTTCATTCCTGACACAAAACCTCATAGCATGTTTATCCCTGTTTTTAATTTTTTGGTGAATAACAACGTATGCTCCACAGGTGAATGGATACAGGATACTTCCAGGCAGCCAACGTGATGGTGTAAATGTAACAAAAGTTGGTGACCTTATGGTTGTTTCTTTTCCTTTCTCTCTGGTTCTCAGGCGGGATAGTTACGAATTGTAAGTGCTAAAAAAAGAAAATCACAAATTTTCAGAGAATGATTTTAAACTTGTTATTTTTTGCTTTTCAAAACAAATCGAAAAAAATATGCTATTATGGATTTAATATGGAATATTCAATCCAAAAAATTGTTAAAAATTTTTGTTTTTAAATATCCAAAGGGGCAAAAAAAATGAGGTAAAAATACCCTTTTAAGTTATCTTTCGTACGTCTCAGATTGCAACTTGATGTATCAAGCCCAGCAACACAGAACATGGAAGGACTGTGTGGAGATTTTGACGGTGATTCCACAAATGATGGTATGGAAAATGCAGCATGGCGGAACAATTCATCTCAAATAAGGTATGTTTGGTATTAGTGTACTATTTTGTGAATTTTGTTTGTCCCACCAGTTAGCTTAATAGGTAAGATGCCCAGTAGTCTGCAAAAAGCCAAAAGGTTGTTGGATCGAAACCAGACACTGACTCGACAATTGTCCTTTGACATGGCACTTAGCAGTAAACCAAAACTAAAGAATCAATTATATAGTCCTCTTAATCGTATATAATACACTGCTATTTTTTCTGTAAAACAGCCAAGTTTAAACAAAAGGGTAGAAGCTTTGCAACATATAATGACTCTCCTTTGTCATACGAACGGCAACCCAAAATGCTGCGACACACTGGTTAGCAAGCACAGGTGTTTATCAAAACCAAAGTATTATTCCCTTACATAGATGCGAATTAACACCACCACCACTTACACCCCCTTGCACCGGCTCGAATTTAACGAGAGCGCGTGATAACTGCAATTTACTTCTCGACGGGGATGGCCCGTTCGGTGCCTGCCACGATTTTGTGGACCCTCGCGCGGCGTTCGAGTCGTGCGTGCGTCAGTCGTGCAAAAGCGGACACAATCAGGCGTCGGAAATGATAGCGGTCACCACATACGCTGATCGGTGCCGAAATGAAGGCGGGCCTCCAGGGCTGTTGGATCCAGCAAGTAAAGAAGAATTTCTGATTATTAAATTTTGTTTACTGGTAGTATGCAAACTATCAGTGATTGCTCGATGTACTGAATTTTTTACAATTGTCCAACCAGTTAGCTTATTTGTAACGCATTTAACGGTAACAACTGAAATTGACAGGATTGAAACAAGTAGGCAACTATAGGGTGGTAACCTTTGGCAAGGCAAGTAGACATTGACAACCCTTTGGTTTAATTAGTAAAACAAAATCTAACAATGTCTCCAGAAAAAGCAATTTCATTTGTATAGGCATTAACACAATGTTCAATCCTATTCTAACAACCCAAACGCCATTTTCCGAGTTAACAACCCAGTACCTCAGTTAACAGCCCATGAGGCCCTATGCTGAGCTATAACTTACACCAAATTTATTTCTACAGCAATAGTGTGCCCCGAAAACAGCGTCTTCACCAACTGTGGCCCACAGTGCCAACCTACATGCACCGATAGAGATGCTTCTTTCTGCCAATCTATTCCACAACTTGGCCAACAATGTTTCACAGGTGATTTAACATTGCTGTGGTTTCACATGTGAAGATGGTAATTTGCCTAATAGGGAAAAGTTTATTTTACCCATGCATAATATTTCCCTAAATCTATCCTCTTAAAACCGTCACTAATCTTGATAAATAAAACATGGATAGTCATCCATAGGTCAATGACCACTTTAGACAGTTAAAACGCAGACTATTAAGTTACTTTGGAATTGCTACTCAGCCCGACTTTTAATTTGAATTCACAACTATGTGTACATTACAGGTTGCCAGTGTGATCCTGGTTTTCTTTCCCATAATGGATTGTGCATTGAGGCTGATATGTGTGACTGTGTTGCACCATGGGTTGATTATATCAAGGTAAGTAGATCATAATGTGTAATTTTATAGTTAAGTTCAAGGAATATGATTTAATGTAAACTGAAATCGCAAATTGCTTGTATAAGATATTTATGGTTATCCCCTTGATTGAAAAAATATGCAGAAGTAATATTTTATTATTTGCACAATAACAAAATTTCCAAACTAAAATTGGCAGTTTTTTGGGTTTTTTCTTTCCTGCATTTTTGTTCATTAAGATAGTTTTTTTAATTGTCTATTGCTTGTAGGCTAAAAAAATGATCAACACAATTCAATGATAATCCTCTTCTAAAATCAACCACCCAAAAATGATCACACTGGTTAAAACTTTCATTTTCTGACCCAGAATGAAACAACAGCGGTGGATTATAGATGCACCACTTCATGTGAATGTACGGGGGGCAGTTTGACTTGCACAAACATTTCGTGTTACATGGACCAGTTCTGTGGCGCAAGAAATGGTGTTTATGGCTGCCACTGGATTGGTAAGTCGTTCTGGGTTTTATTTTTAAAACTCCCATTCGGTCCTCAGTTAAACTAGATTTTGGTAATGATCTAATAAAATTAGATAAACCTAACTCTACTTCCCATCATCGGTTTGTTCAATTGTTAAGAGAGCCGTGAGTCTTCAGAAAGGTTGTAGGATCAAAATCAGTCGATGATTATACCGTTGTGTTTAGCTAGCTAAATCAAGTAACTTTACTTAAGTCCTGTTCAATCTGGTTTAAACCAGTTCATTCACAGACCAATGCGAATACAACAATGGCGGTTGCAGCCATTCTTGCACAATGATGAATGACGTCATTGTGTGTTCTTGTCCACCTGGCCTCGCATTGGCAGATAACGGAACAACGTGCATTTCTAACGGTATGATTGCTTTCCTGTTGGTACTACTACTTTTGTACTTTGACCCATGTATTCTGTCAATGGCGCATTGACATACTTACTGTATAATTTATCCTTGGTTATAATCCGGTAGCTCGTTACCCTTAAAATGGCATTTTTGTGTATGTATGGCAATTTTGACACTTTTTATTTATTCGGACAACCAGTTTGATAATACACTGCCCGCAGTTTTTTTAACTGGCTAGGTGTCGAATCCATGATGATACGCTCATACCTAAAACCTTTTTGATGTTTGTGTCGGTCGTGTTACCCATTCTGCCACAGGACGATACACCATGCCCGCATTTAGCTTGATCATGACCTAAGCACCAATGTTTTCATGATAGTTATTTTAATAAACATGCAATTGTCTTTTGCATACTGGCAAGTAAGGAAATAACTATTAAAATGTTTATCGCCAAGAAAAATCGACGTGACTTTATAACTCCTATTGTCAGACCATGGTCAATTTTCAAATAGTAACAAAAGCTTATTATTTTTTTGGTCTTTACTAATACGTGTATAAACCCTTTATTTTAAATCACGCTCAACAGTATTTTAATAACATCTATGTATTGCAAATACAAGTTATAAACTTTTTGGAAGAAACTATTCTTCCAAATTTACCGTGTTTCGCTCGAATGTAAAACTTGACGCTAACCAGGCACCACCGACGTACAATGTGTGGACGGTCAGGTCGCCGACAGATACAGCGAATGGAGACAACGCACTTTCATCGAGTGGTCACAGAAACTCGAGGCTTATTTGATGACAGCAAGGGGAGCGTTTAACGACCCTAACACTGCCCCACATGGTAAGATACCCCAATTGTTTAGTTATTTAGCTTCTTTTATTTCATTAAAGAAGAATAGCTCAATTATTTAACAAAAAGAGGTAGAATAAAACGGCACAAATACAGGCGTTAAAACAGGGCAGTAAATTGGTATGCCTTCTCCCATCCCCGGAAATAAACATGTGAATCTTATTTTCATAATTATTTTGGTTAGCTATACGAGACTTAACCCTGGTGGTTTAATATATATATATATATATATCATTGGAGTCGGAATTTCCATCCAAAATCATTATGCAACACAACGTGGAATGTTTTTTCCTTGAGCAAGGTTTTAAACCCATGATGGGCTTATCAGCAAATTCATTTTTTTATATTGAAATCGATATATGTATTCGTCGTCCTAACCATTCGTCCACACGACCATACGCAACGTGAGATTTGTAAGAAATAACCCCCCCCCCCTCTTATCCTGCAGTGTGTGGTTCTCGGTGGACGATATGGCTCGACCGAGATGACCCCGGTGGTTTGGGTGACGACGAGAGCGCGTCATTGTTACGTCACGAATACCCTCATGTGATGTGCCAGCACCCAGTGGCGATAGAGGCAAGGCTCGCCGACGGCAGGTATGTCTCGATTTGGGGGTATTAACGGTGTTTTTTGTGTGTGATCAACAGCGGTTGGGAAGGATGTTTTGCTGTTTTCTTAATTTGGCCACCAAAAAGTCCCATTCGGCAGCTTAATTGTAAATAAGGCCAGAGTTAAGTCTGCCAGTTTCAAAAAAGTTAAAACGTACATCCGACGATCATCTACATTCTAATGAGAAGAACTGAGTCTTACAAAAGAAATATGTCATATTTTCTGCGACAATACTGTTGGGACGCATTGACAAATTGTAATAAAAACTTCATCCTTTAATATCGTTCCCACCAGCCGTGGTATGCTAATTATAATTTGTTTTTTAATCGAAATGACACACCGCAGAAATTATATAACAATTTGAAAAAATAAATCACACTTACGTGTTTATCCGCCAAAATATACAACACCTACAATAGCCTACTATAGGATAAAGGCCATAGTCAAATGTGCGTTAATCACTATAGCGTCGTCAAATGTGCGTTAAACACAAATGGAACTAGATTGCCAACGGGTTTGCTTTGCGTGCCAAGTTCACGGAAGACGCCACTGCGACTGACAGCTTCATTTCGCGTCGATTATTCCACTTGCTTTTACTATCGCGATAAATTATTCAAAAGAAAACTCCGAGGTCGCTTTAATGAGTTTGTAACTGGGTCAGACCTGGAGAATTTCCTGACCGCAACCGATTCGAGTTTAATAAACAACGAGGCTGCTGGTGCCGGGCCGAAATCAGTTACATTGCAACAAATAGGTCAAACCTATTTTATTTAAATAACACACTAACAATGCTACATTGCGTATTGATACATGAACTGATATTTGTTCGAATTGCACAAGTTTTATGCATAATATAGGTCACAACTTGTGTTATTGTGTATGTTGTCCATAAATTGAAATAATACTGACTGATCGCAACATATTATAATAGTTTTAACAATTACTGGATTTCTGGGGACATATTATCAGGAGATTTTAATGTTCTTCGTCTTTACAAGTGTATAAATGTCCGTACAGATTTAATTTCCTGATCAAAATTACATCCTGTTAAAATGAATGAGGTTTTACAGTTCAACGCCTTTAGGTTTAATTTGTCCAAATATACTCTGTTTGATGTGAATTGGGACATCGAAGACGCTTTCACGTCATATTATGTAGAACTAATTTTTACCCATCTGTACATGTTTCTATTATATGTAAAGTACCACTCCTTAAAGGAGGATACGAGTAAACAGGAAAATTCATATTAGCAAAATTTTGGTATTCCCCTACATTTGTATATATCTGCTATAGCGGTATTGGTGGCCGGAACCAACTGTTTTGTTTGTTTGTTTTTTTTGCACTGCCCTAGTTTTAAACACATCGTATGTTCGTCAATATACTTTTTGAACGGAGAACTATAAATCGAGCCCGCTAACAACTCTACAAAACGTACGCCATGTATCCAACCGTTTTTTGGGGGGGCTAAGCTTCGAACTCATGTTGGGCTGGTCAATATTCATTTATGAATCAGTCGCGTCAGCAAATAGGCCACACAACCGTTCGCATGACTAATATTGTATCCGCGTAAACCAATTAGCTGGGAAACTACGCCCTGGGGTTGCTGCGTTACCAAAGTCTTTCTAGCGGTCTTTTTTGAACCCATGAAGGGATCGTCACTTTATTTGTATTAAATGGTACGTGAAATATGAATAGACTACGACTCGTTGCTAAGTAATGCGACTAAATAGGTTCAAGTTCTTATGAACTCACTCGTTTCCACTTGCCCGAAGCAATGTATGTTACGCGGTTGTTCTTTTTTCTCGCCACATCCCCTAGACTTTGGAATGTGCGTAGGAAGAAGAGATAACCGGCTCATTTGACCACAGTACTGCTTGAGCTATGAACTTTACGCACCAAATCCCCCTTATGAACGTGAAATTGCGTGGGACGTAAAGGAATATAAACTAATGAAATTACCCGTGTAAAAAAAGATTTCAACCGGAAAGCTATAATATTGCAAGTTATCCCTTTGTCAGAAAGCGAGTGAACACCGTAAATGATTTTTAATAAACTCGTTAATATATGAACACGATCTAGCGGCATAAAGTCAATTACGGTTACTTATTCCGTTACGTACTTAAAATGGGAAGTTGGTAACCGGTAGGTTACTGCTTTTGTTAGTTATTTAAAACACGAAGAAAATTGGTTAATACATAAACGACATCTAGGTACTTTATTAGTTTACACGGATGCTACCCCAATGCATGGAAACGTGAGTCAGGTTATATGTAAATTCCATGCTTTTTCGTATATATGCAGCGTGAAACGTGCAAAGTACCTAATGAAAGGCTGCGATTGGTTGTGTTGTGGAACCTCTTGATTTATCAAAATAAATTTATAAATGTAACCGAGACAACTCACGCAATCCTTTTTTTGTATGCAAAAAATCGAAGCAATACCAATGAACAACCTACACCTTATATAAACTATAAATAGTCGTATTATGTATTGACATAAGGAGTGACGATCACGGATCATCGCAAAAATGTCAATGTTGAGCTTCCTTATATACATACTTCCTACCAAGTCCCCAGAATTTCGCGGTTGCAGCAGATTTTGCCGCACATTTTTTATGCCGCACACCAAACTATCGGCCTGTCTGGTGCTTAGCGAATCTCCATTTTGCGTTACTTCCACATTCGCACAGTTCATATAATAACCCCGTGGATGGCAAACGCATCAGAGGTATATCGCGGGGTATCTTCAGATTACCGCGCGTCCTCATTTCTGATGTTCTAGTTCAATCCATTAAGCCCCTGATTTTAAGCGCCGTCCACTTGTGCTTTGCCCAAGAACGTAATCGGATGACGACCGACCCTCTAACCGGCTGATCTAAGCTGACTTGCAATCGTGACTTATGACATAAGCACACCATATTCGTAGGAACTTTAAATATTTACACATACGCTTTGGGTTAGCAGCCAATTATAATGAGTAACCATGACAATACAAATATTTCGACAAACCTAATTGCCTTTCTTCTTTCCAGACCGGCAACGCTGTCCGGCAATTACGTGACAATGTGCGCAGAGGATGGATTGTTGTGCATAAATGATGCCCAGCCGGAAGGCCGCAGATGCATGGACTTCCAAGTTCGGTTCCTTTGTCTTGAAACTTTACTTTAAGCCTTTCTCCTGCTGCCATAGTTAAATACTGTGACACGTAATTCTTTCCCTGCGCTTAGTACAACGAACTCCATGTTATCTTTGGCATTCCGGCAAAATATATGATTATTTTTGTTGTTTATATTTAGTAAATGCAACTTTATATCCGTTTTATTCGTTAACATATTATCCTTTGGGACCCCTTGTAACATTTGGCACTTTTGACAAAATATCATTATGTTTATATTCGGAAAATGCAAGTTTAGAACCGTTTTATCCTTTGACATTTTACCTTTTTCGAGTTTAGCACCAGCGATTCAGTAGTTACTTAACGTACTTTGCACTATCAGAGCTCAATCGCGTGTACAGCCGATGCAATAACATTTGCCGCAATTCTTGGGTTTTAAACATTCCATTACCCTTTTAACTGGATCAATATTTCATCGTTCGTTCCAGCATTCTTATCGTGAATTTTAAATACGAAACTATTGCACATACTCCACTTATTTATCTGCACTAAAATTACTGCATTCCATGTAAACACGTCTCTTACAAAGAGAGTGTGCAGTGAATAAAGCCGAACCGTGCCGAAAATAAACATTTTGGTTTGCCAGTCGAGAGTCGCAAGTATATACGACAAAATGTAGCTCAGGTTGCATGATCTATTTGCATACAAACGTATCTAAGAATAAGTCGATGGAGAAATAGACACGCGAAAATTGTTAATTGTCGCATTCGTGTAATTTAGACATTAGGTAAGACAGTGCGACTCAGAATTGTCCGATGGATGTACAATTTTACAATATTTATTAATAGTACAATATCTCTATTTATTATTATTCTATCTCGCAAATTGACTGGTCTCTCAATTGACAGTCTAATCCAGTGGAATCTATAAGCACGATAACTACAATCAAAGTGAGGGGATTAAATTAACATCAACAAGTTATTTAACCCGGCAACGGGACATGGTATAAAACTGGAACTTTTATTTCGGTTTATCCACGTCTTTGTGCCTACTAGAATCATTTTATTCTCGGAATTTGATAATTTGAACGGCAACAGTCTGGCGCCTTGAAAAATCGTATTACTCGCTAGTAGTTTGGTTAGGATAGGATAAGGTATTCATGTTTATCCCCGTGAATGGAAACACCAAGGGGGTTAACACACGGGCAATCGTCAGATCACCTCGCGCCCACCGTCGGATTACCAGAGCTATTGCAGTGTGTTGTGTAGAAACGGGTTCCTTCAATTTGGTAGAACCCATTAATCCACTGGGTTCTGACAATGTCCATAAAGTGCCTTGCCCACAGACACAGCCGTCTAGCTAGCGTCCAGTTTCGCACCTGCAACCTTTCGATTGAAAGGCGACGCACTTAACCGCCAGACTAACCAGCCGGTTATCCGACCCAGTGTCCAGTCTTATCCGCTGGAGGGAGTGTGTAAAGTTGTGAGGAAACCTTTAGGATAATGGAATTAAAACTCCCGAAAACGTGGATTACATGCTGTGGAGCTACTCGTGGAGAGTGTCTGCCAGCACCCATCTAATACGGATACTACCCGAAGTAGAAGTTTTTATTCACATTGCAGTAGGGTTTTGGTCTAAGACCACCAACTCGTGTTAAACGCACAATTTTTATTTTAAAAAATAAGTGTCGTGAAAAAATATTTGGGGGTTTCCTTCACAAAGGAAAATTTCAAAGCCATCCATCAATGCAAATTCTTCTAATCGATATAGATATAGAATAGTATTGCGCGTCACTTTCGTGACGTTTCTCCCATGTCCTATTTCACTAGATAAAAAATCCCAATTAGTTATTAATGCACTTGTAGTGAGTGCGCAATCATGCCTAATCACCAACGCACGATGTTGTTTAACGTTTCGTGGGATCACTTATTTATTAGCCGCAGTTTTAATGCACCTACAGGGTAAGCACTAGCTCACGGACTAAGTGCACGACATACGCAGTCAACTTTTAATATCGTAGATATCGTCAGAGGAACATGTATTGTCACTTGTAGTTATTTTATTTTTAACCTATACAGGGGGACTTGTTCTACATATAAAGGCACGATATTTCCTGTGCTAATCAAAAGTTAAATTTAATTGTAATGTGACAATCCCTTCTTGTTGTTTAAAATGTGCTCTTGGAATTGTTTATTTAAACAAACGTTGTTTTTACAGTTATTGACCGGAAATAGTTTCATCTGTGGCCTAGATAGACTACGACTGCATTTGGTGACTAAAATAGTTTTTGAAATATGTTGTCTGTAAGCCACGTAGGACATCTATTTGGCGATTTTAGGATATGTAAGATAAAATCTGCATCTCATCGAGGTATAAGAATTTCACGTTTCCTTAGTTTTCTTGCCATTATTTCAAATTTGAATTTCGTGCATATGTTCGCGAGAGCACAAACGGTAACTCAAGAACAAAATAGCAGTAAGTATATTTCAATAGATATTCTTATTTTGCTGTGTCTTTGTATAAAATCATTTTCGCCTACTTTAACATAGTGTAGTTATATTCCTCTATCATATTCTTAGCATATAATTAAGTACACAACTGTTTTTGGTACACATTTGTGTAATTAAATTATGACACATCAGCTTTATTTCTTTTTGCTTCTTTAAAAAACGGCATTCAACCAAAAAAGCTTAAAATTAAAATGAATAAAAGCGTTTCAAATGTTAAGACAAAATGATAATGGAGATTTATAGGCGCGTTGTGGTCAAGACTAAAAACTAAAGGAATGAGGCTACTCTAATACAGATTATACGTTTGTAAAGTGTTACTTTTTCACTGGTTTTTCATGCTTATATTGTCAAAATAGTCAAATGTTATCTGAAGAGCTTAATGTATCTGACTAAAAAGCTTAACAAACATTGCCGCACATCTAATTATCCGAACGTTTACCAAAAGTGGGTGTTAAGAGATAAACACTGCACTTGTTTCGGCAACCCGACTGTGGCCATAAGGCACTCAAACAAAACCCCTTTTTAAAACTTCAAGCGATGTTGTAAACATGACTATCTGAGTTATACGAGGCAATAGGGCTAATGCTTATGTTTGTATAATCGTTAATTGCCTGTTCCTTTTTGCAGCCACTGTCTTTTCGACATATCAGAACTGCGCATCTTATAGAGGGAACAGTATACTGCCCAGGTCGGCGGAATTGCAGTGCTGCAGTATTACCTACAACGAGTTCTCCACGCGATGGTATATCGGGAAAATGTACCTTACTGAAACATTAGAAACTCTCCGAGGTTGGAACTGTCCCCAGTTTGGGCAGGAATGTCGAAAGCCCTTATTTGATTATACGGATTTCACGAAAATCGTTTACAAGCGGGCTTGCAATATCAGTGACTTTCGGACTACGTGCATCGGGACTGTCCGTAAATTTGTGGCGCAAAGCGGGGGAAAAACTGCTAAAAACGACAACATTACTAAAGAATGGGCTTCCTTATTGCGCAATCTAAAGCTGCTGATAATCAAAATTGATCCTGCCCCAGAGCCTTGCGTACAGGTGGCATTATACGACTCAGGAGAATTATACGACGACTATTTTGAAGCGATATCCGCGTTTCTACCGTTTTGTGGAGTAATATGGTGCGGCACCCGATCTAACTCGACGGTTCCCGATATATTTGCATTGTGGTCGTGCATGAATACAGGGTAAGGATATTTTTACTGTTTACTGTGGATCGCCCTTAGAGAGAATTTCGCATTCGAAACTTTCTGGTATTTGAAAGTGACTCTGCTGGACAAAGTGGGGTTATGCGGTTATGGCTTCAATTTAGTAGTCACTTAAATCCAGGGCTGCAACGATAGCTGTAAAAAGTACCGATAATCGCGGATCACGTATCGCGATAATCGTGATTACCGTTAGTAAACATGGGGAAATCCCAAAATCTAAACTAAACGTCTTTAACGGATTAAAATGCGTTTTTAATGACAATAAAACTACAATTTGTTTATAAAAGTATAGGCTTTTAAGTGAAATCAACCTTATTGTTAAATATTGCAATAAGCTTAAAACGATGTGCAAAACCTAACCACACTTTATATCTACTAAAATAAGAAGCCATATGTATTTGCGCAAGATAGAAAAAGTTCGCCAGACGCCGATTAGAGTAGATCATGCCTGTGTTTTAAGTTTTATTTATATACATAATTAATGTTCTTATGTTCTGGTTAATTTGTTTCTATTTTTAGTTGCAGAACCAGCGTCATGATTTCGTTCGTCATCATAGTCATGTTGGCAATCCTGACTATCCTCGTCAACGGCTGTGTGTTGCTTGTGTTTGCACAGAACAAGCAACTACTCAACAGTCAAGGGATTTACAAAATCTCGCTCGCGTGCGCCGACTTTCTGGTTGGCGCTTTCGTACTGACTACATGCGCAAACAGCCTGTACGCCTTTTCGATGACTGGTCGAGCGACGGGACAATCGACCGATCAGTTGGACGTCGGACCATTGAAAGCGGTTTTCACCGATTCCTATGTCAAGGCGGTGGGATTTGTGACAACTTTATCGATCTCGGTGTCTGTCTATAGTTTGATGCTGGCTAGTTTTGACCGATTTTTGGTAGTTAGAAAACCTTTAAGTTACAACATGCATTCTGCCAAGAAATTTGCGGCGAAAGCGACGGCAGTGCTTTGGTTGGTTGGTTTGCTGTTCTCACTTTTACCATTCATGATTCACAGTCTACGATTCAGTATTGTTGCCTCTCTTCTGGTTGCTTCATCGGGCCCCAGCGCAATATACCTTTATATTTTCTCATTCGGCATTCCTTTGCTTACTACCTGGACTGTCACAGGTCTAACTTGCTGTTATTCATTCAGCCACGCCCGGGAACGGATGGCCATTGATTTCAAAACAGAATTTCAGCTTGCAAAAACTCTTATCATAATGGTCAGCGTTTTTACCCTTAGCTTGCTTCCCACTATTATATCCCTTGTCACAGGTATGTCTGTCGATGGGATATTTTACCATCGTCCAAATACCCTTGTGCTCTCAACAGCCTCATTTTATGTTAGTTTTGAATTCATAGCCGTTATCGTTCTGTTATCAAACAGCTCCTGGAATTTCTTTATTTACAACGCAAGAAACGAGAGTTTTAAAGGCGCGACAAAGAAATTGCTTAATATACGTTCTGGTGCGTCTGGTAAAAAAAATTCCTGTACTGTTGGACCCACAGTTTCAACTATTTCTTGAGCCTAGCTATTTTAACACTGTGCTTATAAGGAAACATCACGTACACGCATTTTAAAAACTGTAACAAAGCATTTCCATTTTGATAATGAATCGATTTAAATATTGCATACAAAAATATTTGCTCGATTGCGACGCATTTGCGTCAAGGAGATCAATGGCCGCTGTAGCTGAACGTAGGGGTCAAGCTGTGACTTGAAATAAAAAAAACATAACGTGCTCACTTCTATTTATCCAACAATAAAACATTTTTGAAACTTTGATGTTTATTCACGTTTTTTATTGTTTATTATTTTTACCGTTTGAGATAGCAAAATCCCTTACAAGGTATTTTGACGAGATTTTAACTTATACCTTTCTTTCCCGAGTTGTTACTTGCGAGTTAAATAAAAAACACGTATTGAAATATTAAATGTACTTGTTCATATTTAAATTCACGGGATAACTACAGTAAAAACAGTATATATATATATATAGGTAACAAATAGACTTGTTTAAAGGGATTATTTACACAACTCAATTTGATCAAGTTTAAGGTACTAAGATGTATGCGCACTTAAAAAGGCACAATATGCAATAAAGCAATCGGTGCTGTAGAGCATGCATCGCGACCGAAATTTTATAGTCGTCAAATATTGTTTATAAAAACGGACGGTAAAGATATACCGCGATCAAATAACGTCCAAGGGTTGGTTACAGCACTGGGTTCAGAATCCACCCATTTGTGAGTAATTGGAAAGTTGAACACAAAACGAAGACAAATTACGAAAATATTTTGTGCATCAGCCCCGATGAATTGCTGGATAGCAACGCACTAACGCAAGAACGTGACCTTTAACAGAGAAAATAGTTAAGCTATTCTCCATCGTTTCCACTCAGTGCGTTTAAAACCTGGGCCCTTCATCAAAATCTCTCACGTAAGCAGTTCAAATAACGACATAATCTGCCGGTATGACGTCATTTTTTTCCAGTTCATGGGCATACATGTCACTTGGCGTAAAAGGCGTGGGTGTATTCAATAGAACCGATATCGTGCTTTGAAAATACGGGAATGTGGTAGCGTCAGGCTGCTGACAGATAATCCACACACTACATCCACACCTAGGTTTTATTATTCTTATACAGCCGGTGTTTTGTTAATATTGTTTAGAAACGTTTAAAATTAATAAATTTCAGAACGTGCGAGAACTTACACAATATTGGACATTACAAAACGGTATTGACATTCCAGAATTACGAAAACAAACAAATTGATTATTACTCTTTAAAATATGTGAACGAATTAAAAGATTTCAGTTATCACCTGCGTTTTACCGCCCCTTAGTTATTAACCGCGGCTAATTTGTCGGGCGACACTAACAGGAGGAATAAGGGGAAGAAGGAAGGAAGGTAAACCGCTTACTTAAACTATGGAAACTAATTCTTACCCTACCCAAAATACTAATCTCAACCCCAGAACTATAACCTTAACTCCAATTCCGAGTTTACAACTCAGTTTAGTTTCCCCCCTATTCCGTCCTATAATATGGAGATATTAAATGGGGGGAAAGCGTAAAGGGCAGGTGGGAAACTGCACAGTAAACGAACTAAATTTTGGCTTTTATACCAAGTCCTTGGGTTTAGCTGCTCGGATCAGGGTTAGGGGAGGTTTCCCTCTTTTCAATGTTGCTAGAAGCATGTGGCGTGCTGGTGATTACTTCCCCCATCACCTGTCCGCCTAAAGTTTCAGGCTGCCGACTTATAACGCAAATAGGAACGATCGTTGAAAAGATTGAAAATTTAATGTCCCTGAATTCGAAATTGGACCGATATTATAAATAAAACGCTATTGTGCGCCGTCTAATATTCCACTGATAAATTGTATGTAGGTCTTATCAATTGGTTGATATCAAGTCAGTTTACCAACACATTACAAAACAATATAACCCACCAATAAAGATGTCCATTAAGAGTTTTAAACGAAGACATTTAAAAGAGAACCTGGTAGCGCAGGCCGTGAGTGTTGTAACTATCCGGCGCACCTTTCGTCTCTGCGGCAAACGTGGTCACGAACAAAAGAACGCTGACGTAGGGGTCGTATTTGATCAGTGAACGTTTCACCCCAACGAGCAAACACTTTTTCCTCGGTAATCGTGAAAGAAATGCAAAAGTATAATAAAGCGCATGTCGAAATTAAATCAGTTGTTCTTATGTCGGCATATATGTACGCCAATAGAAAAAAAATATTTGCTGAGAGATGAAATAAATTTAGTTTCAAAGTTAATGCTTTTAGAAAATCGGGTTAGCGAAAAATTTTAATGCAGAATAAATTGCATTTACTAAACAAGTAATTTTGTTGTTGTCAGCGAGTTTAGGGTTAAAGCATGGGTGTATTAAGTCCGCAATTCGTCTTTGTCTTGGCTGTGGGTTTGGTACAGGCGAATATTCAGGTAAGATTTTGCGGAATTACTACCTTTAAAAATATATTTCTATTTTGAATATTTTTATAAATTATCCATTAATTTTCAGACAATATGTACGGTTCAACCACCCTCCACAACTACGTTCAAGAGCGTGCTGCTGGAAAACCTGGTCAACGTTACGCGGGAATATTTCGTCCAAAATTCCGTTGGTTCGAATGGTTTTTCGAAGGTTAACGCCGACCAGAGATACCAGCTGTTCGACTTGTTCGCGGCGAGATACGACAATTCTGCATCAACGCAATCGTGAGTTGAAATACTTTTACAGCGTGTTGGGTTATACAGATATCGGGAAACTATAGTGTGATGAACACTGCAATAACAACGATCCTATTTTGTGCGCCTTTTTACTAGTTAATAATATTATAATAATGAAATTTAAACTTCGCAGATTGGAAAACGGAGCGGGTAATCGTGTGTTGTATGTTATTAATTCCCCTTCTACTGTTTTTGTTGAACCTATAAACTATGTTTAATGTAAAGTCCGCTAGGTACATTACCAAGGACACAGCCGACAGTATCTATCTAGAACTAGAGCTTCGCATTTCTGGTGACCGCCGACTACATAACCGACTAAGCAAAGCTGTCGGTTTTAAAGCTACTTAAAATCATATTAAAACGTTGCATCGTTTCCTTTATTCCCGATCGGATCCAAATTATGGTTGGTGGTTTACATGCGGCGTAGACGGCACGCGTCAACATACCGCAGTTTCTTCATTTATATGCGATTTTAGGTGATTTACGGCGACTGGGTGCTGTGGTGGTGGTAGCTGTATCATTAGATTTCTCATTTCGCTTTTTAAGATATAAACAACATATCACAAGTGCAAAATTACTGGGAAAACGTGAATTGCTTTTACCGTGAAAGTCTTTTTTTTATTTGTGGTAATTTAATTAGGAGAAATGTTACGCAAGGGTAGTTTTCAAATTGAAAATCCAAATAAACCGTATGGTTTTATCGTTTGTTGTATGTTAAAGATCGTGTTTGTTGAATCAAAGCGACGCGGACAACAGCATTGTTTAATACAGTATGTAAATTACCCCGGGTAATCAATACTCTATCAATACGACTAATTCATAGAAAGCAAAATAATATGTACCAAGTGACGAATCTAAATGTCTAAGTTAAGGAAATATGTCAAGGAAATAAATAAAAATTAAAATCGGCATACGAAGTCCAAGTCAACTTGTCACACAATTAGTTTGACTTTTAATACAGAATTAGACAAACAGTCAACGAATGACGAAAAACATTAAAATGGCAGTAAAAGGAAATCTCATATTACGAATATTCGTGATTATAACAAAAAAATTGTGCTTGCTGTCCGGCATACTTGAAATATATGTTATTGAGTGACCGCTGTCATCAGAACTATATATTGCAGCATGTTGCATACGATTATGACAATGCTCAATTTTTGTTCAACCATTAAAATGCTGAGTTCAAAAAGTTTCCATCTGCCTGGGCATATAGTACAAAGAAGCCGGTTTAGATTCTGTATTGTTTTGACGGGTAGTTAGGCCAACCTTTCAGATTGTGTTCGAAGTTGTAAAAGGCTGACTAAAATCATTGTGTCGTTATTTTGACTCCGTTGGATTGAAGGCTAGTAATCTCTTATCCAATCTAATCTACATTAATTCAATTACCATCTTAGCTTCCTTGCTGCGTTTCTTGACATTCTCTACACAACATCCAAACCGGGCACTGTGGAATCCCACTTGTCCAACGTGATCGAGCTGATGAAGATTGGCGACGTCGACTCGGCAAGAGTGGAGACGACCAATGCAATTGAATCGGGTATTCGTGCTCACCCGATGCTCAAGTCGGCCAACAGGGCTCAGCTTACACTTGCGGAAGCGGACGCGCTTGCTGCCTTGCTCAACTCGATCTTCCAAACAATTCGTTCTGAATTGAGTAAGTCACCTTTTACATACAATACATTGTAGCTGCGGTCGTGTGACCGAATGGTTGACGCGACCGAATCATATATACTGCATTATATATATAAAGGTCTTAGTGACGTGTCCCAAATGGGGTCGAAACTAACTCGGTAAATAAATCGGGGTTGCTAAGGATTCGGTTTATGGTGAGACAGAGAATAGTAATTTCTGCTGAAAAAAGTAAACTTGCTTTTTACTAAATTTTCATAGACAAAATAAAAAGTATTTTTTTGGCTTCTTGTGAGCGGAAAAATTGTACCATTTAGGGTGGTGATACCCCAACATACATATATTAGTGGGTGACTGGCTAAACATCCTTCATGCCTTTTCAGGTAACAACAACTTCGAAGTTTTTATGGCGCTGAAGGTCGGTAGCACCTTGGCGTTCGCAATGGACACAACGGGTAGCATGTCGGGTGAGATAGATGCCGCAAAATCCAGAGTGGGCGCCATTATCACGGAAACTGCTGGCACAACTGATCAGCCACTCTTTTTCGTGCTTAGCCCTTTCAACGACCCAAGTAAGCTTGTCAAAATGTTCGGGTGTTTTAGGTCTCTAGCCAGGGATATTTTACTTCAAAAAAATGGGCCAGGATATGTTTTTTTCTATATCTAGAAAAACAATAATTGCTTGTCCACTGACATCAAAATGTTTGGTGATTTTACCTTTTTTATATTCCATTACCTTAACCGTTATCGAAATAAATCCAAGAAAGGAAAATTGTACTTACTCATCCATAACAATTACCGATAATTACGTATACTCTAAATAATCTAAATCTAAAGTAACCCAGCATATCTGACTCTTACAAGTCCGGCAAGTAAGTCATCAAAACTAATGTTTTCGTAGCTGCGGGACCAACAGTGACCACCAACTCGCCTTCAATTATAATAGCGGCACTAAACAGCTTGAGAGCTAGTGGGGGTGGCGACGAACCTGAATTGGCTTTATCTGGAATATACAACGGACTTATAGCGAGCTCAAAGAGGTGATTATTTAAGTGTATTCTTGTACTTGTAGCATTTATAACAAGCTCCTGGTATTCGTAGATCAGTGCTGTTTTTGATCACTGATGCGACGGCAAAAGACACCAAAATTACGAGCAGAGTTATCGCGCAAAGTATTATTCGCAAAATCAGGGTATGTTTACTTACGTAAGCCTAATATAAACTAGAATATAGTTGTCACGTTATTTAGCATTTGCGTTTTATTGATTTGTAGCGTCACTTAATTTCACAAAAGAATCCTAAACCGAATAAAAAACTAATTTATATTATCGACACCTATTCATTTGGTATTGTAACTAAAATATTTCACCGATTATGTATCAAAAATTAAGTGTCTACCAATATTTTGCCAGGGATGACTCTAATTAATACAGCGAAACGTGTTTTGTTTCAATAAAAAAATGGATAAAGACGTACCTTCTGAATCCAATTTAAATGTAACTTCACCGATAGATCATTTCGTTACTTACGAAAAACCTGCCATCTCCTGCCGGATTCCCACTGTACAGTAGAATATCGACAAGTTCTGGTGGTTTGGTGACAGTGACCCGCAAAAGTGACATAAATGCTACAACCGAACTCTTCAGGACACTGACCGAACAAGGCCTGGCAAGTTTTTTGTTTCAAAATTTAATAAATGTAAAAAAGTATTGTATTAGCTTCAAATTATAGCCATTGTGTTACTTTGAGGATATTTCGCAATGAACTAACTCGTTTTTATTAATTAAAATGACGTCGCAAGTTTAAAAGTTACTAAGAAAACACCACCAGAAAATATTGACTTTTGTTCCTCTTGATATTTTTTCTTAAAGCCCTAAAAAATACTCAGCCGTCGTTTAATATATAATGTGTCAATATTTTTATGCACAGGTTAAACTGAAAATCAGCTCTAACTTGAAATCCGTTAACTTTATCGTGGACAGCACTACCAGTAAAATTACCATCGTATTAACAAGAACTAGTTTGATTGGAAATTTCGCCGTCCATTCGGTCACCAACGGAGGTTAGTGAATATCTTCAGGATTTTATATCGCAGGTATATGGAATCTGATAGAATGAGTTTTACCGACTAATGTTAACGGAGTTAACGTCCCGCGGTCACGTCAGCAAAGTTATTGCAGTGAAAACCAACTAAGCTATTGCAGTACACCGGCTGTTATAAACGGAACTTTCAAACATTTAACACAGTCTCACTTCGTAAAAGTTCTTGACCAAAATCAGAAGTAACGGCGTGGTGCCTGATCACTATATGTGTGAATGGCAATTTGGAACTAAATAACATCAACAAAACGTATGAATGTCGTTCTTTCTGCAAACAGGTTCTATGGTGCCGTTCACTGTCGTGGTGAATACGGACGAGCTTCTTCTCTTGCGACTGAACAGTCACACTCCAGGCATGTACAACTTAACACTGACGGAAAATATCCGATTTTCGTAAGTCATATTTTTTGATTGGCATCATTATTAATATCGTCGCGTACAAGAAATTTCTAAAGCGTTTAAACCTTCAAGTTTATACTACCTTTGCACTGTGAAATAAATTTAAGCTGCCAAAATATTTGTTTAAATTAGTCGTTGGGTTGAAAACATCGAAAGTTCACCACATTACAGCAGCCCCTATATAATTACGTAAGGTTATACAAACCTATAAGGCAAATCTATGTTTTAAAACTATATTTAATAGTAAGAAAGTCCTTTGTTATTTTTTTGCGAATAACCTGTCATTGGAGTAACTTAACCTGTCAAAGAATAACCTTTCATTGGGGTGTAGAAATTTTATTACCGACAGTCAAACTTTTCAGGACCTGTCTCGCAACTAAAAATTGTTAATTTTTTTTAGAGTCGAAGTCTCTGGTGCGAGCATTTTTGGAGGTTTACCAACAATATTCGAAAATGTCGGTGGGAATCTTGTGCACAATGACCAGGTTCGAGCAGGTAAAGCTAAGTTATAATATTTTGTCTCTTGTTTTGATTTAAAACATTTATTTTATCGCGCCTCGTCAGTAATATCATCTTACCACTAAATAAGTCACGTATGCCCCGACAAAAATGGCGTTAATAAATTATGTGCTAACGTATGCACGTGTCGCTTTGTATTGGCCTGTCAAACTATACGTGGGTTGATGGCAGTTATTCGGCGTGACGTACGTGAAAAATTCACGTCAACAAAATTCCCACCATTTTTGCTTCTTATGCATTTTAACCGTTCTTTTGTCGATGCTATGGTATAAAAAGTAGTGAGTGCTATCTTTATATTTCGGTAGTGTATTAACGTCTGTTATATATTTTCTTACCTTATACTTATAAGACGTGTTTTGACTACTGTTAGTTCGTTTCCATTTCTTGTGTTGTAACTTATGTTTTTATGTGTTTTTTCCGCTGCTAGGCAGCGAAATGTAAACTAAACTATGTAAACTTTAAAAATAGCACGTCCAAGGTCCAAATCACCCGTGTCTAGAGAAATATATTAAAAACCACGGATTATATTTTATGGTAAGAAGCTAATGCCTAATGCCCTCTACAGGTTCGGATGCGACTATCGTCGTCGACATGTTCGGTGATCTACGCGGTATGGAGCTTACAGAAATTAACCTGGTGTCGACAGCAGGCATAACGTTGGACACCATCCCGGTTTCCCGGTGTGGAAACAGTATGGAAGAATACAGAACGACTCGGCTTTTTAAAATACCGAAGCTTGGGTTTCAAATAGTAAGTTGCGCCAGTCGGTAGCTTAGTCAGTTACATCAGTTGAACGGTTGTTGCGTTGATGTTTCGTGTCGAATTAAAACAGTAGAAGCGCCACAATGATATAACCCATCGTTGGGCACGAGGTAATCTGACGTTTGCTGTGTTAAAACGCACATTGCGTGTCCCCACCCACGGAGACTCTAGATATGTTTTATGCGAAGAAAGAAACCTTTACAATTTACTCGTTGACCCCGTCAACCCAGTAAACTTGTTGGGAATATTTTAGTTTTTATGAGAAGTGGAATAATTTACCGTTTTGTCATGGTCTAACGTACGACAAAAGAAGCATTCTTTGTCAATCACAGAATGAACCGTCAAATACGCCTTATAATCATAAAAAGAAAAGCACACTGTAGCCCTGTCTATATTTGTCTTCGAGTTCAAGTGCGACCCATTGTGCATATTTTTTATTAACTTTGTTTATTAACGGAACATTGAAAAGGGTGATCCAATACTGAACGACGTATTGCACTTGAATGGACGTCGAAGAATATACATATTCCAAATAAAGAAATAAATTTCTAAAAGAACTTTATTAATGTTACCATGGATGTAAATAGACAACTAATAGGCCTATTATTTAATTTGTCCAATACAAATTAAGATGCGATACTTACTAGTTGTCAGTTAAGTGAATAATTTAATTTTCGCGTGAACTAAAAAAAGTATTATCTTGCTGATTTCTAAAAAAAATTAAATTACTTTTAAAATTTAAACGACGATTGCAATCCCTTTAAAAACATAATGCAATTTTCTCATAAACTGTTTTTGTTTTAAAGGAAATCACCGGAAGAAACACCAATACCAACATGCAATTTCAGCGCGTTGACCCGTGTACCATCACTCCTCTAGTGGCGGATTACCGCATACTTCCTATCCCTGACCAAGTTGTCGACGCTGGTAGTTTTATAAGGGTATGCTAGAAACAAATCTTTTTAAATAAATATAACTAATATAATAAACAATACACAACAATTTTAATATTCTGCGACGCTGTGGTCATAAGTATTTTAACAACAACAATCAATAAGATCGTTTTTGTCTGATTTATTATGAGTTAATATAACTGCGATTTAGTATCACAACGCTATCAGGCATTTTTTTACTTTTTGCTAGAATTAGGTTTCCGCCATACATTTTTCAACACAACAGTCAATTATATTGTTTTCTTTTAGTGTATTGTTAAGTAAAAGCCACAAATCACAAAGAGATACTTTTGAAATTATGCCCCTTTGTACTTACTACAGATTTCAACTACATTTTCCAACAAAGACAATCGAACGGATGTGTTTTCTTTTGATGTTTCGGACTCGAGAAAATACATATCAAGCTGGACGCCATCCAACAGGTTCGTTAAAATGTCAAAGTGTCGAAAACAATTTATAAATTATAATATTCTGCAGCGTCAGTGTTGGCAGTAGTATGGATACCACACTTCAAATCGTTATCATCGTACCACCTGGTAACGAAAACGGTTTAATCAGCAAAGTTACAGTTACCGCCACTGCGACCAGCGGCGAGTTTGTTTTTACGACCTTTAACATCATTGTCAGGAACTTAACCATTGTGAAGGTACGAAGCGCATATATGCCGAGTGACTTATTCTTCTCAAAGTTGCGGGTCAACAGATTTGGGATAAGTTGGTTGGTGTTTTGCAGAATGGTAGGATAGGATAGGATATTCATGTTTATCCCCTAAATGGGAAAACCAAAGGGTTAACACACTGGCAAACGTCTGATTACCTCGCGCCCACTGTCCGGTTACCGGAGCTATTTTAGTTTGTTGCGTAAGATTAGCACGCTTCTTCCATTAAGTAGAACCCATTAATCCGCTGGGTTCAGTCAATATTCGTTAAGTGCCTCACCCAAGAACACAACCGACCAGCTAGCGACTAGTTTCGAATCAGCAACCTTTCCGATTAAAGGCGACGCACTAACCCACCAGACTAATCTGTCGGACTAAGGTTTCGGCGTGGCCAATTTAAGATGTCAAGGTTTTTAAACTAAGGTTCCGGGGTTGGAAAATTAAGACCATTGGAGTCTTTGAATTATAGTTTTCCGAATTTAAATAAATAAAACTTTTTACGAAAATAACCGTGACTACATGTTTTCTGTAAATAACCCGGTCGAAAAATAACCGTTTCGAATCAACTTCTGTATTTGATTTCAGTGTCCTACTTTGATCTCGCCAAAAGGAGGTCGACTGGTTTGCAGCAATTTTAACATCAACGGATCTTCATGTCATGTTGTCTGTAACCCTGACTATACATTAAATGGTGCTCAACAAACTAGCTGTTTAAACGGAAACTGGACACACAACAACTTTGGGTGCACTTTTGTTGGTAAGACTTAATTATATATAACTGGTATTGTACAGTGTAATACTGGAACTATGTGTTCTTAAAACTGGCCGACTCTACGTGTGTATTATTTTATTTTTTCTAAACTTTTTTCCCTTTAAATCAGAAATAAACTTCCCCAAACAGCACCATAATCGTAAAGATGTAACACTTGCTACCCGCGAATAAATTAAAAAGCTATGATACTTACGAGCTTTTAATTTTAGGAAAATAATAAGTTTTTTAAATTAGAATAACCATTACGGTATTTCCCTTGGGAATTCCCCTGCGTGACTAACTCCGAAATGGTCATGATTGCGCTTTTCTACATAAAGATTATATACAGGCAAAAAGAAGTGCAAAATATCCGGCGATCCTCACTACACAACATTTGACGGCAAGAGGTACGACTTCCAAGGCACTTGCATTTACAAGGCGGTAGAAACAACGTTCACAACTAAACAAGGAAGTTTGTATCCGTTTTCAATAAATGTAAGTCAACCCTTTTTATCTGTTTACTTGTAAATATAAATGTAAGGTAACCCTTTTTATCTGTATACTTGTAAGTGCAACCGGAGTAATTATTACTTATTTTTTAGGTTGAAAATGAACATAGAGGCAGATTCAACCAAAGAGTGTCTTGGTTTAAAAAAGCATTTGTCAAAATTGGAAATCGAACTGTGGTATTTAAAAAGCGACGGATCATTTTGGTAATTATAGTTTACCTATGATTTTAAACTTTGAATATTATGCAGTGTAGAGAAAAGTTAAATAAACTTCAAAAACTTCAAAAATAATTACAAATGGGACAATGTGCAAAATTTATAAATTATCTGGTGATAACAGTGATTAATCATCTAACACAAGAACTTCTGAGTTGATTGACGATATAAATAAATAATTTGAGTTTATTTTCCCATCCATACTAAAATAGTAAAACCAACTAAAGAAGTGTTGATATACAGCTAAAATAAGTTTTATCATATACATAATACTATTTTATAATCTATTTCTTTACAGACTAAAATAAATTGAATGAACTTGTAATCTTGAGTTAAATCTTATACTTTTTCATTATATTATTTATTATATTTATGTTTTTTGTTTGCTATTTAGCTATTAGTTTTTTGCTTTAGAATTATTTTTATGTTTTATATGTTCGCATTGCTAAAAAATTCAAATTTTTTGTTTTGTTTATATAGATTGATGGACTAAAGGTTAATCTTCCTATTGTGTTTGGCAACACTAGAATTCAACTAACCGGGAGATCGGTTGTTTTGACAACATCTTTTGGGCTAAAAATCAATTACGATGGCAGTTCTCGATTTTTTATTATCTTATCTGGGTCGTATGCCAACAAAGTTTTAGGTAATTTCATTTGACTTATGTTTGTTCAGTGCTTGGTGTTGGTTTTTATATTTTTTACCAAAATAATATAGTATAACAAGTTTCTGTCAGAACATACAAAGTAAAATAATAGTTAAAAAAATTAAATATAGAGAAATTGTGGTTGGACAGAGGTCCACACTAAACAGAGAAAAATGAACTAATATATAAAAAATATAACCCTATTTTAATATTAAGGTGTTTAATTTTACTCTTTCTGTTTTGGGGTGTCAACATCTAACATATTTCCATTTTACTTTTTAGGAGAATATGCACCATTCCACCAATAAAAATTTATTATTTATACAGGAAAGAAATCATAAAACACTGACAATTTACCACCTATAAATAACTACTTGAAGATTAAAATTTATTTGTAGGCTTGTGTGGAAACATGAACTCAAACCCGAATGATGATCTGCGTCTTGCAAGCAACACGTCAATCTCTGCCAAACCCATTGATTTTGGCAACAGCTATAAAGTTGGTGGTTTAAGTGCAGGGTAAGTGATATGCAATAACTTCGTTTAAATGTTAAGCTGAAGCCTTTTTTCGCTTACCACATTGGATATCCAGTAATGACCGTGCTATGGAACATAACCGACTAGAAAGGAACCAGTTTCAAGTCTACAACCCTGTGGCGAACAATAATTAGTAACAAACCACTTAGATAAACACACATTTAGTATTTTCACCTCAACTTGAATTACCACCTGACTTTTCTTAGTGCTTTATGTTGTTTTTTTCATAATATTTTTTGTTGTAAATTATTTTCCTTAATTTTAACTATCAAAGATTACCAATACTTTCTTTTGTTAATCAGGTAAAATGTTAAAGAACATTTACATATATAGACACACAACATTTATTATAGTTACCCACATTCATTACAATTACATTTTCACTTTCATTACATTCATTAACAGTTGCCAAGATGGTACAGACAAAGATGGCGATGGAAACTGCACTAAAGCAAGCGAATACAAAGCTCTCTGTGATATTGTTAATACCGATTGCTTTAAAACTTGCCGCACAATAATTACCACCCCTTCCATAGTTCAGGTATTTTTTTAAATAGTTTTATATAGTCAGATCATGTACGTCTAATAGTTTGATAGATTAACAATCAATTGTATCTTATTCTTGGGCTAACTTTATATTAAGGTATTACTAAAGATCTGTTGCAAGGATATTGGTGCTGATTTGTTATTTTATTCCATAAATGCTAGGCAAATAAAAAACGATGACTTAAATGGTTAATAATAAAAATAGCAGAAATAGGAAAAAATAAGCTTTACTAGGCAATTTATTTTCACATTTATCTAGAGTTGTATATCTTGGTGCCTGGGTTTTACCTTAGTTATTAAATTACGTTGCATAAATGATTGATATCTTTTGTCAATTCTAAATGGCCTGATCCATTTAAATACACCAGAATGTTCAGTACCTGATTTCCTTAGCAGTCACACAGAAAAAAGTTAGGCCAATTTCATATTTTTTACATAAACAAAACATTCTCTAGGACTGTGTATTCGATATGTGTGTGACATCAGGTGACTTACAAGCGCTGTCTCAAGCCATAGCAGAGTATGCAGAAGAATGCCAAGAAAATGGAGCCAAGATATGTGACTGGAGGAAAATCACTAAATTACGTGTGTTAAGCTTAAATTTTAACTCACAGCGTATGCTTGATAGCAGTTTTTTTATGTATTTTTGAAATATGCTACTTCCAAAAGAATCAATTGATACATGAACTATTATCATGGAAGTTGAATAGTTAAAATTGTATCTGTGAAGATAATTTCAGTTTTAAGTTACCTTTAATTAACAAATCTAACCTAAACCAGGCCAAACTGAGTTAAGAATCTAAAAAACATCAAAATATGCAAAATTTAATTGGCAGTCAACATTCTTCTTGTCTATTGAACGTTTTTTTGTAAATTGTTTTTTTTTTAGCACTTGACTGCCCATCAAACTCCCATTACGAGCACGAGGGCACAGCTTGTCCCAACTCCTGTATTTACCCTCAACAAGCTGCACGATGCTCCAAGCCTAAAATATCTGGTCAGTATGCTTTTTTATTCTTTACCTATCTAAAATATCCTTGTACAAATGATCTTTCATTATGTTATGAGTAATTTTACACCGTATCAAAACATATTTCTCTAACAGTGTTCATATGTTTTAGGTAGTAATTAAGTACTAGTTGCTAATAATATATTTTTAGGTTGCGTTTGTGACAATGGATTCGTGCTGTCTGGTCAACTCTGTGTTCCGCTATCCAAATGTGGTTGTACAAGTGCCGGCCAGTATTACCAGGTAAACTGTTCACAAGGTTGAAGAGACCGTCTAATTCGATATGTATTGCTTCCCCAAACAGTCAGATGGTATGATGCACAACCCTGCACAGTAGTGGAATTGGTTTGAGCGGGATACAAATGCAGTTTAATGTACCCGAAAATTCTTATCCAGCAGTAGAAAGCTAAAAAAATTAAATATAAATGTAATATTATTTCAGGAAGGAGAGAGCTTTTTGAATCAGGACTGCACTGAAAGATGCGTGTGCAGGAGCACGGTGATGAGATGTGCGACCGTCTCGTGCAAAAGTGGAGAACGATGTGGCATTGATCCTGCCACTAATACAAAGTCTTGCTTGCCGCTCAGTGAGTTAATCCTCTGTTTTTCCTCCCTTACTTTTCAAACAAAAAATTATATTAGTATGACAATGACAGTAATCCTTTGGGACCAGAAATTTAAGTGTAAAATCCCCTTTTCTTTAAACGATGTTTAAAAAAAAATTTATACTAAAATTATTATGTATGCCAGTACACGAACATTTGATTCTAATCTTTGAAACAATTTTTCACAATGTGTGAAACAGTAGCACAATCTATCTTTAAACCAAATTTTCTTATATTCTTACTATGTTTATTGTACAGTAGTGACAAAAAAATTATAGTGTTGGAAGTACTGGTTCAATAGTTCTAACCAACGCATGATTATATTACAGCCACTGGTTTGTG